>CM050221.1:41495000-41555000 GCA_027475355.1 Coilia nasus | reverse complement strand
TTACTGCTGTTCTCACTGCTTCACACACAGACAGGGGAATTCTATTTGTGAGTCAGCCGTGTAGTTCATGAAGCACAACAAAGGTGTGTGTGTGTTTGTGTGTGTGTTTGTGTGCATGTACGTGTCTCTCCACGTTTGAGCTACTACGATGAGTGTATAACTGAGGTGGCTATGACATAACAGGATTCGCTGTTTCCTTGCAGACAGGAAAGTGTGTATGTGGGTGTGTGTGTGTTACCCAAGCAGTATGTATCAGCTCACACGATCCGCAAAACCCCACTCCCACCTCCCCCCTACTTGCTGGTCCACACAGTGTGCTACGTGTGTTATGTGTGTGTGTTCCCTCTGGGCGGGAACAGGCCTCATTAAGGCATCAGCTATCCCTCCATCACAATCATCAGCTATCCCGACACCTCTACCCTACACCACTACCCTACACCACAATCATCAGCTATCCCTCCATCTCGACCCTACACCACTACCCTACACCACAATCATCAGCTATCCCTCCATCTCGACCCTACACCACTACCCTACACCACAATCATCAGCTATCCCTCCATCTCGACCCTACACCACTACCCTACACCACAATCATCAGCTATCCCGACACCACAAACATCAGCTATGTCTCCACTTCCACCCCTACAACACAATCATCAGCCTACCCTACACAAAGGGCGACCCATAAGGGCGGGGTGAACATGCAAGCTTCCCAGGGCCAGCCGTAGGGTTACCATGGGGTTTTTTGGGGCGATAATTGGGCTTTTAAGCAGCTCAGCCATCTTCGCAGGCCTGCCTACATCACAAACATCAGCTCTCAGTCCACAAGCATTTCATCCACTTAGATAGCAGCACAGCATTTAATGAGATTTAATAATAGTGTCAGTGACTGTAAATGTTTTGTCAACATGGAACACTTTCTAATTTACAACATTCAGCAAGTATCTTCTCATTCCCTTAGCAAGCTGTAAAAATAAAACCTTACACATCCCACTGATTCAGTCCCATGGGGTGATTGGATCAGAGGTGGGCATGCATTGAATGTCTCCAAATCAGCATATCATATTTTCTTTTAAATTAGGGCATGTATTTACTAATTGCTCAATACGTCTGTCACATTATTATGACTCAGTAAACCTCTCAAGCTGCATGAATGGCAAATCCCTTCGCTCACTGACTGAATTCAACAAAGTAATACAAATTAGTAGGTGATGCAGGCAATGTACTACAACTTTCACAGCAGGGCATCAGCGCCATGGTAACCCAAAACAGCTGACACCTCTGGGAAATGTGCGCCTGGATGTTCTGGGGTCGCCCGCAAAAACGAGACGAACGAAAACACCGTAGAGATGGCAAGGAGTCTGGGTGAAGCGAGACACAGACAGACGCTTCCATACGAAACACTACTCCCAACTAGCAGCACGCGCACACACACACACACACACACACACACACACACACACACACACACGACTAGAAGTGTGAGGCTGCAGTGGTGTTGTGGTGGAGGCAGACAGTGAACGCTGACAAGAGCGTGTCACTATCACCCCACCTGGCAATCAGAACATGCTGCAAGACTCCTCAGTGTGTGTGTGCTGCTGTGCATGCTGCATCCAGTGACCCTTCTGTGTGTGTGTGTGTGTGTGTGTGTGTGTGTATTTGTGTGTGTGTGCGTGTCTGCTGCGCATGCTGCATCCAGTGACTCTTCTGTGTGTGTGTGTGTGTGTGTGTGTGTGTACGTGTGTGTGTGTGTGTGCGCGTGTGTGTTCTGCTGTGCATGCTGCATCCAGTGACTCTTCTGTGTGTGTGTGTGTGTGTGTGTGTGTGTGTATGTGTGCTGCTGTGCATGCTGCATCCAGTGACTCTTCTGTGTGTGTGTGTGTGTGTGTGTGTACCGGTGTGTGTGTGTGCGTGTGTGTGTGTGTGTGTGTGTGTGTGTGTGTACCGGTGTGTGTGTGTGCGTGTGTGTTCTGCTGTGCATGCTGCATCCAGTGACTTTTCAGTGTGTGTTGTTGTGCGTGCTGCATCTATTTATGTTTTACATGTTTCCTGTCTCTTGTCTATGGTGTGTGTGTGTGTGTGTGTGTTCTGCTGTGCATGCTGCATGTTTTCTGTCTCTTGTCTATGGTGTAAATATGTTCTATGTAAACACACACTCTCACTTGCCCAAGACAAATTTGTCTTTTAAAGAGACAATGAAGGCTCATCTTAGTGACTCTTCTGTGTGTGTGTGCTGCTGTGCATGCTGCATCCAGTGACTCTTCTGTGTGTGTGTGTGTGTGTGTGTGTGTGTGTGTGCTGCTGCGCATGCTGCATCCAGTGACTCTTCTGTGTGTGTGTGTGTGTGTGTGTGTGTATGTGTGCTGCTGCGCATGCTGCATCCAGTGACTCTTCTGTGTGTGTGTGTGTGTGTGTGTATGTGTGCTGCTGCGCATGCTGCATCCAGTGACTCTTCTGTGTGTGTGTGTGTGTGTGTGTGTGTGTGTGTGTGTGTGTGTGTGTGTGTGTGTGCGCGCGCTACATCCAGTACACTTCAGCAGTACAGCCCTGCATCTGCATCGACTTCAACATGCAGCTCTGCAGCACTATGGACTGGGAGGAGAACGAGCTACCCAATGACCAATGGGCTACCAGCTCAGTCACTAGCAGCTCAGTCACTAGCAGCTCAGTCACTAGCAGCTCAGTCACCAGCAGCTCAGTCACTAGCAGCTCAGTCACTAGCAGCTCAGTCACTAGCAGCTCAGTCACTAGCAGCTCAGTCACCAGCAGCTCAGTCACTAGCACAGCAGGTGTCAGGAGGAAGATTTACCAACATATTTACTACGCAACTACCATCTTACTACTGATACACACACACATACGCACTACGCAACTACCATCTTACTACTGATACACACACACATACGCACTACACAACTACTGCCAAGCTCAGGGACTCTCAGGCTACTCTGATGCTGCAGGACTCGTGTGTGTTTGTGTGTGCGGGCTTCTGATACCATAGCTAAACTACTGCACTGATCAAAGAACCACGAGTGGAGCTTCACAGCCTTAATTAAGCTGCCTCTTCACCCCAACTCATATTTACATACAAGCTGCCTTTGAAATAAGGTGTGTGTGTGTGTATGTGTATGTGTATGTGTGTGTGTGTCCTTGTCCTCTATGGATATCCCCTCTGAGGAGACAGACCAGAGGGACCAAGCAAGGCTACGGTTTCTACACAGCATCCGTCAACAACACCAGTCACCCCAAGAGGAGCTGGCTTTCTGCAAGTCACTGTAAAATAATCCCATGCTGATTCTGAACACACATTAACTGCCAATCATAACAGTTATTCATGTTTATCATTACATCAAACGAAACCTTCGACATTCCTGTCCCATATTCTGATGCCACTTCTCGAAGTGTTACAGACACACACACACACATAAGAACAGACACACGAACAGATACACTCGCACACACACAGTCCTTTTCCAGAAACCCAAGGCTACTTCCAGGTATGGCATCTGAGTCTAGGACCCGGCCGACCCTGCACTGGCACCCATTAAACATTTAGAGCCAGTCTCCTATTCCATCACCATCATCTTCACCTTCATCGCCATTCACTGCAGATGAACAGTTATTCATTGGCCTCTTCCCAGTCACGAACATAGCACAGACTATGCTTACAGAGATGCTAATGTACTGCACTGTCTCAGTCATATATGGATTGTGTTTATTGACCTGTAAGTCTGTGAGCTGTAACTCCGTCTGTCTGTGGTAAGGGCCAGTGGGAGGCACAGACAAGAGACGGACAACAGAGTCACAGAGGACGAGACAGGAGGAGGAGAGGCAGAGAGGATGGCATCATGAGAAAATATAATAACGTACTGAAGGAAAATTAGGTGGAGATGAAGACAGAAAATGAGAGAGATAGGGACGAGCAACAGGGCCATTACAACTGCAGCATCTCACAACATGACCTTCCCCAATGTTACAACCAACCAAACCACCCTCCTTAGAACAAAGGCCCACCTAAGTGTGCCAAACGCAACATAGGAAGCCTTGTTATTCAAAACTCATACACCAGACAACTGATACCCACAACATTCAATAGGCGCGTTTCCACTACAGTGAGTTCCGGGTAATTTTTCGGCCTTCTCACGGTTGGCGCGTGTCTCCACTATCGTGCAGTTCCGAAATGGGCGATCTCCCGGAACTTTTACAGGGACCAACAGAGTACCTAAAGGGGTTAGGTATTCTGTTCGGCCCTGAAAAAGTTCAGCTTGTAGCCTGTGGTAAACTCGATGCTGATAGGCTGTTGTTAAACACTCCCAGCCATAGGTGATCTTAAAATCACTATGCCATACGAAAATATTTTTTCTAAACAGACAAAATGAATTTCTCACAACAGAGTTCATTACAAACACAGTTGCCCATGTAACTATATTTTATCTAATCTTACAGGTTAGTTTGAAGACAGACTCATATTATCTTTAGATTAGCAAACTAATTCAGCATGCTAGCAGACTAATACGCTTCCTATGGAGTATTTTCATATGCCTGTTAGAGGAAAACGTACAGTCTATCAAACTCAGAGTTGTAGGAGAGCTTGTTTTGGCCGTTTTTCACGATAAAGCATTTAACTACTTGCTATGTGGTGCACAACGATTTCCTCAGGCAATTAATTACCTTCTTAAAACATGTTTACTTGGCTAACTTTAGCCTGATAATCTTGTCACAACGTCACTCGGAACATTTAATCTTATGAAACATAGTAAACATAAATGGACTGGAAACTCACAATAAATAGGAACACTAACCACAAACTTTTAGGATTTATCCGGTTTAATCCATAAATCAACATAGAATGCAAGCCTGCAGTCAGTCATGTTCGCTGCTCTGAGACACCGAAGTTTCCCTTTGTTTACTAGAGGTCCGATAAAACGTTGTTGTAGTGGAGACACGCGAGGTGAGAGGACCAACCAAACAACAGTCCCTAAAAAATGTCCCTCTGCCTGAATTACCATCGGAACCTCCCCTAATGGAAACGCGGCTAATACAACCCATCCTTGGATATGCTCCCCAATACAATCCAACCTTGGATATGCTCCCCAATACAACCCAACCTTAGATATGCTCCCCAATACAACCCAACCTTAGATATGCTCCCGGGGCCCAGACACCAGTCCAACCCTCCCCCCTGCTGTGCGCCGAATGCTCTATGCTCTGACCACCTACAGACACCAGCACTGGAGAAAAGCAGACTAAGGGCAAACTCAACATAAAGGACAGGAGACAATCACACATCCTACGCAGACACAAAGGGCTTAGGGCAATCACCCATCCTAAGAATGTTAGCGATTTACAGCCCTCCCTGTGTCATGCATCACCACCGCCACTCATCCTATCGGCATCACCCGCGATGGCAGTTACTAATGGCCCAGGTCAGAGCAATGCGCAGTGTGGAGTGTGTCAGCATGAGAGACACTAAAGGAATCAACATCAAAACAACACTTCTGCAGCTCCTGACCTCAGCAACATGAGTCCATATGTGTGCTCTCCACCAGCAGGCACTGGCAACATTAACAGGTGTTAACCTCAACAACATGGCGGCCAACCTCAGAAGCAGGGTGTGCCTGCATGTTCTGCACCGGCACTGCACTAGTCATGTTAGGCAACACCACAGCAGTGCATTGCACAGATTACTTCTGCACAGGACAAGCCACAGTGCAACACAACACAACAGAGCAGAGTGAGGCGAAGTCTGCATCGCATTTTTAATGGTAAATGGACTGTGTTTATGTAGCGCTTTATCACACTCAGCTGAGCAGTTTACATGGTAATGACATACATACACATACACACACACACACACACACACACACACAAAATGAAGGGCTGTCGTGCATGTCAGGGTATGGGGAGCTGTATGTGTGTGTGTGTGTTGCTTCCAATAGCTGGGCTCCTCCCCTGCCCCCTGAACGCCACTGACTGCGTGCACATGGAGGAGTTGAATCCGATTGGAAATGGTTTGGGATCATATCGACTTCATGGGCACAGGCTAAGGATCGTATAGGGATTGGTTTCGCGAATCCGATTGCAACCCCTGGCTTGAGCCGGTTACAATCCGCTTGGTGCCGCCTTGTGCACAGTTATTGGTTTGGATTCGTGTACTGCGCATTAGGGCTGTCAACGAATATTCGAAATTCGAATATATATTAGAATAGTTTTTTTAAAAAGGAATTCGAAGGTGAAAGTTAATATTCGAATGTGAAAAAAACGTGCACTTGCGCTTTGGAATGTCGAAGGCAAAAGAATGTAAGTAGCCTTTTCGTTTTTAATAGCGCTTTATTTTTTATGAACCTCTGACCTTACAGTTTCGTGCACTTCAGGCTTGCAATGGTTTGTTTATTTATAGTTTCATGTCAGGGAAAAGTGTCATGTTTAGGCCTACCTCACTACAGCTAGCTCGGAGTATTCCAGGTTTTAAAAAAACGTGCGCAGAGAGCGTGAGGGTGCGGGCGAGAGAGAAAGAGCGTGTGCGAGTGAGAGTGAGCGTGCGGTCTTGGCAAATATTTTTTTGATTTACTTGTTTTGTGTAGGTAATGCATTCTTAAATATGTTTAAATAAACTACCTATACAAGTAGTTATGTCTCTTTGTACCACTCGATCCCAGAAGCTTCTGTCCCTTATTTTCATCCATACTGAACGTCGAGGCTTTCTATCGCCTGCTCTAAACAAGTCTCGTTGTCCTCAATTGCTTGTAATATCAAACGCCGACGGCACAGTTCATGTCGTATCAAGGAAACCAAAAACGCTGTTTGTTCTTTCATACGGACTTCCAAACAAAGGAGAATGCACAGCACGCATGCAAATGCTGCTCTGTCAACCTCCTCGAGCGCTATCTTTGTTTTGTATGCCGCCAGATAGTTTGTTTATTTTCTTTTTAGCAGCCGTTAACCTGAAGTAGTTCTAACACCACTTGTTGAAAGGAATATAGCGCCATCTAGCGTAGCGGAAACGGACAGATCTCTGACCATTATCCGCTAACACGAACTCTCATGTGCACAGGGAGTTGGGACAGACCACCCGTTGGGTAGCAACTCCCAATCCAATCCCAATCCAATCCGATCCTACCATGTGCCCGTAGTGACTGTTGCCCTCACAGGACGCATCAGTATTACATGACAGAACACGCAGCGTCACATGATGGGGAAATGAAGACCGTGTTGTGACATCACAAACGCAGACATTCTTCAGATGATTTCATTGTCTTGTAGAATGATGAGAAATCCGAAATGGCCTCAAGTTAGCATCACCACGGGATACAGGGCACTATATGACACTTTAACACCGTTGAAGACAGCACAGTGTGTTGGCCAGATTCCGTCTGCCATAAGGTAACCAGAAGAAGAGGTCCTGATGTCCTTCTAAGAATCGCAGCTAAGAAGGAGGATACTGAAGGGCCCAGAGACTGAAAAAAGAGCCAATGGGGTTGTGCTATTACCACTACAGAACACGTACTGCAGTGTTGCACTACGCAACTAGCACATAATTATTTTACACCTCGTGGTGTAATAATGGCGTCATAACGGTGGTGGTCATTCAGGGGGTCAGAACAGTTCCACCAGAACACAGCGCTGTGTAATGGGACAGCTTTATATCTCATACTCACTTACACACACACACACACAAAACAGGTCACTAGAAAACCTTTCAGACACACACACACACAGACAGATCATTAGAAAACCCTTCAGACAGACACACACAGACACAAACACACACACACACACACTATGCTAAATATACTATAAAGAACAACGTGTTGGACATAATGCCTAACTGCATTGTGTGCCTTGTGACAGTTCACACTTACCGACACACACACACACACACACACACACACACACACACACACACACACACACACACAATAATGCAGGCCAATGTGAAAAATGTGACTGAAGGCAGGTGGCCTGGCAAGACAAAAGTATCACGAATGTCCAATCTGGCACAGCTGGCATAAAACACCCACACACACACCCACACACAACTGTACAGCATCTCTATAGAACAAGAGCATTCACCAATACCTTAAAGAGTCAGTTCCCAATACTAAAGCAGCGAAAAACCTGCTTGTCAATCAACCAGAAAATGACCACTGCGAAACCACCACTGCTTTCCAAGGTTGAGTCAGAGTAGCAGTGCATTGCATAGGGGACTGCTGACCACGCCAGCAAGGGGCCATGCACCACCAACATTATGTCACAGTGCTAGCCACTGCTAACACACAAGGCATATGCTAACCTGCGAACACAAACACTAATTCATGCCAACACATGTAGACATATGCTAACCCAATATGAACTCAAACACTAACACATGTCAACACACTTACACATATGCTAACCAAGCTAAACAATATGAACTCAAACACTAACACATGCCAACACACTTACACATATGCTAACCAAGCTAAACAATATGAACTCAAACACTAACACATGCTAACAGAAAAGGCACATGCTAACCCAATATGAACACAAACACTAACACATGCCAACACATTTACACATATGCTAACCAAGCTAAACAATATGAACTCAAACACTAACACATGCTAACAGAAAAGGCACATGCTAACCCAATATGAACACAAACACTAACACATGCCAACACATTTACACATATGCTAACCAAGCTAAACAATATGAACTCAAACACTAACACATGCCAACACATTTACACATATGCTAACCAAGCTAAACAATATGAACTCAAATACTAACACATGCCAACCCATGAAGGCTAATCAACGTGACCACGTTCACTGCTGACCAGTGCTAACACAGGGGGCTTATCAATGTAGACAGAAACACTGCTAACCAAATGCCATCACAGAGGAAGATGAGTGCTAAAACAGTACACCACTGTCAAGTAACACCGACAGGAAAAACAAAAACACTGGTCAACTCTAGACCAGGGGATCGGGGGAATCTAGGCCAAATTGTTTGCTGAAGTAGAGTTGTTTTACTCCTTTTCGTTTTATCATTTTGTCGACACTGTCAGAACCAAAATCTACAGGACCAGCCACCACCTCCCCTCATATCAGACACACACATGCCCTTACATTAATTGCACACACACACACACACCCACACACACACACACCCTCGTGCAGTGAGTGGTGCAGTAGTACACCCAATGCTCACTCTGCCTAAGCAACGGTTGCTATGGCACTGCAAGATACTGCTCTACTGCTTCGCCAGTTTGTGTGAAGGTCTGTGTGCATGCATGCGTGTGTGCATATGCGTGCGAGCATGTGTGTGTGTGTGTGTGTGAACCACACCCTCAGACTGCCAACAGAACCGGTGCTTTTACAAAACTGTATGTGTGCGTGTGTGTGTGTGTGTGAGCGAGAGGCTGCAGAAAGGACAATTCCTGTCTTTTACTTAATGTGGTCAGCAATCATACCTGGGTAGCGAAATGCTGATACACACACACACACACACCTCTTTGCCCAGTCTCTCCTCTTGCTCATCCACATACATTTCTTCCGAAACATGCATGCGTGCGTGTTCACACACAGACATAAAAAAACAAGAACAAGTACAAAGGACATGCACGGAGGCACAAGAACAGACCAAGGCATCGTACGCACGCACACAGTGTGCAGATCCAACGGCCCAGGCTGACAAGAAACCTGATTCCACGGACCGCAGAGGCACACACAGATGGGCTAAGAATAGCAGCCCTCGCTCTCTCTCTCTCTCGCTCTCCCTCTCTCTCTCGCTCTCTATCCTTCTCCCTTTCTCCCTCCCTCTCCCTCTTTCCTCTCTCTCCCTTTCTCCATCTCTCCCCCTCTCTCTTTCTCCCTCCTTCCTCTCTCTCCCTCTCTTCCCCTCTCCGTGCCTTCTCCTCTCTCTTCCCTCTCCCTCCGTCTTCCTCTCTCTCAACCCCCCCAAACTCTCCTTACCTCTTTTTCTCCATTTCAGTCTCTCTCGCTCCCACTCCCTCCCTTTCCTGTTGCTGCCTCTCTGTCTCCGTTTCACTCTCTTCCATCCTCCCCCTCTCCCTGCTTCTCTCTCCTCAATCTCACACACAAGCACCCATACGCACACACGTAAGCACGCACGCACGCACGCACACAGCAAAACCCATGTGGTTACCAAACGTGCAGCTCTGAACCTGGTGGCATGCATTACGTATATTCTGTTTAGTGGTGTGTGTCTGTGTGTGCGAGACAAGAACATGCAGTCCCACATAGTGGATTATGTGTTTACGTGCTGATCACATGACCCAGAAAAGAGACCGTTTGTTTTTCTTCTGCACATGGATTATGTGTGTGTGTGTCTGTGTGTGTGTGTGTGTGTGTGTACAAATGTTCATATGCATGAATGTGATGGGGTTTGGCTCCGTTGATGACAGACTGGATTGAGATGGGGTTTTTTAAAAAAATGGCACAAACACACACACACACACACAAAATCAGTGTCATGAAGCCACACCTACTTCCCTGTGCCTATCACAATCCAAGCTCCATGGCTGAGGCAACAAAGAAGTAAAAGCTTACCCATCATCTCTCTCTATCCATCCGTCTCTCCCTCCCTTCGTCTATCTCCATCTCTGATTCCCTCTCTCACTCTCCCTCCTCCTGTCTCTTCCTCTCCCTCCCTCCCTCCCTCCCTGCCCCTCTCTCTCCCTCCCTCCCTCCATCCCTGCCCCCTCCCTCTAACCCTGCCCATCTCCCCCTCTTTCTACCTCTCTCTCTCTCTCTCTCTCTCTCTCACTGCCCTTCCCTCCCTCCCCTTGTCTGTTTCCTTCTCCAGCCCCTCCCCCTCTGTCTCACACACAATTTTGGTCCTGCTGCTTTACACACAAAGAGTCTCACGCACAGCAATACGTTTATTCCCTTTCAGGCACGCACACATACAAAGAGCTTTAAATCTGCTTTCCGGCCCAGAACTGTCCATTTAAATCATACAACTGGGGAAAAACAACAACAACCCAGACACACAGAAGCACACACATACACACACACAGATTCACAACCCGGTGTGATTGCATGCAGACAGTAATCCCTCTTCCTAACATTGAGCTCAAGTGAGACTCACACACACACACACACACACAGATTGCATAATGCCTTTAGACTAAACATCTAAGAAGAGGGAGTAGGGGGTCGTACAATGTGAAACATGGAAGAGATTAAGAGCAAGAACAATCGCACCGCCCACTCCCACACAAACACACACACAGACACAAACACACACAGGTCATGTGCAAGCGCTAATACACAGACAAGTATAACAGCCTTATGCCTGTGGTCACAGAGAACCAGATTACCCTACACCTCTACTCTGCACAGGACAAGATCACCAGATCACCCTACACCTCTACTCTGCCCAAGACAAGATCACCAAATCACCCCCATACCTCTACCCTACCCAGGACCAGATCACCCCCATACCTCTACCCTACCCAGGACCCAGATCACCAGATCACCCCCATACCTCTACCCTACCCAGGACCAGATCACCCCCATACCTCTACCCTACCCAGGACCCAGATCACCAGATCACCCCCATACCTCTACCCTGCCCAGGACCCAGATCACCAGATCACCATTCTCAAGGAGTCCAGTGCTGCTCTCAGGCTACATCAAGAGATGGGCAATCCCTTACTGTACACCACAAATTGCTAAAAGGGTACTTGACATGACGTGTGATTTTAATGTAACATGGTGCATATACCTACCAAAATGTGTTTTTTTATTATTTAAATAAAATGTAAATAAGGCAAATTACAGTATATTACAGCACATTTAGTTTGGAATAAAAAACTATTTTTTTCTTCATATTTATTTAAAGGTTTTTATGCCAAATGTCCTGCGGTGTGACTGTAACATGAATGCGACATGAAATATTAACAGCAATAAAATAAACCGGCAACATTTAGAATAATTCATAAAAGCTTTGGCATAATTTTACAATTATTAACTTATTAAAAAAACATTTTTAACATGAAAAAACATTTTACAGCAATATTTACAGCAAGTTAAATCTTGTAACATAAATGCAGTCCTGCGGCGTGACATGTAAATTAAATTTTTGAGCGGGCAGTTGCATGGACAACTATAGGGGTCTTCAGTACAGCCCCCTACCAGGAAGTAAGTCAGTCATTAGAGACTGCTGTGAAAGTTAAAAGGTGAGTATTGATCTCTTTATATTTGCACAGTTTTTGATGTTTATGTTAGACAATGTTTGGGTCCATTTATGATGTCCTGTGGTGTGACGGCTCTAATTGAAGGAAAAAAGTTTTTTTTTTTTTTTAAATCACATATCAAAGTTATAAACAATATCATTATTAAGTTAGCGTGCTAGCTCCAAGGTCAGTCATGTATAGAAAGGGATTAAATTGGCCACAATGCTGTTAATGTCCTGTGGTGTGACATTCATGTCCTGCAGTGTGACATGTTTTATGCAACGTATTGCTAGATCTTTACCTGTTATTTTCTTTTTTTCTAAATGTATGAAGTATTTGCATCCATGTTTATTCTATATAGATGGCCAACAATCACTAATATTTTATGAATAAAAATATTTTATAAATAAAAATAGTTTTTTAGAAATGAGCAAAGAAAGGACAAAATGGTACCGGGAGGGAATAAATCAGGATGAAGCCAGGCGTGAGGAGATCCTTAGCGAGAGAAGAAGAAAGTAAAGAAATTGATATAGGGAAAGGGAGCTAGTAAGGGAGTTTGAATCTGATAAAAAGAGACATCTGGTGTGAATTAATCAATAGCCCTGTTGTTCACTTTATGATGTCCAGATGAAAGAACGTGAAAATTTCATGCAACATAGACCAAATAACAGACCAATGACTAATGTTTACTGAATGCATAACGAAACGAAATTGAAAGTTATGCCCCATGTCTTCGTTCAGTATGCTGTATCAGTGGTGTTTGCTGTATCAATTTTTCTGTCTTTATCCTACTGACAGCACTTGTTGACCTCAAACAGGGCTATTGTTTGATTTACACCAAACTTCTCCTTTAATAGTCAGACAATACAACTTGCCTTGATTATGTGTAACAGTGTTTTGTTTTATTAACAGATATCAAGAAAAGAAAGTTAAATGTATGGTTCAACGTGGAGATAAAAATGCTTTCCAGTGGCCTGAGAAGGATGACTGCATTTACTACTCCATGACATGGTTGGGGCAATTTCGGAGCCTGAGCCCTATAGCCTGGGTGTGCCCATACTGCCTGTGACACTGCATTTACATTCCGCGAGCAAGTCAGTCTGGCCAAGCTGCCTATCTAAACCATTTCTGCTCAGTCCTCAGATAGGGGGCCAATGAAAATCGAGCATTTCAAAAGGCAATGACGCGGTAGTTTGGCGACCGGAAATTTATCTCAGTCACTGTCTACATGGCGAACGTGGAGCAACTGTAAGATTTCAATGCAGCTGTAGCTGCTGTTTTGGACAAATTCAAAGGGAAGTTCTCTCTGAAAATAGAGCAAAGGGCAGCCCTTGAAGCATTTGTTGCGGTAAAGGACGTTTTTGCAATGCTACCGACCGGCTTCGGTAAAAGTTTAATTTATAAGTTAGCCCCGCTGGTAGCCAAGTCCATTGGGCTTTGCGCGGACGCTGTTGTTGGTCATGTCGCCTTTGATTGCACTGATTCGTTTTTCGAATATCAATATTGAATGACCAACACCAGCCACTCTCATGTTCACCTCACAAGTCTGACAAAAATCCTTTAACGCCATTGCTATATGACTACAGATTATTACTACTTTTTCTTTGGATCAAGCAGTTTCTTTCGCTACGTACTGTATACATCAGAGGACATGAGGGTGTGATTGGTTGAAGCTTCGTCCAGTAGCAAACAGAGACATTTGAAAGAGGTGGGTTAAGCCCGCCTTCTGAGAAATGGGTTTACAACACAGCTTGGCCAGACCAATGCTCTCAGAGCATTGACAAGTCACGATAGCCAGGCTATGAGCCCTATGGGAGAGCTGCAAAATTAGCTGACCTGGACTGGCTCATGTTTAACCTGTAATTTCCAAAATCATTTCAACATGAACTATCTCTAATGTCTTCTTCATGACTTTCATGTCAGTCATTGTCAGTTCTTGACAAACGATAAAAATGGAAACTTTATCAGTTTATGATGAATCTATTGTGGTGTTTTTCAAGTTGTGTTGACCTTGGGTTTTAATAAAAAACTAACTTCATTGCATTCACTTTTCACTAGGGGTGGGTATTGGCAAGGACACGATATGATACGTATCACGATACATATACCACGATACGATTCTATCACAATACATTGCGATACTGGGTATATTGCGATATATTGCGATATTTTATATTGTTCAGTGAAAATGTCAAAATAGAGCTAAATTATCAGTTGCTGTTTACAATCTAGATAGTGTCACATCTTACCAAAACTTAATTAAATCAACATAACTCAGAGTTACTGAACTCAATATAACAGGAAAACATAAAGTGCATAGGATTGGAGTCAGAAATTGATATAGTATATTGTGAAAATTAGTATCACGATATTGATGTTTAAAACGATACAGTGTATTGCGATATGATATATTGCGATACGATATATTACGATATTTTTTGCACACCCCTACTTTTCACAGATGTTTTTAGTTCAGTGCAATACTCAACATACTTAAGATAACCTCAGAGTGAAGAATTTGTGTGTGAACTGTCACTTGTGTGTAAACTGTGCCTCATTGCGTCATGTGGTGTGACGGAATGTCATGTGGTGTGACAAGACTTTAAATGCAATTAAATGCCTATTAGTAAGTTCGTTCGTTTTTATCATCATGTAGCTTTTAAAACATTGTATAATTTAACTATTACAAGAAAAACAAAACAGTGCAGTGATTTTTTTTTCATGTTATAAAATATTTTGATGCGAGTGACTGAGAAAAGAAGGTGCAAGTAAAGAGTGGAACTGAAAAACAGCTCTGAAAAGTAAGTGTATGTTGAATTTCAATAATGATTTTTATAAAGGGCCTCTTAAACTTTAACATATGTGATCTGCAGTTGAAATCAATAATTTTAGTTAATTTTATCTTTACAGTAGTGTGATGTCACACCGCAGGACATTTTCCATCTGTGGCCATGTAAAAGGCTTAGAAAATAGCAAAAAGAAGGGGAAATCCTATAAACCACTAAAAGTTACAAAAACTTAAGCTTTTGGACATTAGAATTTCATACATTTTGTGCAAAGATTGGAGAGTAAAAAAAAAAAAATAGTGTTTCACCCTTATTTGTCAAGTACCCAAAAACAGATCTCCACAGTGAGAATTTGCCATTGCGAACAATGGCAATAAACAGCAGTTGATGACGTATTTACGTGTGATACACTCGCAGCCAAGAGTACCTCACACATGTAGAGCAACAGCACAGCATGGCGGAGGGCTCAGCTGATGTGCAGGAGCTCATCCTGAAATGAGGCTCCACCTCGGCTATAAGGACCTGGTTTGGCTACAGCAAGCCTGATGTGGACCACACATGTGCAATACGCAAGATGTTCAACAATCACAAACCACACTATGACAAAAGCCAGAACATCCACAGGGAACCAGCAGTAGCACTGACAGCATCTAAAGTCTCTAGTTAAATTAAACAATAGCACTGAAGTGTTATATTTTTACTGTCATTATTTATATCACAACAAATGCCAGAAATTATCGGAATAAATACCTAGTTTCAGACTACGTTCACACTTAAGTAGAGTTTGAACCTTAACTATTACAACACCGACTATACTCTATTGGTTGTTTACAGTCACAATGAGAATTTGGCAATAAAGTATTGCTGTTTGGAGTGGATGCTCATGTAGCTGATGGTAAACTTTATAGTTCCTGTAGTGAACAGGCCTGAAGACCTGAGCACTGCTGTGCTGGAGCGTCTCCAAGCAAAGCAGGAAGTGCTGAGGAACGCAGCGCTGGAGGCCTGTCCCACTTTGACATCGGTCCAAACGCCCTCGGAACATTCTGACAACACCAGCTCATCGGACTCTGCTGCAGTTAAAGTGTTCTGACACACTGTGTGTGTGTGCGTGCGTGTGTGTGTGTTGAAGGATTCCAAAGACCAAGAGCTGAGATGGAGGGGTGGAATGGAAAAGGAAAATGAAGAAAAAGGCAGCCATAACCCCACAGGACGTTGTGTATTTGTGTGTGAGAGTACATGTAATAGGTTAGTCGACCGTCCTTGCTCTCACACACACACACACACATACACGCACACACGCACACACACATCCAAATTACAGGGCAGGTTTGAGAGCTTACTGAACATAGCCCTGATGTAGAGAGGAAAGCAAATCCCCCCACCCCCCCACAACCACACACAGACTCCACATTCTCTCTCTACAGGATCTGAGCAAGATGCAAATGCAGGGCGTGCGAGACATAAACCATGAACAGGAGACAGAAAGAATACATGGCAAGTGATTAGGAGAGAGAGAGGGACAGGAGAGAGAATGAGAGGGAGAGAGAAAAGAGAGAGAGAGAGAGACAGAGAGAGAGAGAGAGAGAGAATGAGTGGGAGGAAGAGAGAGAGAGAGAGTGTTTGTGTGTGTGTGTGTGAGTGAGAGAGAGAGAGAGAGAGAGAAAGAGATAGAGAGAAAGAAAGAGAAAGAAAGAGAAAGAAAGAGAGTGTGTGTGAGAGAAAGAGAACGAAAGAGGGGGAATGAGAGTGCACATTTCTGAGCACATCATATGCAGCTCCTCTTTGTGTGGGTTCACCCGCAGCTCCACGGCATGGAGAACAATGCAGCCTTCAACACAGATTACACTGCATGCGTGTGTGTCTGTGTGTGTGTGTGTGTGTGTGTGTGTGTGTGTGTGTGTGTGGCCAAGGAGAAAATGAGACAGGGGAAACAGGCCATTAGATAGCAGGGATTTTTTTCAGTACACAGAAACACACACGTGCACTCACACAGAGGCCACACAGCACATTCGTAACTTGCAAACAAAACAAAAAAAGACAGTGAATGAATTGATCAGAAAACATCACTTCCATTAGTACCACCGTGCCCAAGGTTGTATCTAACCCTAGAGCATGAAGGCTGGAGCGGGCCAAGGTCCGCACAAAGAAACTGGTCTGTACTGGGCTCGGACGGTAAGTCCAGAGGGTGAAGGTGTGTGTGTGTGTGTGTGTGTGTGTGTGTGTGTGTGTGTGTGTGTGTGTGTGTGTGTGTAAATTGGGATTTCTCTGATTTAGAGCTGTAATGCTAGCCTGACCCTTTGGGTGACCTGTAGCCTAATTATGACACTATTAGGCTCTACTTGTTTACGACTTTTAGGTAACAGAATAAGTACACTTACTGTTCATGCATGGAGCATATGTTTGGGCCTAACCATCCTTGACCTTACCCTGGGATTAGCCTAGTGAATCCTGGTTATGCCACACTGTGTTTCCATCACATGCAAACACACACACGAACACACACGCGCACATAATGATAATGTGTAAATGGGTGTTTGTGTGTGAGTGAAGTGAGAGATGGTGTGTGTATGAACGAGAAGCAGAAAGCTTCATTCATCAGCAAACTCACAACATTTCCCCGTGTGACACACACACACACACACACACACACACACACACACACACACACACACACACACTGTCATTAACACTTGTCACACACTTCACTCTGAGGGTAAGGAGCATGCACACAAACAGTTTCACTCAATTCCATATTTTATGCAATGATTACATTCCCTCAAACTACCCTACCTGACCACACCGTCCCACGATCTCCCCCAAACACACCCTCCGCGATCTCCCCCAAACACACCCTCCGCGATCTCCCCCAAACACACCCTCCGCGATCTCCCCCAAACACACCCTCCGCGATCTCCCCCAAACACACCCTCCGCGATCTCCCCCAAACACACCCTCCGCGATCTCCCCCAAACACACCCTCCGCGATCTGAAAGGCCATGTTGAAGGCCGTGCTATGGCTGCACTGACACCAGGCTGGTGTGACGTAAGCATGTGCCGTCTGAGGCTGAGCCGTGAGGTCTGGCAGCAGGCGGACACACAGCCTCAGACACACACAACCTGCACACACACACACACACAGCCTCAGTGCATGCATACACAGCCTGCACACACACACACACAAACCCTGCGCCAACACACAGCCTCAGTGCATGCACATACAGCCTGCACAGTCTGCACAGGCAGACACACACACACACATACACACACAATGATAAATGGTATTCCCTTTGCAGTCCTCATTTTGCTCATTATAAGAGCACTGTGTGCATGCTACACAGACACATACACACACAGTTCCTCAAACCTCCAACTACACCAATAAAACCAGCACAAACACAAAAGGCATTAGGCAAAACACACACACACACACACACACACTATGCTCAGGTCAGGTGTCACAGAGGAGAGAGCCTAAGTAGGGCTGCAACAATTAGTCGATTATGTTGACAAGGTAGTTTATGAAAACTCGTTGACAAATTTTTGTGTTGTGGATCCACCGTATTATTGTAAACAAATGGAGAGGCCTTTGATGGTAACATTTTAAGTCAGGAATTTAAACACCATCTCAGTTCAAAGCAATGCCCCACAGGAAATGCTGGGGGCAGTATCATTATTTGTGATCCAAGCCAATCAACTAACGAAGGATAACAATTGTATAATGGCGCAAACAAGTTAGCATTATCAGAATAATGAAAAGCTAGGCCTCAGCTTTCTAAAGTTTGGGAATATTTCAAAGAAACTAGTCAAACATGTGAAATGTACAGTCCCCAAAGCGTGGTTGGCATAGCCTACCACGACCCAAAGCATGGTTGGCATAGCCTACCACGACCCAAAGTGTGGTTGGCATAGCCTACCACGACATCATGACAGTAATGCATGAGCACCCTAACCGGACCACGTTATGATAGGCAAGTTCGCTGTATGGACTTCACATGGTCATTACATGAAGGGTAACATGTTAAATCCCACAGAACACATATAGAAGTGCCCATCTTTCCTCTGACTGTACAGGAGGCGACAGTCACGGGAAGGCAGGGGTCAAAATTAGCACCCGCTAAGCATGAATGAAGCCTGGTAGATTTTCCATTAGCGAGTAAATTTCAGATTAAGCTCGCCATAAAAAAAATTGCCATAAATCTGATTCTGTGGAAATAGTCTTTTTTTTGTCTAGGCTACACAGCAGCAATGGAGAAGAGGCACACAGAAAGCATAGTTTTTTTTCCCCCATGGTGAAATTCAACATTCTTTTTACATATTAATGTCCTTGAACCGTGTGATTTACACGACTGTGCAGGAAGTAAACTTTACATTTTATTTTTGCTTCATGATCTTCTAGTAGCAAAGTAACTGATTTACAAGTTCAAGTGGGTTTGTGTGTATGCGTGTCTGTGTGTGTGTGTGATATACAAGTTCAAGTGGGTTTGTGTGTATGTGTGTCTGTGTGTGTGCATGTGCGTGTGTATTTGTACTTGTGGTCATTGTTGTCAAGTGTGTGTGCGCGTGCGTTTGTACTTGTGGTCATTGTTTTCGTGTGTGTGTCTATAAAATACGTTTTGTCTGGGTATGAGTGTGTTTGGCTGTTGTTGTAACTGACACATTCCCATACAGCCCCTCGAGGAAAAGAGGAAAGGAGGAAATATTCACAGAATGTGCACACACTCACACACACACACAGACAGCACCTTCTGAAATGATCAGACGAACACATGGCAGTCGGCTGTGTCACCACATGCTGCAACCGTTACGCACAGAAGAACCCACAGAGAGAGGGAGACAGGGAGAGAGAGAGAGAGAGAGAGAGAGAGAGAGAGAGAGAGAGAGAGAGAGAGAGAGAGAGAGAGGAATGCAGGAGGGAGAAAGAGAGAGAGGAAGTGAGAGAGAGAAATAGAGAGGGAGGGAGGCAGGGGGTGGGTGGAGAGGTGGAGAGAAAGAGAGGGAGGGAGGCAGAGATAGAGTGAGAAAGAGAAAGGGGGAGAGAGGGAGGGAGGCAGAGAGAGGGATAGCGAGATAGCGAGAGAGGAAGAGAGAGAGAGAGAGAGAAAGAGAGAGAGGAAGTGCATAAAGAAGAACTGAGACACAGTGCATTAAATGAAGATGACATGGTGATAAGGATCAGCGGAGTCACACAAAGCCAGACAGCAAATGAAAGACATGGGAGAGACAGAACGAGAGAGAGAGAGAGAGAGAGAGAGAGAGAGAGAGAGAGAGAGAGAGAGAGAGAGAACGAACACAACAAAAGAGAAAGATATAGAATTTCCCCATTTCTCATGCATCCAGACACGCAGGAAAGCAGAGCTTAGATTTACTACCCTGACACAGAGTCGCAACTGCACAAGGACAAACCACTGCTGCTCTGCAAAGCTAAACCCTTCAGAACACACAGGGCCGCCTTCACTACATGTACAGACACACACACACACACACACACACACACACACACACACGGTGCATACGTGTCTTAAAACACCAGATCATATTTCAGAACGCTGTTCTAAAGATCTGAAGGACCACTGTGGGTTTCGGCCCTGTGGAGTGCTGCATCACCATGGAGGATCCCAAAGACCCACACAGCAGAACAGGGGGAGGCAGCCCCAGACAGCCAGAGTCAAAGGGCACGGTCAAGCGGCCACTCACACAGAGCTAAGTGCTAAGCGCTAGTATGAGTCTAAGGGCATGTTCACCCTGCCGTGAGCGCTAGTATGAGTCTAAGGGCATGTTCACCCTGCCGTGAGCGCTAGTATGAGTCTAAGGGCATGTTCACCCTGCCGTGAGCACTAGTATGAGTCTAAGGGCATGTTCACCCTGCCGTGAGCGCTAGTATGAGTCTATGGGCATGTTCACCCTGTTAAGAGTGCTAGTATGGGTCTATGGGCATGTTCACCCTGCTAAGAGCGCTAGTATGAGCCTATGGGCATGCTACCCTGCCAAGAGCGCTAGTATGAGTCTAAGGGCATGCTACCCTGCCAAGAGCGCTAGTATGAGTCTACAGACACTAGTTAGCATGTTGCCATAAGACAATAGTTAACATATTACAGACACTAGTTAGCATGTTGTTAAGTTTTTAAATCAGAAAAAGCTGGGTCACCAGTGGTGTCTACACTGTTTCTACATACCCTTTCGCTAGCTAGCATGATAGCAGCATTAAAAGTCCTCACAGCTATTTTGAGCCCCGTGTGTTTTTGCCTATTTTCCCACGTTAGCATGTGACTAAGCAGAGGGCAGCCACAGAACCAGTGGCAGCGAGGGGACTTTCCATTGGCCTCTCCAAAAGCCCCCAGCCTGGCCAGCCCCTCTCCCACTTCTGCTTCTGCGCCAACGGACTCCTCCACGGCTTCACCTTCACCGCCACGGACACAACCCCACAACAACTACAACAACAACACAACAGCCGGGGTGGTCCAGCAGTTGGACCAACTGCAAATCCGGATGGACAGACAGACAGACAGACAGACAGACAGACAGACAGACAGACAGACAGACAGACAGACGCTTGGCTTTCTCACAGCGCAACACAATTCCATACAATGATAAGTCCTCTAATGTGCTTGTGGGACGTGTCGGTGTGGTGGTCAGTGTTCAGGCACTATCCAAGGCACTGAAGCCCAGGTTGCTGCAGGGGGACAGTCCCTGTAGTTAATTATTATTATTCCTACTACTACTATTACTACTACTACTACAACATTACACTTAGCTGACATTCTAATCCAGAGCAACTTACAGGTACAGGGTACAGTTTCTGGAGCGATGTGGGACTAAATGCCTTGTTTAAAGGCACTTCAGCCATGGATGAGGGTGAAGGAGAGCACTGGTTATTTACTCCCCTACACACATTCTTCCTACTGGGAAAAGATTCAAACCTATGACCCTCCGAGCCCAAGACCAATCCCCTCACCATTAGGCCACAGCTGCCGAACAGCTGACAACATCTACTATCACTCTGGACAACAGCTTGTGATGAAATGTAACAAAATAACCAGTAAAGATTCTAGTCACTTAAAGGACACAAACAAATTTAGTTATTCAAACCAGTATGTCGAGCATGTTGACAAGGCACACATCTCTAGTAAAGTTTACCTGAGTGGCTTTCAAATGTCACCTTTCATCTTTCTACCCAGCTCATTTTAAAGCATAAAATTATGAGAAGCCACACCATCTCCATGCACAAGATTTTCTTTGCGACGCCTATGCAAGTTGAGATCAAAAACACCAATTTTTAACACAACATCACAAGCCAGGCTGCAGACAGAACAGTCAGCTCAGGGAGTACATGCAACCCAGGAAGGCAACGCAACTCAAAAATGGGCACACACCTGAGAAAACTCCTTGTTTTGTTCATAAACAAGGAAGCCAGCTGTTAACTGAACCTGTGTGCCTGTATATAATATCGCGTATATATCACGTGTGTGTGTGTGTGTGTGTGTGTGTGTGTGTGTGTGTGTGTGTGTGTGTGTGTGTGTGCGTGTGTGCTTATGGCATGTATGTGAGTAAGAATGACAGGACAGACGGGCACACACACATGTGAATGTGTGTGTGTGAGGGGGTTGGATGAACGTATGGTGTGGATGAAAAGAAATGGTGGAGCAGGTATTGGTAGGGGTTACTATGGTTACAGCTATGGTTAGGGCAGGAGCTTCCATTGTTGCAGTGTCCCTAGTAACCCTTCTGTGCCCTGGCACAGTGAGGTGTATTTCTACTGCACCTGGCCCAGTGGAAGGAATGCCACTACACGTACAGGTGCCCTTTAAGTAGCATCTCCATGGTTTCAAGTTAGTCAAGCAATGTGTGTGTGTGTGTGTTTGCCTGGGTGTCTGCATGTGTGGTGGCTGCCGGTGTGTGGGGGAGGGGTACACCTATATTTAACCCCACTACGTTTGAGCCATCTGAAGAGGTCGGTGTGGGAAATCCCCAGAGTGAGCGTCAAGCCCTAGCTCAGAAAGAGCACTTACACTGAGTGCCACTACTGTGGTACCCCATGCTGGTTATAAGGGGAAACAAGGGTTTACAACGGGACGTGTAGCACTATGATATGCTTAACACACTTAACAGAGAGAGAGAGAGACAGAGACAGAGAGAGAGAGAAACAGATACAGAGACTGATAGATAGCGAGAGAGAGAGAGAGACAGAGAGGTAGAGATAGATAGAGTGACAGATAGCTAGAGAGAGAGATACAGAGACACAGAGAGACAGATAAATGGAGAGAAATGGAGATAGATAAAGACAGAGGCACTGAAGTTAAAAAGAGGAATGAGAGCAACCAGACATCTGAAACACATGAGGAACTCAGGTGTAAGAAAGGAGATATTCAGGCAGAGCAGAGTCCCATTTAAAACATAAAGCTGAGTGCTCTTGGAAACCGTTACTAATAGACTTCTGACCTTCTGGAGTAGTTTCAATAGATGGTTTAATGTATGACAGTTTCAATACATGTCAGGGGAAATGATCAGAAAGACAGACAGATAATTTGCCCCAAAGAACAAGTAGGCCACAGGAATACAGTCCAATTTCCTCACCAAATTGGATCTTTTTGGTCCTAGCTGCTGTTGCTAGAAGGAATTTCACTTGTTCACATGAGCAATCATGTCACTCTGGCCCCTATCTGATGTGTTGCCTGACCAGAGGCGGGGCAGGCTGAATCACCTTCTTCTACCAGTGAATTTTGCAGGTGAGATTCTAGTCGCCAGCGAGACCTCTCGCGCTCTGAATCAGCCAGAGGCGTCCCACTCACCACGAGCGCCCGGCGCGCGGACATGAATGAGTGTGGCGGCGCAGAAGGTATTTCTTGGAATCTGACCCTGTGCGTTTACGCTGGCTCAGCCCTGGCTTAGGTGTCTCTGCCCCGGTCAGGCATAATCCTGCACCCTGCACATTGCGTGGTCAATCCAATTTGGACTGGGGCAACGTGCCTGCAATGCCCCACGCTTCCCAGCTCAACGCAACAGAAACCTTAAGGGTCCCAACTCTCAAAAGAGCCCACCATCAGACATGGAATGAAAATGTGCCTCATGAGGGCAAATGCTTGAAAAACATGCACACATGAAAAAAAAAAAAAATCAGTAACAACCTGTTGTGAAAAAGTCACATATCACTGCCCTTACATAAAGCACCCTTTGATTCAAGTTTTCTGTCTTTTAAAAGATGGGACACACACACACAAAATTGAATTCCACCAAGCGTGACCTCAATCTTCACAGACACATACACTGAGACACACACACACTTAGACACACACACACACACTGAGATCGTCAAAGCCAGGTGTCCTCTGACTGGAGGCAGTGCTGGCTAATCTGTGTTCTTAACGCGACCCTGTTTACGCCAGCCTCCTGCTAATGCCACTTCAGCCCTGTTCGAGTTCTCCACTAAGCCGTGACGCTCAACGCACCGTTTCAGCACAGTGGGCAATGGCCAGCAGCATCCCCCTCATTAGGCACCATCTCTCAGAAAGCTTAGAACTTAGAACATCATGACAACTCACATTCACAAAGGGGACAGGAGTTCTAACATGGTAAAGAGTTCTATATGCAGAACAACAAGCATTCTGCAAAGGGGAAACAACATCTATACAATAGGCCTGCTGCCCCTTGCTTTACACAGATACATAAGCTGCAGCACAAGGGCACAGACATAACTGAAGAATACTTCTAGTGTGAATGTTAACAGGAGCAGGGCTTCAGGCCATGGAGCGCACAGGATCTCAGCTGTCTGTATAGTAGGGGTGTTGGAATTAATCATATAATCCAGTGGTTCTCAACCGGGGGGGCGCGAGCACGGGACGTGAGGAGAAACAAAAATCACGGACTCACTTGCTATTAGTACAAGGGAGATGCACCAGATTCCCCCATGTCGAAATGCAAGTGATTGTACTGTTATAACACACAAATGAATCAACCACACTGTTTCATTTTAAATCTATCTATCTAATTAAAATAGAAGGTAATAAATTCTGAACCGTGACGCAACGTCAGTGCAGGGCGCAAAGAGGGAGTATGCAACATGTGCATAGGGGCGCAATGGGGGCGCCGAAAGAGAGAGACAGAGAGAAATAGCTGTTTGTTTACATTACCCTTGTGTTTATTGGTTAAATATGCCTATGCTATTAATCTTTGTATGTTAAAATGAATTTAGATAGCGATCCACAGCTTCCTGTACTCTTACGGTTAGCGATCTTGCTCCTTTTCAATATTCTATTTTAGAATGTTGAGACGGAGGGCTTGCCAGCAACGTGTATCGTTTTATATACAGTCTGTAGTTTCGCATAGTCACGACTGAGAAAACAGCCATGAATGAACTTTCTGGGGCGCACTCACAGTGTTAAAAAGCAAGAGGAAAAGAGAAAGTGGCGGATAGAATGAGGAAAAAGTTGTGTGCTTGGGTGAAAGACTAGATAGGATGCGTGGGTCCTTGACAGTTTGAGGAGGGTAGCATTGGTTGGCTGACGTTGCTTCTACATAAGGTTACACTGACTTGCTAAGCTAGTTCACGTTGCGTTTATGTTTGCTAACTAACACTGGCTAAAGTGTTTTTGTAGATACTGTTGCCAATGGTCGTTGTTTAAACGTTTAAAGGCGTCCACGTTGTCTTTTTCAGCATTCAACAACTTCCATCCACAACCTGCATAGCTGCATATGTGATCTTAGCCCAGCTAGCAGAACTGCTAAGACTGAGCTGTTGTTCAGTCCGTAGCCCTGTCATCCAAGTTCTATTTCTCTCAGCACTGTAATAGTGGGGGCTGGAGGAGTTTAAAATTAGCTAGTTTTTGTAATGGTGTTGTATGACATTTCAGTTCCACCAAATCACTAAGCCTTTAAGTGACAACCAAGTATATAGATATAATTGCTAAGCCTATTTCTACAGATCTAAGAACCTGTAAAATGCACCAGAATGCACGAAATTACATCTAATTTCTGTAAAAAAAATTCTGATGCCTTTGCACACAAACATTAAACATGACTTTACCACCCTTGATTGATCCCTTGAGTAGGCTATGTTTTTGCAGTGTTGTAGGCTTTGTATTACATCAGCATTGTTATCTCCAGATAAAGCATGTACCTCACATATGTATAGCGATAGCCTAATGATAATATGCATACCACTACCCGTAATGATGATGATAATAAGAAAAAAATAATTATAATAATCATAATGATCATCAATAATAATCACTAAAGAATCAGTAATAATCATAACAATAATAACCTAGCCGGGGGGGGATTGGGCCCGAGGAGGGGGGGCCCTAACCTCATTAAACCAGCTCTGGGGGGGCCCAGCTTGAAAAAGGTTGAGAACCCCTGATATAATCAATACATCGCAATGCAAACATGAACGATTAATAATTGTTTCAATAGCAGATCGTAATCGATTATAATGTATTTTCTTGTCAATTTTATTGTGCTGTTACTTATTATTTCTTTATTTTTTTTAATTGAACATTGGTGGCTGCTGAGATTTATTAAATAAAAGAGAAGGGTCATATCTGACTGCTTGTGTTTGTAATATAGAAAATTGATGTGAAGAATCGTGATGCATCAAGATATCGAATCGAAAGCTTAATAATTGTAATCGAATTGAATCGTGACATGAGGTTCACACCGCTACTGTAGAGTGCATCCCAATGCTGTCTGTAGAGTGAAGCCCAACCCGAAGGGCTTCGTTTGGCTAACTCAATTAGGCCCTGACTGGGAGCATTGGCTGGCTGGTGGCGATCACAGAGACTGAGAGGGAGAGGCTCTGGGACAGCCGACAGACAGCAGTGGCACACACACACACACACACACACACACACACACACAGCTGTATGAATCGCCTGTGTCCAATGCAGCAAGCTTGTGTACACCACAGCGCTGCGACACCATAGTGTCCCCCACCGGAGCAATGGAGCCCATTAAACGCAGCAGGATGCCTTAGGTCATGTGCGCGTGCATGTACAAGCACTTAACGTCTCCGCATCTGCACTGAGATATGAGAGGACAATGACTGCATTTGTTGTTCATTTACACATTTCATTGCACGGATACCACTTGCACCCCCCCCAATCACCGTGATGGCAGAAATATCCATTTAATTGCTTTGCCCACATGCTTTCTCTCTGACGGCTGTAAATACCTTTAACAAGGCAAGGCAAAACAAAACAAGGCAAGGAAGCACCTCAGGAGACCAAATCAACCATTGTATGACACGTGTATGTGCATACACACACACACACACACTTTTTCTGACATCTCCGTGCCATTATACAAAGGCTCAAAGACATTTACCAAATTAGGAACAAACACTGTATGCATCAACCTCTTAAAAGAGGAAACCTAAAGACCTGAGGTATCTGTGTGTGTGTGTGTGTGTGTGTGTGTGTGTGTGTACGCGCATGCATGTGCGCAGTGCAGATATCTTGTGCCCAGCAAAGCTGTAACTGCAGGCCAAAATACTTTCCAGACAAAATAGCAGACTTTGCTGTCCCTCTCCTCTGGTCCATATCTGAAACATGCTTTCAGTCTGTCCTTTAGCTGGTGCATGCAGACCCAATAAGAAAAAGCGTAGAGACACCAGGAGCCCCTAACACACAGAGAGCTGGGTGGGGTGTGTGGGGACACACATGGAAGGAACATAGAGAGCAAGTGACACACCCAGCATGAGTATAGTGTAATAGCATGAGTATAGTGTAATAGCATGAGTATAGTGTAATGGCATGAGTATAGTGTAATAGCATGAGTATAGTGTAATAGCATGAGTACAGTGTAATAGCATGAGTATAGTGTAATAGCATGAGTATAGTGTAGTAGCATGAGTATATTGTAATGGCATGAGTACAGTGTAGTAGCATGAGTATATTGTAATGGCATGAGTATAGTGTAATAGCATGAGTATAGTGTAATGGCATGAGTATAGTGTAATAGCATGAGTATATTGTAATGGCATGAGTATAGTGTAATAGCATGAGTATATTGTAATGGCATGAGTATAGTGTAATAGCATAAGTATATTGTAATGGCATGAGTATAGTGTAATAGCATGAGTATATTGTAATGGCATGAGTATAGTGTAATGGCATGAGTATAGTGTAATAGCATGAGTACAGTGTAATAGCATGAGTACAGTGTAATAGCATGAGTATATTGTAATGGCATGAGTATAGTGTAGTAGCATGAGTATAGTGTAATAGCATGAGTATAGTGTAATAGCATGAGTATAGTGTAATAGCATGAGTACAGTGTAATAGCATGAGTATATTGTAATGGCATGAGTATAGTGTAATAGCATGAGTATAGTGTAATAGCATGAGTATAGTGTAATAGCATGAGTACAGTGTAATAGCATGAGTATATTGTAATGGCATGAGTATAGTGTACTCGTACTGTATAGTGTAGCAGAGTATAGTGTGACACTGAAACTGAAATCTGCAGACGTGCCCTGCGCTTTGGACACACTCTCCCAAACTAAATGGGCTCTCCCTCCCTCCGTCCTGTGATAGCTTTCTACCAGCTCTTATTCAAACTGGCCCATTAGTTTATTTGTAAGCAGGATTACACACAAAAACACTATCAGACAAACCAGCAAGGTAAATCGGTAGAGCTGATCTTGTGTGACCACCGTCCACAGTGCAGTTCCTTTAGTGCCGTGGTTCTGTTCCACATACATACTACCATTGGCTTTACTATAGACTATTAAATTGACTGTCTATTCAGACTACTTTATCAGATAGGCTAATGCTCTCTCACAGCCCTGCTGACCATTAGCAGTCCGCTCTGACGTCAGGCAGTCTCGGCTGGTAAGCAAGAAGGCTTTTTCACCTTGCTGG
The DNA here is from genome assembly GCA_027475355.1 of Coilia nasus. Lineage (NCBI taxonomy): Eukaryota > Metazoa > Chordata > Actinopteri > Clupeiformes > Engraulidae > Coilia > Coilia nasus. Next base: position 41,526,168 of record CM050221.1, on the reverse strand, counting down.
ATAAACACAGCCGCACATTATCTAACTGGCTGTCTGCTTATCCTGCATTTATTTAATCCCAGGAGGCATCTCCATTACACCTCCCTCTGCCAACTACACTCCTCTTTTTGGGATCTCTCTCTCCTTGTCTCTCTCTCAGAGCTGCACCTACGGACTGGTTCTGCTGGCCTCTGTAACCTCCTCCACATGCTGGCATGCTCAACCAACAATATTCAGTGGACTATGGCAGTAGGCTAAATGCCATGTCCATTCCCCCCAACACCCTTAAATTCCAAGGTGTGTGTCACAATATAGTTCAAAAAAACAGCTAGCAGACACCAGGCAAAAAACCCTGTCACAACAAAGCCATCCATGTCACACCTGACGGTGCATAATGATTATGTCACACCACTGGACGGGGGCCATCTCTCACGGGTGCTGAATTTAAAGCGCTGCAGATTTTCTCCCTCCTACTGATGCATTGTGTTATCTATGCTGAACTGAACATGGAGGGCTTTACTTCAATAACACTTGATTATCCAAGCCATGTCTGAAACGTGCACATCTTCATGGCTTACAAACCCTTGAATCTACAGGGCAGCATTCGCAGAACTCAACGATTCATCTGTCACAAACCACCTTCCTCCATCAGAGTGCGCTTTGCTGTGGCTGATTTATGTTTGATGCTGTGATTGGGCCCAGGCCACATGTACTGAACACATGTACTGAACACATGCCTTGCACTGGGAATGAAGAGCAATCAACACCGCCTATAACGGGGATGCATTTTTAGACTGAGCGCATGTACGTGTATTTGATGACAGCAGTGTGTGTGTGTGTGTGTGTGTGTTTTATACACTCAGTACAAAGATGAGAGTATTTAAAATGTTGCCTCTGTGTACTTGCTGATAACAGGTACCAAAATGAGTACCTGCTAAAATGAAGACCATACTTCTTATAGTTCAATTCAGAGCCAATTATTAATTTTCTCATGTTAACATGAATACAGTTTTGTTACTGAGCATGCTTGTACATGGACATAATGCACGAATCTGTTTCACAGCTACAAAACAATTTTGTGCATTTCTAACATGAATATAAAAAACACCTAACCAACCAGACCATTCTGACAGGGCAGCACAGAACGGCACAGTCAAAAAATCCTGCTACCAGCTGTTTCCAGCTGCCATATCTGACAGAGCAGCAAAAATGACAAAACACTTCCAGACCACAGACTGCAGTTTTACGTAACGCTGCCACGAAGGGCCGAGTATATGGGCACAGTATGAGCCCAATACCTCATGCAGGACGCCATTTGGGGAGGGGGAGAGAGGGGTAGAGAGAGAGAGGGATAGAAAGAGAGAGGGAGAGAGAGAGGGAGAGAGAGACACAAAAAGAAAGAGAGAGGGAGAGAGAGAGGGAGAGACTTTACAAATAACATCTGCAGTGTTCTGTTAGTTTCATTCAAAAACTGGAAGGAGAGACGAGTCCCCCCACCAGGTGTGATACGAGTCATCGCCAGGGAGACAACCCCCACCCCCTCACACACACACACAGGTACAGCCCCCATCTCCACGCTTCCAAAAAATAGCTGCACTGTACCCAGAAACATGTAACCTATTGCTCATCAGCTTCGCCTCACAACGCACGGCCCCAGTGTTCACTGAAAAAGCTACTATGACAGAACACCCTCTGAGGCCTTCCAGAGAAGGCACAGCACACTGCACTTCTCAGCAGGAGACGATACTCATGGGTCATAGGTAAATAAGGTAAATAAAAAATAAATAAAAATAAAATGATCTCATGTCTCATGTCATGTCACATCCTGAAACATAAAAAAAAACTAAATTTGATGTAGAACAAATAATTTTCTGAAAATAGCTAAACAAATGAATCAAAAACAAAAACAGTAGTGAAGTCTGTTGTTTTTTCACCTCAATGCTCCAAAGAAAAAAAATCTCCAAAGATTTAATTTAACAGATATGTGTCTTTATTTTGAAAGGGTTCAGGCACTTAAGAAAAGACTGAATGTAACCAAGAGGAAAACAAAACTATACATCAATAACAGGTATGTTCAGCCTACGGCAACAGGCAGATTAAAGAGTATTCATACAGCGGCCCGCCCAGAGAGAGTTAGAAAAAGAGAAGAGAGAGACAGGGAGGCAGAAAGAGAAATCCACGCTAAAGGTTTTTAGCACAAAGGGCAACATACAATAGTAGGCAGGAGTATGACTCACTACAGTGTCTTTAATGGAGGCCTCCTTCACATGTGTGTGGGGTTTAGTACGGGTAGGCACACGCGTGAACAAGCCAGCAAGTCTGTATGTATAGATCAACATTTTCCATGATGGACTGGCCATAATGCTGTGTGTGTGTGTGTGTCTGTGTGTGTGTCTGTGTGTATGTGTGTGTATGTGTGTGTGTGTGTGTGTGTGTCCACATCTTTCAGACAGTAGCCTACTACACTGCTTGTATGCACAGCAATTGTGCTTTAAGTTGATGATGGTGGACATAGGGCTGGGCGATTTTTTTTTTAAGAAAACGGCGTAAGTTTAGTCAGAGCCCTCTCTGATTTAGCGCCGCTTTAAATCTTTGTTGCGAAGCAAGCTTGGCATGAGCAAAGTGTTACGCACGCTGGCTCGAAGCGTGAGCAACATGAATGGGAAACCACACGTAGTTACAAATTTAACCAAGGTTTATTAAAGAATTAGGAAAAAACATCAGTGATTGAAATAATGAAAAGTGTAGTGCCGGCATGTAGTGTTGCAATGTCAAACCCAAAAGTCCTTACACTATCCATCACTATACACAGATACTACGTACCAAGTTCACAGGAAAACGGAAAAAAACACCAAAAAGTCCAAATCAACACGCCCTTTTACAAATCCACCTGATTATGCACGTCATCCATTCATTCAAAGCCCATGTCTCATACTTACCGGAAGAGCAAACACTGCTGGAGTTGCCCCGCACCTAACTTAACAAAACTTCCCTAAATAAAACTAAACTAGTCTTCGGAGAGCCCCCATACGATTGGCCCCCTAAAGGACCCCCCGCGTTCGACTCCCAAAAACAATGAACTAAAATAACAAACCAAAATAATAAACAGCGTTAGGCGCTCTACTCCTACCGCAGGGTTGGCACGTAACTCCGATGGAATCTAACCCACCTGTGTTCTCCCCACTAATCATGAAACACGGCTTCAAATAAGAACGGGCTAATGCATGAACCAGGCCGATGAGACTCCTCTCTCTCCGTTAAACCAAAGACAAAAATACAGCCGAAACAATGCATCAAACGAACTACTCAATAACTACGTGGGTAACCCACACAAAAGAGATCAGCGCGTCTTAACAACACTGATACTTACCGACACGGTCACTGCATACCGGTCAGCGTCCAAACAGCACAATCAGGTTCCCCAATTCCTCTATTGTGCGTTATCCTAACTTTAACAGTACCGAATCCAAATCGGACGAGCCCCCATATGTTACGCACGCTGGCTCGAAGCGTGAGCAACATGAATGGGAAACCACACGTAGTTACAAATTTAACCAAGGTTTATTAAAGAATTAGGAAAAAACATCAGTGATTGAAATAATGAAAAGTGTAGTGCCGGCATGTAGTGTTGCAATGTCAAACCCAAAAGTCCAAAACCAAACACGGAGGAGAGAGAGAGCCCTCGTCTCACAGACAGACAGCCTTTTATAGGCCAGATTATCCAATAGAATTCCCCCTCCACACCTGGCTACCAATCCACCTGTTAATTAGGGGAGTAACAGGGGAACGGGAACAGGGCGGAGCTGGGATCGTGCTAGAACTACCCTCTGGGTCGTAACAAAAGGCACTCATCCTCTGTAGCCTAGCAACGTATGGGGAGTGACACGCTAATAGCCAATCATGTCACAGTATCGTGTTTGGTTGCGCCATCTCTGTTCTCGTAGTCGTGTTTTTTTCCAGAAACAGCATGGTCAAGAAAGGGAGATGAGTGCCACTGCGACGAGCGAGGAAAATGTGGATAAGGGCTCATTCACACCAACTTGAGCGTGTACAGCGCGTATCAGTATACAAAATGTTTGTATAGGGACAGAATACGCTCAGATCACGCGTGCGGTGTGAAGAGTCTGATTTGTTAACATGCATTCTAAACGAATACGGACAGAAAACGGCCACGTGCTGAATATGCAGAGTGTTTGGTGTGAATGAGCCCTAAGAACAGAAAGCTCTGCTCACCAGTATGAGAGCTTTTTTGGAGTTTACAAATCTCATCGTAGTCAGACAAATGTTGTCTGCAAGTTATGCAGTAAAACTATATACATATATGATAGTTCTTCTCAGGTATCAGGTTTCGCTATGTTTACATTTAACACTTTGCACATGTCTTTATAACACTTCAGCTTTGTAAAGCACTTTATTAGCTTATTGATAATTGTTCAGTTTTCATTGTGATCGTAACATTGAACGTGTGTTGACAGTCATTTTGCCTGAATGCTTATTGCCTGTCAGAGGAAGGTTAAGTTAAAAATAAAAAAGTTTAAATTTAGATTTTTTTCCCTCCTGTTACTTATTTTAAATAGGTCACACAATGTTTCAATAATTATCGACCGATATGAAACACTTATATCGTGATACAGATTTCAGCCATATCTCCCAGCCCTAGGTGGACAATACTCTTCAAAACAAAAATGACAACAAAAATCACAAATTAATATAATTAAAAAACCCTGTCTAGCATCAAGATAGAGGGGATAGTGAGACCTGGAGAAAGGAGACAGGGAGACATTGAGAGACGCAGAGAGGGAGAAGGAAAGAGATGGAGGGATGGAGAGATTGAGGGATGGAGAGATGAGAGCAAGAGGAGGCTGAAGAGGGGCAGATAGAGGGGGAGAAAGAGGGCTTGAAAAGGGAGGGGCCAGAGGCAAGAGAGACAGAGAGGGAAGGGGAGGGGCCAGAAGCAAGAGAGACAGAGAGTGAAGGGGAGGGGCCAGAGGCAAGAGAGACAGAGAGGGAAGGGGAGTGCCCAGAAGCAAGAGAGACAGAGAGGGAAGGGGAGGGGCCAGAAGCAAGAGAGACAGAGAGGGAAGGGGAGGGGCCAGAGGCAAGAGAGACAGAGAGGGAAGGGGAGGGGCCAGAAGCAAGAGAGACAGAGAGGGAAGGGGAGGGGCCAGAAGCAAGAGAGACAGAGAGGGAAGGGGAGGGGCCAGAGGCAAGAGAGACAGAGAGGGAAGGGGAGGGGCCAGAAGCAAGAGAGACAGAGAGGGAAGGGGAGGGGCCAGAAGCAAGAGAGACAGAGAGGGAAGGGGAGGGCGAGGGAGAGAGATGGAATATAAGGGAAGAGGGAGGGTGAAGGGAGAAGGGATGGGGGAAAGAGGGAGAGACAGTGAGAGGAGAGAGATGTGGAAGGGAATAGGGAAAGGAAGGTACAGTGAGAGAGAATGAGAAACGGACTGAGATAGAGAGATGTGAAGAAGAGAAAGAGAGAGAGAGAGATGGAGAAAGGGAGATTTTTAGCAGCTGCTGTCTATCAGTAGTCTCCGTCTCCATACATGCAGAAGGACAGACCACAGCATCATCACCAGAACACCACTGCTTCTGCAGCCAATCAGATCCCTGGATTACAGTTACCGTGGCAAGAACACAAAAAAAAAAGAGAACACAACCTCTTGTGACGCCAACCCATATCAGAACTCCCTGGCAGAGCAATCGTTGCCATGGCAATGCAGGCTTGGAGAGATGGTGAAGGTCTTCTCTTTCCTGTAGAGGCTGTCCTGTTTTTGCCAGGCAGCGCCAACACAGCCAATCCCAATGCCAGGTTGTGGTCTAGAACACAACCGCAGCCAATCACCAACGCCGCGCAGTGGACAAGTACACAATCACAGGCATTCTAGTACACACAGCAAGGTGACACACTCACTCACATGTATATGCAATACATACACACGCAAACTAAGGGCGATTCAGTGGGGTATGAGAAACCAACCCAGTACCTCGCCAGACATCAGACAGTGCTGTCGTAACTCATCATGCAATGCCCGGATGTTGTAAACAAAAGCCCCTCAGCATCCCTCTAGGCAATGAGAAGCCATTAGAGAAGCCAAGGCAGACACTCCAGTGGGGCATAATGTCATTTACCACCATACCCCATGTACCCCCACCCCCAGGTCCAATCTCTCTCTGGACCATGGGGAGGGGCTAGCTACTGGGTAACTGGAGACGGTACTTATGTCTGCAGTCCAGTGAGGGTTCCCAGCCACCCGGGCCAGAGCCACCTGGCACAGCACTGGGCATACAGCGAGACACAGAGATGGGCATAGAGAGGGCACAGACTAAGACACAGGGGCCTTGGACAGGCCTACCAGCATAGGGGATAAGGGGGTCAACCTCAGGGGAGAAAAGGGTAGACCTTAGGGGTCAACACGCTGGAAGCCACCAGTGCACTAGCTGTGCCCACTACCATGCTGAGGAGGAGAATGGGAGTGGCCACTGCTTGAATACATAAACAACACATGCGCGATCACACACACACACACAAACACACAGCCCACACACCAGCACATACACACATGGGCACACTCACAAACACACAAGAGAGCAAACTCTAAAATGCAACTGTGTGTTATTTAAACCTTAGCCAGGTATGAGAGGAAAAGGTGGGTATCACTGGAAGCGCATGACCTTCCTGCAGAACCCCCCAGTCAGTCACTCATAAGGCCTCATTCACACGAACTTGAGCTTGTACAGCACATAACTGTGTACAATATGTGTACGTGTGACAGAATACGCTCAGATCCCACGTGTGAATACAGTGTCATTTGTTAACATGTATTCTAAATGAATACGGACAGAAAACGGGCGCTTGCTATCTACGCACTGTAGTGTTTGCGTAGTGTGTGAATGAGCTCTTAGACCAGAGACCACGCCAGCCAACGAGGGATGCAATGCTGCCCTGGGGGAGCGATAGGGCTTTTGGCATCAGACGAAACAAGATAAGGGGGCAGTAAGACAAGATGAAGTCAAGAACACCCAAAAACAACATGCTTTTTAATGCCAGAGAGGGAACACAAGCTTGTTAAATGGCTACAGACACAACATGTCAAGGTTCTTCAAACACCGTGTTGTGTTCCTGTATCTGCTGTCACTGATGTGCTGTGTCATAGTGCTCTTCCTGTGGGGATCTGTGTCAAGGTACAACCTTGAGCTGATGCACAAGCAGCCTTGCTCTTTGAGACTCAACTGTTTTCGATTGCACAAATGCTCTATAGTAGGTTATTCAACAGAAAAGCCGTCTCTTCAGGCTAGACATGACTACCCTTAAACTTCATCAGAAAAACACTTCAGACAGAGTTCAGTAAAGGTAGTACTGAAATGAGTCTCAGCGCTGCAAATATTTTTTCAGAACGGTAAACTGTACGTTACCACTTCTACGTTATCTTGCTCGGTCATATAGATACTGCTTTATTACACATGACATTTTCAGTGCATAAAAACACTGACATAAAAAGTCATTCATGACGCTGACCCCAAGAAGACAAATCATTTTCAGTTTAGGTCAATTTCAGTAAAACAAACAAATACCACAAGCACCCCGACCATCAAAACATCCAAAAGAATACTCATTTCTAAGGTCTGTTTGCCATCTTTCTCTGTGAAAAACCTACGGTTTCCACACACTTTAAATAATTTTAGGTACCCTAACAAGTTCCCTTCATTCACACTTAAGATCACTGGGGCTAGAGTGGAACAAACATGTTTCTACTTCGTCTGGGTAGCACGTGAGAGGTCGTCTGGTCACGGTGAAATGTCAAGTGCTGAGAGCAAAGACCTGTGCCTGAGGGCAAAGACGCTACACATGGCAGCACCAGGACACAGTGGTGGCAATTACTGCCGGGAAACAGCCCCTCCCTCCCTACCCATCTTGCCCAAGCCTCCACAGAGAGGCTGATGCCAGAGAAAGTGGTACAAAAACCTATTTAAGTTTTACACACCCTGGTTGAGTTCAAGTGAAGTCTGTTTCCTTACGTATTTTGAGAGATAGATTAAACAGTTTGAACCATCACTACATGCCTTCTTAGAGCCTGTAAGTTGACCAGACTGGCTGTTGGCTAAGGGGGTTTGATGGTTTTATACTGGGAACCCCATAGACACCGGATGTTCTGGAGTGTGGATTACTGGGTTTGCACAGTGCTATTCTCCTCTCTCCTCTCAGATATAAACAAAACATTTGACTAAGGTGGCAGGGCCTGGGGTCTTCTTGTAGCATGAAAACATCTATGACAAACTTAATTTTGTTTAAAAGAACCAACACCTACACTGTGCATGAAGCTGTTCTGGTCATTTCAATCCTAAAATGAAAAACCTGGGCTAATTACTCCTAGTGCCATATTGGCCATTTTTTTAAAGGCAAACCAAAAACTGATATAGGCCAATATATGTGGGGAAGTACAAGACCACATGTGAGGAAAGCATGCAGGCACACAAACATATCATGATGATGGTCCAGTGGATAGTCTTTAATGCTAACAAACAGCTGGTGCTCAATCGATCCCAACCATACGCTTGCTTGGCTAGTGTCCGCCATCATCCTCCGTACTTGGACTGACTAGTCTGTAAACATCAGTATGTAAACAAATACATTTTCATAAGAAACTACGCCTATTCCAACTTATCAGTGATGTTTACAGTTGAGGTATGCAGAAGCAGTGTGTATTTTGTCCAAGACAAAGGGAAGCTCAAGGCAATATCACAATCACACACACACACACGGCATATGTAACACTCCATACAGAAGTCTTAAGTCACAGAGCTTGCACATGGATGGTTCCACTACACAGAGCTTAGGACACCACAGAGGAATGTGCCTATGGTACCGCATGCATGTTTTCAGTGTGATCAATCTAAACCCAATTTTAACGTTGTAGCATGAAGACATTGCTGGCTTTACAACCAATCAATTCAGGGTGGGCGATCTGAACAATCACGCATCTCAGGCAGTGAATAGAAATGCACAATATGAAAACTGTCTGGATCACCAAAGTGTGTTTACCTCTTCAGTCCAGCTAAAAAATCAGTATAATGGACAGTAGCGAAAGCATGCAAGGAGAGCTCCTTTAAAAGAACAATACCAGGTTATTCACCCCTGGTTGAGCAGTTTAGCAAAGGGTTTATCAATACAGGCGTAGCTGTACCAAACAAATCTGTAACACACACAACGCGTCCAAGCCAAATGTCTCCTGAAAAATAGCACTCAGTCGCTCTGTCAATTTGTAGCTTACGCAAAGTTTAAATACTCAGACAAACAGATAAATGGACATACGCACAGGTGGTTAAAAATGTAAAAAGGCTTTTTAGGTCACTGCATGAGTAAACACCAGTATCACAGCAGGCCACATGCAATAACCCAAAGACACAGTCCAGTGTGAAAAGCACATTTAACCTACGACAGCACTTGATATGATAAAAGGATTCTCTGCAGGTCTGCTCCCAAAGTTAAAATAATATCAGTAGGTTTCACTTCTACTCATTTCTCATTTCTAACAAATTGCTTCAGACTTTGTATTTTTTAGCAGCACAGTGTGGGTAAATGACCACATCAGGCTGTATTCGCACAGTACTGGTAGAACAGTCTGGCTGTTAACACTGGTACCACCTATTGACTGTATATTATGGTACCTCCCCACTCTCATACTCAGCCAGGTAGCTGAAATATCATTGTTGGAAAGGCAAGGAAATGTGATCGTAGAGAACCGACCAAGAGAATTGAAGACAACCAATTCTAATCAGAAGAGAATGATCGACACCATGTCGTTAAGCTTACAGTTACTAATTACCCGTGGGCAAAAGGAGGTCTTAAGAACAGCAATGCTGCAGGAAACAGGCGTTATTTACTGCCTCCGTTTTTGCCTTTCACGACAGCACAGCCCTTAACAGAGGCCCTCTGTTAACATCTGAGGGGAACTGGGGGTGTATTTCTTTTTAATAAGGAAGAACAAAGTGCCATCAATTATGACAATTATGACATGTCTAATTTAAAACAATATACTAGATGTAAAAACAAAACTGCTTACCAAGTGTGGCCTTTTCAATGGAAATGGAAAAAACAACATGCATAGCTTATTCTGTATAAATGATCTGAAACATCACTCACACCGCTCAATAAGCAAATATATACTACCATAATATGTATACGCCGAGATAGATCTGCAGATTATTTTTATAAACAGTAATTTAAAAAGGAAGTTACTAAATAAATATGCACACTTTTCTGCAGGTTTTAGCTGGCTCACTCTTGGCTAACTCTTGATACTAGACCTGTGGCCTGCAAGGCTTACGTCTTGTGTACATGGCTTAATGGCCGTCGGCAGAGGGGAAAATGTATAAAAAAGGTCAATGGAAAACAACAGGAACACGGGCTCTGGCTGGCCCTAAGCCCAGCAGAGGGGAGAGTAGGGTCTTTATAATCCCTACTATGTCTTCTTCCCCCTAAGTGTTGTGTGCAGTCATTGCAGTAGTCATCTCAAATGTCAAATCTAGCCCCCATAAATATATCTTGATTTTACTTAGCTTGATACCTTAATCATAATTTTATCACAATTATTTGGTTGACTGAGAATATGGGTAGGGGATCACTGTTTTTATTATTCGTTATCCATTTACAACTAAACATATTACTCATTTAAAAATGTTTACGTGCTTATGACACGAAGCTCTCTTTTTCTGTCATGCATAATTGTGAAAAACGAGGGAGCTTCTAAAGAGATAACCGGGCGCTATCGCAATGGAGAAGCAGGGCCAATCTTAGAAGGCTATGCAAAAAAATATACATTGTCTTTTGCTTAAAAGCTTTAAGGAGCAACTAGAATAAGTCCAACCCCATACCTACTGTGAGATCAGCATACAAAACTGTCAATCTTTCAATGACATTTTGTTCTAATTTTTCAGAAGCTGATCCTTCAAGCACATCTGTACTTATTCCTGCGCAATGGGCATCTTATAGTTAATGTTTGGTTCAGTTTAATTCAAACGTGACCGTAGTAGACCGTGTGGCGGCTGTTTGTGTCATTTAGACAAAAGGATAAAACACATTTGGATAACAGATATTCATCAATTCTACGCTGTGAACTGAACACAAACTATGACTACGGCACATTTCCCATCTAAAGACAGCGTACGCAGCCTTTAAACAAAAGATTGGTACGCAAAGGACGGTCACCAAATAAAGCTTTGTGGCAACACACCCCCAAAATGCTAAGCTGTAACGTTGCATGTTCATCTGAGGAAGCTAGCTAGCTTTGGCAGCGTGGCGCAGATTTCATTTGTAGACGGAGACATTACCTTGCCAACAGACTAGCCAGCAATATATTTAACAGACTATTTTATGATCGCATATTCACAAAAGAATATAAATATTTCCGAGAAGGGATATATCACATAGCTAACAAGGGTATCTTTAAACATTACCTTACATTATATGTGATTTAAGGTCTGTGTGAGATAACCCTGTTTATCCAAACTGCATATTACTCTGTCCGTGCGTGATATATGTATGTGCTGCACGTGGATTTTAAAATATAGTCTATGTTTTGATGCAGACTGCGCCACCCCATCGAGCACAACGACACAATAGCCCGCAGTGACACAGGAGGAAAGTCTACCCAGTCTGCGCTTCCCTTGCACGGTTACGTTACAAGCTAGCGAACGTTAGCAAGCTAGCCAAGTCGCCGTGCTAAACCAGCAGCAGCTACCAGCCGCTTATATTCCCTCCTATTCCTGCCAGAATCAACCTGGTTGTCAGTACCTCGTCGACGACACGGAATAGCGTAGGACTTATGGCAAATAGTACATCTGAGTGAATCAAAACTAAAGATTTCTTCCTCGTACTGACAGAAAATCTGTCCTACACGCAATTAAGTATGTATCTTAAGTTATGCGCTTCACTGGGAGCCACGTTGATACAAAACATTCAATTCGGACCACTCTCTTGAACGTTGAAGTTAGCCAACTAGCTTGCGAGCTAAAATGCTAGAGTGTTAGCTAACTGGGTTTTTTTCTACGACTGCGGGCAATCCAGAAAACCGTCGTCTCTGCTTACCGTAACAGACATGTTCACGTCCTCTTGCTCATGTATGAACAGTGTGCACCTTGCTGGTTTGAAAATAGTTTTGTAAATAGTTAAAATTCGCAGTAACGTACAACTGTGTGACGTCTGTTTCTAGCTTACTGCTGGTTTGAAAACATCCCCAGTCGCCCGTCGTCTCTAAGAAAAGCCCAGCAAAACACGCAGGAGCAACGCTCATTGGCAGACACCTAGCCATGTGATCGCTTGAGCCCCCACAGAGCTTAAAAGGTCTGCGTCTACTGGAGATGGTGGACATGGGACAATGCGTTACCTTATTGGAATACCACGATATTCTAGCGTCGTCGCAAATGTTTATTTTGAAGCCCCGCGTGCTTAGGCATACTTCGAATTTGAATATTCACAGGCAATGTTTTACTTCATGTTAATGACCATTTCGCTCGCAAAATTCGAAACTCTGAACACTAGAGGGGTGAGGTGACGCTAGGCGCTTGACGTCATCTTTTCCGCTCCTCTCTGCAGCTACTGGGAACGTTCTCGAACATGTCGGGGGTAAGAGTGGAGGTAGTGTTGTTGATCAGTGTCGTCAGTTTTGATTTTTTTTTCGTTGTTTGATAATGCGACCACATTTGTCTGTTTGTGTATGTTTGTAGTTTGACATAGGCGAAGTGATTGCATTCTTTCTAGCTCTTCTTTACGATGTGGCGCAGTGATATTTGCATTATCCCGAAAAGTCGCGCATGCGCATGGTCAGGTATTATGTTGCAGAACAAGCTAAATCTCAAGGGAGGAAACTAGGGTGGGGGAGGGTTGGTTACTAGACCCGAAAGCCTGAGCACACGGGAGATTTTGCAGTTTTGAAATGATAAACGTAGACTTGCAAACATGAGCTACTCTGCTTCGTTTTAAATCGGCCACCTCGTGCCACTTATTGCAAGAAATAGTATAAGCTTGTCTGTGAAAATCAATAACTGCAGAGACACTACGTTTGTTTACACGGCTCCTGTCAAATTGAGGTTAGGCCACGCTTGCCGAAGTGGAGTACTATAGTGGTTTTAAACCGATCACGTACAACGACGGCAGCCAGTATCATTTTGCATTTTCTTGCTTCCGAAACCCATTATCCATACACACTAGGTGCAGCATCCGCAGATGAACAAGGTAATACGAGTCTGGTCCATGTATCACAGAGCTGTTATTGTGGGGAAAGGGAGGAATGTATAGTGCATGACAGGTAGTGCAGGAGCGATGTGGTGGGGTGGTTTATCTGGTGTAGCCGGAGAGAGGTGGGGGTGCTACAGGCATGATGGCAGTGTTCTGAAAATGAGATCTGATCTGTCTTCGCTGTATCGGATATCTGCACTCTTTCATGTTAATAAAGCATGGCCTTGTTGAGTGGAATTTCTTGTTGTCATATGTGTGTGGTCAGAAGGGGATGGGTTTGTTTTTGTTCCCATATTTAAGCTGTGTAGCGGCCTCAGTGTTGTGGTTGCATACCGTAGGTTGCACAATACACATGGGTTGCTCAATTCTCCAGGCAGTTATGGCCTTTTGCACACACGAACACACACAACCAAACTGAATCACAGCAACTGTAATAAAATCAGGCCAGGCCTTTCATCTCATTTGAAACCTATGTGATGCATTACTAGTCAGGGGTGTAATACAGATCTAGCTAATGCTAATGTGCTAATATTGAACTGAAGTGGGAGGATGTGCCCTGTGTTACTGTGTGTGTGTGTGTGTGTGTCAGAGGGGCCGTCTGTGTGTGTGAGAGAGAGGGGGGCTGTTCCTTACACACTGGTGTATGTGGTTGAAAACCAGTGTGGGAATGTGCATGTGGCCATGCTATTGATGCTGTGGGTCTGAGTAAACCTTTCGTGGAGGAACCTGCTGTGTGTGTGTGTTATATTAACTGACTGGGAGGGGTGTGTAAAAGGGAAAGGAAAATTTGGAAGTCATAGGTCAGAAAAAAAAGCACCAGGGGGCTTGTTAAGTGTAGGGGTGTAAAGGAGAGAGAGATAAGCATGTGGGTGCGTCTGTTGTTGCACCACAAGATCATTGTGGCCTTCATCTTGACAAACACCAATAAGCAATAATACAGAGAAGTCTTACAATGATGACAGAATACAATGCCTTATATTCACTTCAACAATTTTATTTACACGTGACATAACAGACTTCATAAGTTATTTGTTACATCAGAAATATATCTGAGGGGCATGAACACAGGACAGATGCTGACCCTTGACACAGGTGTGTGTATGTGAGGGGCAGTGTGTGTGGGGGCTTATAGGTCAGTCCTCACTCCAAATCCAGGTCCTGGGGGTGGTCCAGTGAGAGACGTGAGTCCCCCTGCAGGCTCACATGAGAAGCGTCCATTCCTGCAACAGACACAACATTCACAAGTTCCAAATCAACCAACAATAAAAATGTACAACTTAATTTCAGCAAACACAGATCTTTTCAGAGAGGTATTAACTTGCAAACTGTAAAGGGACTGGGTCAACACCATTATTTTATGGGAATTATATACACGTTACTTTCATACATGTTTGGATTCTCTTCCTAGACCTAGACACAGGCATCCAAATCTTCCTACTCACCCTCTCCCATTGAGCTGCATTGCTACTCACCCTCTCCCATTGAGATGCATTGCTACTCAAACTGACCTTCTGCTATTCTGGTCAGAGAGGTATAATCCTTACACCTGGACCACAGGACCTGAGTCCTGACCCCTTTTCTCTCATTTAAGAGAATCATGGTCATCATATTTTTTTGCTACTTTTTCTGCCATTAAGTGAATTCACTTTATCTGTGGAGTGCAACTTACCATCCATGTAAAAGATGATATTTACAGCACTAATGTAGTAAAAGTTATAGCATGCCCAGGCCGTATTACAGGCTTAAGCATGCAGTTACTTCTGCAGTCTACTTATGCTGGGTTTGTTATCTATTACTTTACTTAGCTGCACTGGAACAGGAGCATTTTTTAAACTCATATTATGTGTTTGTGATGTGTTGTGTGAGTGTGCAAAACATTGTAATATATCGTATCACAATACATTGTATCAATTTAAACATCAATATCGTGATACTAATTTTCATAATATATTATATCAATTTCTGACTCCTATCCTATGCACTTAATGTTTTTCAGTTGTGCTGAGTTCAGTACCTCTGAGTTATGTTGATTTAATTCAGTTTTGGTAAGACGTCAGACTATCTAGATAGTAAATAGCAACTGATAATTCAACTCTATTTTTACATTTTCACTGAACTATGTAGAATATTGCAATATATTGCAATATACCCAGCATCGCAGTGTATCATGATAGAATCATATTGTGGCAAATGTACTGTGATCATAAAGTCCTTGCCAATACCCACCCCTACTAGTTAGGGTGTATATTTAAAAGGTTTAGCTGCCTCCCACACAGATATTCAAAGAAAAAAAAGATACACAAAAATCTACCAATAAAAATGTACCCATAAATTGAAATGGTGCAAACACAATGCAACACAAAGCTTTTCAACAGCTACATTTTTTTGAGTACAGACTCAAAAGGTTTTGCCTTAAAGGTTGCAACACTATGAGCTGGCTTATTACCCCAAAACAGAAGCTTTCAATGTTACAGTCCAAAGGGAGCCAACAGTGACGCACCAGCCAGCAAAGCGGACTGGAGGTCTCTGCTTCACCCTACTTAAGCCGAGGTAAGCGGGGAAATAGGGTAAGACGCCCTCTGGGACAGCCAGGCCTGGTGCTCTTGGAAAACACTCAGGACTAATCCAGAACAGCAATACACTTGTGCTGGTGAGGTCCCACCCGTCATGAGTCTGTCTACAGAAACCCACCCCCTACCACGCAAACACATACCCCACGCCCCCTGTAAAAGCACTACAACAGAACAGATGAATGACCGCTATGTGGATTTGTGAGAGGGAAAAAAACAACTTTTCATATTGAGCACTAGGCATAAGTGGACTTCATTGTAAATTATTATAAGTGGGCTGTAAAAGCGCATCAACAGAACAGATGGACAAAGGAGCTGAGTTGTAAGCAATTGGACTTCTTTTTGGAGCTTGAAAGCAACTTAGCTAACTTACACCTTAGCTCCTTTGACTACTATGTCCTGGATGAATGAGAAACAACACAGACACCGATGATGAAAACAGATGACTAAATGACGGCTATGAGGATTTGTGAGAGTAAAAAAGAAAACTTTTCATACTGAGCTGACCGCACACTAGGCAAGAGTGGACTTCCTTGTAAACTATTATAAGTGGGCATAATTTATGATGGGCTATGTTGTTCAACATTACATCAGCCATCTCAGAGGTCCTGGCCCTTCATTCAGACCTGCAGCACAGCAGGCCCAGGTCACTCAGAGGACAGCCAGGACAGAAGGGCAGTGGCTAACAAACTTAGCAGATCACCGTCCTTCACACGCGACGCACATCATTTTAACTTAATCTCAGATCAAGCACCAGCACTGATCTGAAGAATAACGTCACCACAGTGGAACGTTGGTACAGACAAACACTTGGTCCTAACATTTTTGTTTTTTTGGCACTTGGTTTTAACATTCTTCTCTGACATCTTAATGGGCTTCTAGTGCCCAAAGCACAGTGAATGCTGGCTGTATTTACAGATCTCTGCCAAAGGTGCACAGAGCTTCAGCGATAGCCATGTGGGGTGTAGTGTAGCTGCCCAGGGATGCTGTCTAGATAGCTGCGCACGTAACCCCTTATACATTTCTCGTTTTCTCCACTGCAATTATCAATCACCTGCAGACTGAAATGGATACACTGAAAATGGATGGACTGTTCAAAATCCTTTTTTTTTTTTTTTGGAAAGCTCAATCCTTATAAAGCTGCACCTACAAATATACCACCAAGGTGTGCAGGCCCTCTCTGGCTGGGTTACATATATTCTGCTACAATATGTCATCACTAGACTTGTGGGAATACAGAAGTTGATTGGGTAGTTAACACCTCAGGCATGCACCAGCATCCACAGATATGGGAGGTAGGTGCACTATCAGGGAGACTAAGATGTACAAACGCTCAGAGCTTAGGGACTACTCCCTGCACTAGTGTGCGTGTGTTGACCATCACCACTCCATTAGGGTTTAAATCGCTTCTCTGCAGAGCTCCATGCGGTGGGTGAGGTAACTATAGGGAGAGCCCCTCCACGAAGCAGGCTGAGGTCAAGTGCCTTTCTCAGGGGCACAACTAGCATCCCCCTTGACTCAGCCTACAGGCCTCTAGTCTTTAATATGGGAGCCAGGGCCCTTAACCACTACAATACCACCTCTGCTCTGTTTGCTATACTATTTATATCAGAACCCCAACCATAGTTATATATCAGAACCCCAGCCATAGTTATACTTCAGAACCCCAACCATAGTTATATATCAGAACCCCAACCATAGTTATATATCAGAACCCTGGCCATAGTTATACATCAGAACCCCAGCCACAGTTATAATAGCAAAGATTTTTATGTACTTTTTTAATGGGAAGAAGCAAGACATTAAGTCAAAGGACAAATGAGGTCAATATCCAGTCTAATCTTAATTTTAACAGAATATATAGTTAGTATGTTTTGGTCTTGTGGGGAAGAATAGTAATCTACCAGAACCCCAAAAGGACCTGGTGCCCACTGGTCTCTCTGTGCCATGCTGGACCTTCAGAGGTGTGTCCGGCTTACCTGGGCCCAGGTGGAGGCATCCTGCCTGCTTTCAGCTCGTCCAGAATCTGCTCGATGTCAGCAGTAGTTAGGTCCTCCTGAGAGCCAAAGCCAGCGTGTTAGTATTACTGATTGGTTGTGTGTATTATACATGACTAAGCGTCCATGTGACATGTGCTGTAGTTTTTTAACAAAGGAATGTTATGGCCAAATATCGCCGTGTTGTGAGTGTGCAAATTACATCACTGCAATGACAACATCACTAGCATAATATTTAAAAAAACTGAAAGAAAAAAAAACAGACTCAATATGTGCAATACTGCAGTAGCAGAGAACAGTTATTGCTCATTAACCTTCATGCAGATTATTTTTTGCTACTATTTATGGCAAAAATAAAACCTGCCACTAATGCAGTCCATGTTAAGCTGTGCAGGTTGCTGTGTGTGTGTGTATCTAGGCATTTCTTGCTGGTTAACAAGGACAGGAGGGGCCTTAATGAGGGACTTTAAGCCGCAGAGGCCCAGAAGCCTTTGTGATCCTGAATGGCCTGTGAGGTCAGATGTCAAGTATTGACCTGCTCCACTGTCTGTCACTAGGACAGGAAGGGACACAGCAGTAAAAGCCCCAGTGTCAGAACCAGCTTAAGACCAGTGTCAGAGCTACCTTAGCGGGCCAAGATGAGAACAAGTCAATGGGCGAAATTTATCAGACCCAAGATGCATAACTTTCGTGCATAAGGCTGTGTGCATCAGGGGTGGAAAACAAACTTACAAAATGTGAACCCTTACCAGCCAGTAACAAATAAATGGTCAAATTTGCCAGCCACCCAACAGTAAATTATCATTCTGTGTCCAAACTCTACCAGCCACTCTGGCTAGTAGATTGGCTGGTGCCAATGTCCCTCCCTGATGTGCATGTGTTTATGCGTAGATGCTCGCCTCCGGTGGCCTGCTTTGCATCAAGTCTGGTGCCATTTAAGTGCCTTCATTTTAAGATGTGGCCTATAAGAATCTATCATCTGTGCAGAGCCACTGCCAACAACACCTAACACCCTTATGGATACAGAAGGACCACTGACTAACAGCAGTGGACAGGGGAGCAGTGTGTTCATGCTAATCTCACACTAGGGCACTACAGCTTAACAAGGCGCTGCTTCCAAAAGCGCTGCACAATTTACAACAACCCACCAGTGCAGTGGTAAAACAGTAGGTCTGAGACTAACCTCTTACTGCCATTCATTTAAACCTTATAATGATGCACACCAACACAGCGTGGCCACACATGCACATGTGTGTTTTGTGAGTGTAAAAGTGTGTATGTGTGTATGCGTGTGCTCACATAGTAGTTGTCGTTGATCTGGACCATGGGGGCGTTGACACAAGCTCCCAGGCACTCCACCTCCGACAGAGTGAACAGCTTGTCCGGTGTGGTCTGGCCCACTTTGATGCCTACGGAATGCAAAGAGGATCAAAAATCTAGCCAAGACGACAACAGGAAATATCAGATCATTTACTCCATCACTGTTGGTTACTTAATTGAGTAAGAATTTCATATACTTGTTTTTGACAGCTCTTTTGATGTTGTAATGTGGTCTTGCATTCATTTGTCTTGTTTACTGTGTAATGTCTTGTGTATGATGTATTTGTATTCGTGATTTTTGGAAACTATCCTGTACAAAAAGCTCCACACAAATAGAGCTTCAAAGACTTCTTAACTGATGGGTACACAGTCCTGTGTCTATGGCCCCCAATGGCAGTGTTGTTAAGTTGTACTCATACAAACCTTGAAACAAATGAATTACAGAAACAGAATTTACATATGACCTCCAACAGCACTAAAGTAATGCTTTACATTATGACTTCCCCTAACCCTTCCTCAGTTACAGCATTAACATGTTTAAAGTCTGACCATTCATGTCACATCAGTAAATTGAGATTTAATAATCTTTTAGCTCACACTGTAAAATGTTCAAATGTACACTAAATGCTATACCCATTAGTGTATTAGTGCTAATGCTTGGCACAGTTGTGCTTATGTAGACATGTCTAAGAACACATGACTTGTCCTCAAGTATTTTTTTATCCATTTATCCATCCAACAGAGTGGGTGTGTAGGGTTTGCTAACATTCTCACGCTGAGCTATGCTAGCTGACATCAATTATATGTGGTGAGTGTATATATATGCTTGCGTTACATGTGGTGAGTGTATATATATGCTTGCGTTACATGTGGTGAGTGTATATAAATGCTTGCGTTACAAGTGGTAAGTCTATTTATATGCTTGCGTTACATGTGGTGAGTGTATATATATGCTTGCGTTACATGTGGTGAGTGTATATAAATGCTTGCGTTACAAGTGGTAAGTCTATTTATATGCTTGCGTTACATGTGGTGAGTGTATATATATGCTTGCGTTACATGTGGTGAGTGTATATAAATGCTTGCGTTACATGTGGTGAGTGTATATAAATGCTTGCGTTACATGTGGTGAGTGTATATAAATGCTTGTTGTGTCCAATCCCCTACCGAGCTATGCTAGCTGGCATCAATTACATGTGATGAGTGTATATAAATGCGTGCACTACATGTGGTGAGTGTATATATGTGCTTGCGTTACATGTGATGAGTGTATATAAATGCGTGCACTACATGTGGTGAGTGTATATATGTGCTTGCGTTACATGTGATGAGTGTATATAAATGCGTGCACTACATGTGGTGAGTGTATATATGTGCTTGCGTTACATGTGGTGAGTGTATATATATGCTTGCACTACATGTGGTGAGTGTATTTAAATGCTTGCATTACAAGTGGTAAGTGTATATATATATGCTTGCGTTACATGTGATGAGTGTATATAAATGCTTGCACTACATGTGGTAAGTGCATGTAAATGCTCGTATGTCATAGTGTCCAATCCCCTACCCAGCTTGCTCTGGATGGCGGCGAGAATGCTGTCCGAGTCGCACAGCATGCAGGGGGTGGTGGTGCAGATCTGGATGTGGTATTTGCCCATCGGCTGCCTGTTGAACATCGTGTAGAAGGTGGCCACCTCGTACACACGCATCGGAGGGATCTCCAGAACCTCTGCGACCTGGAGTGGAGACACACACACACACAGATATATACACACAGGCACACAAACAATAAAGCACACAACACACACACAAAAAGGTATACATCACGTGATGTGACTGGGGACAAGGAGAGGAAGGAGGGTCTGTATACTCCACACATCACAGTAAATTAAACAGTTTAACAGCCTATTTATTACATGTGTAATTATTGGGACTTGTTTATTGAGATTGAGATTTATTGAGATTATTGGGAGCCTAATCAGTAAGTGGTTAAGAAGCCTAATCAGTAAGTGGTTATGGAGCCTAATCACTCATTGTTTTTACATTAGCAGAGCCTCCACCAAGCATGTGCTGTTTGGGTGTATAACAGGTGTCACGACCCAAAGCGAGATGTACGCATGTACGTGTACACATTCCACTCAGGTGCCTGACTGTGTGAGGAGCATCCTCTTCTTGGTCACATGGGTGTCCCTAGGATGCTACTCTTCAAACGATGGGGTAACCATAACAGCAAAAGCAACAGCAGTTCCACGAACAGCCAGACAAATACCGGAGACAGTCTCCAGACAGGAAACTAAGAACCCAGGTGTCTACCACCTCCGGTCTCACAGCACAAAGGCAAAACAGCATCAAGATAGCAAAATATGCACTTCGGTTGGCAATATATGGAAACTGGCCTTATTATGCTTTCTTAGAGGTGTCAGAATATCACAGCAGTGTGTTAACGTGACATTTAAAATACAGATTTAAAATACAGATTTAAAATACAGATTTGACTTAAACTTTATCTTACAAGTACAACATCAATAAATATGTCAATCAGCAGCGATGACAGGCCCTTGCACCTCTTGTCATGCAACCCATGGTATTTTGCCACCCAACGATATGGTGACCACCTCAAATAACCTGAATTACTCTGCAAAAAAGTCTAGAAACAATCTGACAGAAAGAAAAAAAAATCCTTCTGTCGCTAGTTGGTGGTTTCAAACCAATCAGCCAAAGAGCTGTGAACTTCTGAGAAATTACGTGCTTATGAGATTTCAATTGTCAGTGTGTGTGTGTAATGAGTTTTTTAATGGTCATGTGAATTAGTTTGTTTCTTTATGTTTGGGCACCTCTGTGTAGGTGTGTGTGTGTGTGTGTGTGTGTGTGTGTGTGTGTGTGTGTGTGTGTGTGTGTGTGTGTGTGTGTGTGTGTGTGTGTGTGTATACCTGTGTGGATGCCTGGTGAGCCTGAATTAATCTAGTAAGCTAGTACAACTTAGAATAAAAATTCAACAAAAGTGGGGGAAAAAAATCTCTCTATTGCCAGCTGCGTTATGCGCTGTGTGTGTGTATGTGGATATCATCATATTATCATAAACAGCCTGGGACAAGTGTGTCAAAATTTTCATGTGTCAAAACACACAAATGAGAACCTACTCTTTCTTTGGACAGCTGGTAGCACTACGCCAGACAGTCATATTGGGTGTCTATGTTTCATCATAATCATAGTATCTAATAACCTCAAAAAGTTCAGACAAATCTTTCAATGCACTGGGACTTAAAGGTGTACTTCCATCGTGTTTTCATTCATTTTGCGGTGTTCTCTAGTATTAATAATTGCCCTGTGCGCTGGTTTTAATGAAAAAAATGTTCTAGTGCTTCTGTTTCAGGCTGTTTTAGTTTGGTGGAGGGGGTGGGGTCGGGAGAACGACACGATTTCACCAGAGGCGTGACACGCTCCCTGCAGCTTCCTTTGCCCCACAGTCAACTTGATTAGAGTAAGGTAAAGGGGAAAAGTCAACTTGACAGCGCTAAAACTGCACACAAAATGTCTACGGAGATACAGCCTTATGTGTTTGATCCTGAATCCGAAGAGGAAGGAGAGATGGCACAAGCACAGTCGCTTCCTGACCGTTTGTCAATGAACGTTTCAGAATGGTAATATTTGCATGACAAAACAGTGCAAGTGCCCGGCTAAATGCAGTTCAGTCATTCAACTAGCCTGCTAATCTTATGCGAGTCAGTCACAGGCTAACATCATTTAAAGCCCATTTGGTCAGTTTCTCTTATATGTATTTCCACGTCTACGTCACGCCGAAGGCCCTTTTCGCATTGGGTCGTTTTTCCGCCTATTGTCTTTTTTTGACTGATATAGAAAACGGGGATAGAAAAACATTTTGATATGCAGCATGCATATGCAACTCGGGGTGACCTATCATATTTCAAAAGAGCAAGTACTAAACGGTTTCTCGTGGAAGTACACCTTTAATACCACATTTCCTGTCTATGTGGCGAGATATGTAAACTCATCCTCTCGCCATTTCAAAGTATTACAAAATATCAAAAATCCCTTTGTAATTTAGCAAACAAAATCAGCAACATCTTGGCATCTTATATGCCAAATCTGACATGAATTTGATGAGCCATCTAGCAGGAGTATGTTAAAATTGATCATTTGTCCAAACACATACAAACCAAAATGAAATAATACCAATGTAATGTTTGTTGTTATGCCACATGTGATCCATCTTGCTGCACAAATGTTGAAATGCCGTCATCTGTATAATTACTATTGCTATGACTTTTTTTAAACGGGGAGGACAGATATACTGACATTAGTATGATATGGCCACATCCCTTGCAAACATGGCTTGAGGGGTGTGGGACCTGTCCGACTGGGTTGGCGAGCGGTACCTTGTTCATGGCGGAGATGGGCAGCCAGCCGTGCTGTCTCTGGGCCACATCCAGCACGGGAAGGGTGGCAGCCTGCTTGTGCCCCTCCGGGTAGTTACCGATGATGGCCTCAATCCTCTGAGAGAAAGGACACGGGGCACAGAGGAGTCAGACACCTGCATCCGTCACCCAATGGGGCTCGGCTTGCACATTCACATCAAACATGCCCCATGAACATTAACATGCAGTTTCAGAAAGCAGAAATGCATAGCACATATTTGCTACAGCTTGCTACACTTAACCACCTCATTCTAATTAGCACAGCCCTTTCAGACCAATGGATGAGCTCATTATTGAAATCCCCTGTGCAAATGTAGAGCAAATACTTGTTCTTATGTTAAAGCCAGTATTTCGCACCTATGCTAATAAGCTGTTGTCTACTGACATACCCTTAATCAAATGTCCCACTGCTAAATAATTTGTGTAAGCTTAACAGCAACATAGGGAAAGTGAACTATACACTTAATGGATCTACAACCATTTAAATGATATTTTCTCAGTTATTTAAAGAGAAAAAAGGCCTTAAACAATTATATTTACAGTATGTTTCTAGACAGTTCAGATTTGTGCTGAATGACCATCTTTGAAAATGTGAGTACGTTTCAAGAGGTGAATACTCTTCTAAATGTGAGCATGTTACTGTTCCATGTGTGAGTGTGGTAGAACAGGTTAGATGTGTGCTGAAAGAACACTATTATAAAAGTATGTTCCACACTGTCCTAAATGCGAAAACGTTCCCATAGATGAATGCTGCTGTTGATGTGTAAATGACTCACACTGCCCTAAATGTATGCTCCCATAGATGAACGCTATTTAAATGTTGCACCCTGTTCTCAATGTATGTTGCCAGAGGTTCCTCACCTTCATGTTCTCAGGGGTGAACTCAAAAGGGGTTTCTGCATTGTTATCAGGCGTGTCTCTGTGCTAGAAAGGTAACAAGAAAAACAGTGGTGTCAACTACTGTGGAAAAACAAAAAAACAAATAATACCAACTAGAATAATAACATCAACACTCTTTCAGACTTACGCTTCATAATGGACTCTTATGTAATACAGGTTTTTGTTCACCACTCTTCTTATTTACATTACTGTCTTTTCAAAACTTCTTGTACAATTTACACTCAGTATTACATTTCATGTTGTACCTGTACAACCGTGTTTGTCCAAAAAAAAAGGTGTGTCCTGTACTAGTCTCATCTCACATTGTCAACTACCTGTATGTTCTGCCTCTGTCTATATTCTGACATGCTTTGTAGCATACAGGACAAAACCTCTCATACACTGCCCCCTTGTGAGAAGACATTGGTCAGTCTCATGTAGTGTGATGCATGTCAATTTTTTCTTTTGAAATTTTAATTTTAGTGGCATAGAATCAATTAAAGCATGCCCTGAAGTACAAAAGTTACCATGATATACAGTGAGGTCAATAAGTATTTGATCACCCTGTGATTTTGCAAGTCTTCCCACTTAGAAAACATGGAGGGGTCTAAAATTGTCATCATAGGTACATTTCCACTGTGAGAGACAGAATCTAAAAAAAAAATCCAGAAATCACATTGTACGATTTTTTAAACAATTTATGTGAATATTACTGTGTCAAATAAGTATTTGATCTCTTGCGTTAAACAAATTTAATATTTGGTACAGAAGCCTTTGTTAGCTATTACAGAGGTCAAACGGTTCCTGTAGTTCTTCACCAGGTTTGTACACACTGCTGCAGGGATTTTGGCCACCCCTCCATACAGATCTTCTCTAGATCTGTCAGGGTTCGGGGCTGTCGCTGAGCAACACGGAGTTTCAGCTCCCTCCAAAGATTTTCTATTGGATTTAGGTCTGGAGACTGGCTAGGCCACTCCAGAACCTTGATATGCTTCTTACGGAGCCACTCCTTGGTTTTCCTGGCTGTGTGCTCCGGGTCGTTGTCATGTTGGAAGACCCAGCCACGACCAATCTTCAACGCTTTGGCTGAGGTAAGGACGTTTTTGCCCAACATCTCACAATACAGGGCCGCGTTCATCCTCTCTTTAATACAGTGTAGTCGTCCTGTCCCCTGTGCAGAAAAACACCCCCAGAGCATGATGCATCCACCCCCATGCTTCACTGTAGGTATGGTGTTCTTGGGATAATACTCCTCCTTCTTCCTCCTCCAAACACGACGAATAGAGTTAAGACTAAAAAGTTCTATTTTGGTCTCATCTGACCACAAGACTTTCTCCCATGACTCCTTTGGATCATCCAGGTGGTCATTGGCAAACTTCAGACGGGCATGCATGATTTTAGACCATGACGTTTCAGTGTATTACTGATAGTGGCCTTGGAAACAGTGGTCCCAGCTCTCTTAAGGTCATTCACCAGCTCCTCCCGTGTAGTCCTGGGCTGATTGTTCACCTTCCTTAGCATCATTGCTACCCCGAGGTGAGATCTTGCGTGGGGCCCCAGTCCGAGGGATATTGACAGTCATCATTAGCCATCATTAGTCAAGCTTAGCCGTCACAAGTCACATAACAGCACTTAAGCTATGGATACAGAGCTGAATTAAAGTAGAGGTAGATAAGGAAAGCATTGTTATTAGTATATACAATAAACAACATTAACTCGATATGGCCTAAATACTACACACTAAGCATAGCAAGCCATTCATTTTTATACGACCGTGGGTAGCCTAATTACATAGCTACCGGCTAACGTCCGTGTGAAATAATCCAGTCATCATTAGCCTCTTCCATTTTCTGACAATTGCTCCAACAGTTGTTCTTTTCTCACCAAGCTGTTTGGCAATTGCCCCGTAGCCCTTTCCAGCTTTGTGAAGGTCTACAATTTTGTCTCTTGTATCTTTTGACAGCTCCTTGGTTTTGCCCATGTTGGCAGTTAGACTTCTGACTGATTGTGGAGTGCACAGGTGCCTTTATGAAAGCTAACGACCTCAAACAGGTGCTACTAATTTAGAATCATGAGCAGAGTGGAGTTGGACTACTTAAAAGCAGAACAGCAGGTCTTTACTGGTCAGATATCTGTCTGATAAGCAAGTGATCAAATACTTATTTGACACAGTAATATACAAATGAATTGTTTAAAAAATCATACAATGTGATTTCTGGAATTTGTTTTAGATTCTGTCTCTCACAGTGGAAATGTACCTATGATGACAATTTTAGACCCCTCCATGTTTTCTAAGTGGGAGGACTTACAAAATCACAGGGTGATCAAATACTTATTGACCTCACTGTAGATTACGTAGGGTAAATAAGCTGTCTACAAGTAACAGCACACAAGGTGGTGGGCATTAAGGGCGCAATGTATACCTAGTGGTCCAAAAATGGTTGTAAACCTACATCTTTAATGTCAGCTAGTTCTAGAAAGGTATTTTTAATAACATTTAAATTCCTTCCTCCTCGATTTTCTGTCATGGAACCTTGAAACATTAAAAACCATGTCTGTGTGCAGCTTACTACCTCAGAGTATGAATACTAGATCTTACTACAAACACTGGACAGAAGAGTATATCACATTCCCCACATATTTAAATGTAATCTGCTTTTCCCGCACACAGACCATCAGATTTACTGACACAGATTAAAGCCGGTTGTGGGCAAAACTAGGGCAATCTCTGTACAGGAAACATAAAATACAGTAGAACAAAGGTAATCCTTCCGTTCCTCCTGTGAAACGTCTACTGGGATGACCACAGCGTGACCCTGTAGTGTTACCTACTGCTTGTGGCTGGTTAAGAGTAGAAAACTACACCTGGCGGATGTGGATTACCCTTCCGCGTTTAATGCGACCACTGACGTGTGTGTGTGTGTGTGTGTGTGTGTGTGACAACCCGTGTTGTGCGCGCCACACCTACTGCAAACAACAGCAGAAAACATATTGTGCATTTAAACTCACCACAAAGACACCTCCCGCACCTGCTCGCACGGCGGACTGGTGCAAGCTACGGACCTGCTTGGCCTGTTGAATAAAAAGACAAAACCATGTCTCCCTCTGCTGAACACACACGCAACTCTAGTATGAACTAGCCTACCCCCAGTCCTCTCAAATGTTTTTGAAGAAAGTCTTAAATCAGGTATCATAACGACCGACGGTATGAAACTGTAATCACATTTCCCTTGACAACCACAGATATTTGCTGTTAACACTGAAGACTGACGTAGACACCATAGTGCTGGTTATGTTAGGTCAGTAGATGTTGACTGAAGTTAGCTGGGGTAGCTAGCTTAGCCGTCACAAGTCACATAACGGCACTTAAGCTATGGATATAGAGCTGAATTAAAGTAGAGGTAGATAAGGAAAGCATTGTTATTAGTATATACAATAAACAACATTAACTCGATATGGCTTAAATACTACACACTAAGCATAGCAAGCCATTCATTTTTATACGACCGTGGGTAGCCTAATTACATAGCTACCGGCTAACGTCCGTGTGAAATAATCCAAAGCGTATATGACACCACGGCAACTTACAACATCAATGTGTGGATATGTGACATATCCATCATAGCTATTCTTAGCTACATACGTGTTTAACTGAACACACAAAGGAGTTAATTGACTAGCATATCAAGTTAGCGGTGGGTTATGGCATCCTAAGTTCTGGATGTCCTTGTGCCGATGTCATGCACATGTCTACCAATTTGCTGAAAATCTTCACATAAAATTCCCCTGACACCTACAGAATATTTGTAAATGCATCTTAAAACACATACCGAATGCGATACAGCAGCACGGATGGTTCTGGATAAAAACATATTGTTTAACACTCTCGATGCCCCTTGTAACTTTCTTACAGCAATGGCGGCGGACATCAACATCAGAGCGATGACGCCGCCTGTCGATTGAGCTAGACTAAAATCGGCACAAAAATGCCCTCAGTGAAATGTAATCGAGTGAAGAATGTCTGGTGATTAGTGTTTTGTGAAGACATAGGCCTATAATCTGGTTCACTGCATAAGGTTACTGACCTATAAAAATACTATGGCATTTTAGGTCAGTATATACGCTTATAGATTTACGTTTGCCGTCCTTCCTAAAAAGTGATCAATGCCCTTCCTGTCACAAATTGAAAATATGAAAACCAAACCATTCATTGTGTCATTCAACTGTCACTGCAGACAGTTTACACTGCAAACGAATAAAGAAAGAAACACATTAAAACAATCATAATCTAATGTTTCAGATTTGCAGTCAATGCATGCCACCTAAACTTGCAAAGTAGGCAAAAGTATAAAAATAAATACAACATACTGATAAGTGTAAAGTGTTATGTGTGAAGTCTAGCAGCTGTTTGCCACAGTTGATTTTAAATATTTGTACATGCATCAACCTACTTTTTGGTATTATAATATATTGTTTATATACAGATATCACTTAAATAACTTTTGTTCCACAAAAAAAAAAAAAAAAATTTACAAACAAGTTGTGGCATGTCCATGATTACGGCCAATCTGTGCAATAACACTTTAATGGCATACCTCTTTTTGAGTTGTAAACATTTTATTATGTATATCCTACTGTCCCTATGAGTTTGGCAATTATATTGTTGCATATATGTTATAGATTTGTCATACACACAAAATACAATGTAAATTTGCACAAGCTATCACACAGCTTTTCTTCAGGGTGCTGCATACTGGTAGCTGTACCTTAAGAAGTTGTGGTCTGATTATTGTTCCAGTAAGAAAAATGTGGATGGAGGAGTGAATTCCACAACGCTATTCTGCACCTTCCTCCACAGAGGTGCCCTTGAGCAAGGCATCTAACCCCACACTGGTCAAGTGGGAACTGCCGCATTACCTAATTCACTGAAAATCGTCCTGGATCAGCAGCTTCAGCAAATGACATGGAATCAGTACTGTCCTATTCATGTTTGGCTGCTTTCCACAGTTGGCCAGTGCCTCTAAATGTTCTGCCAGTTGTGGTCTTCATGTCCCCATATTTGATTACAGGTTCATGATATGGTGACTGACCAGGCCAAATCATTACTGTCAGTGGATGTCGTTCCAATCCTGAGTTTTTTATGTTGCTGTGCAGTGTGAATGCACTATATGGTCAAAATGGCTTCTTATAGCTTTTATTAATTTTGGAGTCAATCCTTCGGTTATATACTTTTGAACTGTTTTAACATCACCCCATCTTACATGCAAAGAACATGCCCCGTACCATTATCTCTGCCATGTTTCACAGTGGTGAAGTCATTCTGCGTTTAATATCTTACATGACCGGTGAGGACACTGTTCAAGAGCATCAGTAAACAATTACTCATGGTGACCATATGGTGTCAAAACTTTAAGTCAGTTAATTATATTCAATGTGGAGGACAATCATTTCCTTGCACACAACCTTAAATAAAATACAGAAAACAATTGTCTTATAAGAACAACAGGACGTCCTTCATTTTAATTTTCTGAGAGGTGTCTTCCAATTCTGTAGACATTTACAGCCTTCTGTGAGTTGGACTTGTTGTCAGGGTCTTCCATAATCTGCCTTCTACATCACAGACCAGGCACATATCAGGGGTTATAGGTGAATAATTTGAGACCACTGACTAGGCATGCCGAGCAATCAAACATAAATTAAATAAATGAAATTTCAAATTGTACACAGGCTATGCACTGAATACACTTGCATAGTATGGAGTCTTTTGTGTAGATGTCAGAATAAGATTTAATTACTGCTGTAGCAAATTTGCTGTATACCACTTTTATGCACTATATGCAGTTTTGATTGTAGTGGTGCAAAATGTAGGCTAATAAACTATCCGTAGCTTTGCTGTTAAATCAAAAGTACATTTTGTATACAAAAAATGTCACAATTACGTCATTGAAATGTTCTTGTGTTGTCAGTAAATGCAGAGTACTCAGAGTTGCCAACTTCTGCAGCGGGCTAGACTCATTAACAACAGCACTGAGGCCGCTGTGGACTGCACACTGCATGCTGGGAATGCTCAGCAGAGGGAGGGAGCGCATTCCGGAAAGGGAATGCTGTAGGAGAAAAACATTTCACAGCGGAGGAGTTGAAGCTCCGCTTTTTTATTTTTTATTTTTGACAGTGTGCACCCATAGGCCATTTGCTTGTCCACAAGTAGAACGCATGTCTGTTCTCTATTCCACCCACCAGAAGTGGGTTGAGCGCCCCACAGCTCGTCTGACCAATGAAAAAGTAGGAGTGCCAAAGCAAGCCATTTAATTGGTAGACCTGGCACTAAGGAGACTGACAAAACAACACGAAATGAGGATTAAAGGCTGTCTCCCCCTCTCGCGAGCACTTTGTGTGGGGAGGCGACAAATATTTCCGTGAAAGGGTGGAACAAGTTGACATCAGCGGCCTTTTACATATAAGCGAACATCTAACTTAACCTGAAATAACGAAAACATGGTTGTCCCAGGACCTGAACATATAGAGGAGCGGGAGAGGGTTTATCCTCCGCCAGAGGAGCTGAAAGCGGATGCGCACGTCTCTGACTTCAACTCATATCTCGCTCTCTACAAGAAGTCCATCGAGGAACCCGAAGGTATATATTTGCATGCAAATCTGAATTATATGGTTGCATGGCTTGCGGTGTCTTGATTCGTTGGGCAAAGTGTGTCTGTCTGGTATGAGCGAGCCTGTCTCTTGTCATGGCCATGA
>CM050221.1:41467500-41490000 GCA_027475355.1 Coilia nasus | reverse complement strand
TGTTAATGAACCCCACTATTCACTTCTTTGTTTGTAGCTCTTTGTTGTGTTAGGTGTCCCCCACCTGCCATGCCCTAGCCAGTACCTAATGCAGGGACTCCCACAAGCAGCCCTTAGGACAAGGAAATGAGAGTTAGGATATATTAAAGTAATGACATTTACCCTATGTTGGATTTTCCCTCGGGGAATTGCGTTGTGTTCTTCCAACTAACTAAGATTACTCTCAGTAGAATAAAAAGACTCGATGCTTCCGTTGCTTGATCAGGATCGCCGATTTATTACATAAAAATGACAAAATTAATCTGGTTGAATTGATTAACAATAACGAATAATAAAAATGATAAAATAAAGGAGCAGAGAAGCAGTTACTCTCTAGTTAGAGTCTAAGTCTACGTTGAGCTACTCTGACTTCGCCCGCGAGATTGAAGACAGCAGCACTCAGCAGATCACAGGTTTCCTATGTTGACCTCTCTCTGTCCATCCGATCCGTCTCACTTGGACGTGGACAAGACAGCCTACATATACCCCAAAATCAACGTCGTAAATCAGATGAGCACACGTAAAATAGCGCATCCATATCTGTGCAACACCATGTACGTGCATATCTCCTCAGCCCCCTTGCTGGCGCCAGCTCAGCAGTGACACAAAATATGTTTAGACTTAGGTCTCCTCCTGACCCTCACCAAACTGGTCAGCTTGACCTTCCAAATATATCTTGGGGACAACTGGGACTTGGTGTTGTACAGACACATGCGTCACACACACACACACAGATTATCTTATTCATTTGATTATACAGAGACGTCATAAAAATCATCTAGAATTCTACACTCCTCCCTTTTGATCACCAAAAACTTACAAGTTTCAAGATCACATCAAAACAAATCAAATGAATAGACAATTCACAAATGAAATTACATGAAAATACAGAGCATGAGGTAAACAGTTGATTGGACCATACAAGAAATCACATGCGTAATGAATAGAATAACCCAGCGAACACTCGATCCCTCATGCCTGTTAAAGTTAATCCCTTAAATTAACTCCTTCACACGGGCATAAAGAATGCTTCTCCCACAATTGGATCAAAAGCCCCCTCCCGCCCCTGAACACGAACCACCCAAGGTCTGGCAGCTCGCTTGAGCAGGCAGCAGGACAGTCAACGCAATTAGAGCCACACACAATAGGATCGGAACAGCAATCTGGAAGATCTGTGCTAACAGTGCCCTTCCCCAGGATGAGATCCACTCAGTCAGAGACCACCCCTTAGACCCAGTCTGTAAGTCAGCCTTCAGAGTAGAAACCTGTTTGTAAATGTCAGTCACAAACTTATCAACATCCTTGGAAGTATCAGGGACATAAGTACAACACTCTTGATCGATAACAGCACAAGTCCCCCCCTTTGCTGCCAAAACTATGTCCAGGGCTAGCCGGTTTTGCAGAGTCATCATCCTCAGGGCCCTCAACTCCCCATTCATCTCCTTGATGGCTGTAGAAGAGTCATTGGCAACCTTCTCTACAATTGTGGCTAGATCTCTAATCTCGTCCAGAGCAACAGTCATACCATAAGTTGGAATTAGGGCAGAAAAGAATCTCTGTGTAGGAGTTGCAATGAGTAAATGATTACCAAACATGTCACGCTTAGGTCTATGATTCTTAATCAAATGCTGTCTCTCGACAGTCCTCAGAGCAGGGATTACATACGCGAGATAACAAGTACCTTGCCATTGCGGCGGTAAATAAGGATAAGCATACTTCCCACACACAAACATCGTACCATTCACAGCAGCTCTAGCATCTGATGACATTTATTTAAACATCTACAATTCTACACCTACCCATTCAAAGGACATGAGAATGAATGATATATTAAATGAGTGAAATTTACCCTACCCATTCAAAGGACATGAGAATGAATGATATATTAAATGAGTGGAATTCTACCCATTCAAATCCGTTCAGGTGTGAAGAAGGGCGACCGTGTGGCCATCTACCTTCCCATGATTCCAGAGCTGGTATACAGCATGCTGGCGTGTGCACGCATCGGAGCAGTGCACTCCATAGTGGTAAGTGTGTGTGTGTGTGTGTGTGTGTGTGTGTGTGTGTGTGTGTCTGTGTTTGTGTGTGTGTGTGTGTGTGTGTGTGTGTGTGCCTGTGTGTGTGATAATGCTCCATAGTGGTAAGTGTGCATAAGTGTGTAAGTGTGTGTCTGTCTGTGTGTTTGTGTCTGTGTAATGCTCCATTGTGGTAAGGACAGAGCTGTCCTGCACGCAGTATATATGTATGTGTGTGTGTGTGTGTGTGTGTGTGTGTGAGTGTGTGTGTGAGTGTGAGTGTGAGTGTGAGTGTGAGTGTGAGTGTGAGTGTGAGTGTGAGTGTGAGTGTGTGTGTGTGTGTGTGTGTGTGTGTGTGTGTGTGTGTGTGTGTGTGTGTGTGTGTGTGTGTGCGCATGCTTGTATACAAGTGTGTGTGTGTATTTGTACATGAGTGTCTGTGTTTCTAGATGGGTGTGTATATGTGTGTGTGTGTGTGTACGCGGGTGTGCTGTCATGAAGCAGGTCTGCACTGTAAATACTGCACTAAGTGTGTCAGTGGCCCAGTTTTTCCCATCTGTAGGTATCGCAGAGTTTCACACAGATAGCCAGGGTCAGCCCACTGATTCTGCTGCAGTCATTTCTCACCAGTTCTCACACATACACACACACACACACACACACACACACACACACACACACACACACACACACACACACACACACACACAGTAGAACTGTAGGAATCACCCCTTGGTTCCTGCTGCAGTCTGTTCTAGCCTGTCTGCTCCTGCCTGCTGCAGTGCCCTCTCACACACACAAATCCCACACACACCCCTTACCCCTTACCCCTTTCTGTCTTTCGGTCTCTCTGTCTCTCTGTCTCTCTGTCCATCTGTCACTGAGGTGCTTTTGTCTATTTAAGGGGCAAGTTTATGTCAGCTCAGGCCCTGTATCTTGTGTATGAGTTTTACTTCTGACTGTTTCTTGGACTATTTTCACCTTCCCTTCCCATGCCTGGCTTCTGTAGCTTCTGTATGGTTTGAGGTGTGTGTGTGTGTGTGTGTGTGTGTGTGTGTGTGTGTGTGTGTGTGTGTGTGTGTGTGTGTGTGTGTGTGTGTGTGTGTGTGTGAGTGTGATGGGTTCATGAGATTATGACTGAGAGCAATGTACTTAAATACACTAGCAACAATCAGTGGTCTGCTATGGTGTGTGTGTGAGAGAGAGAGACAAAGAGTGAAAGCGATTAGGTGAGGTGGAGAGGAGTGAGGTGAGATGTGTATGGGAGGTGTGTCTGAGTGTGTGTGTGTGTGTGTGTG
Source organism: Coilia nasus (assembly GCA_027475355.1). Classification (NCBI taxonomy): domain Eukaryota; kingdom Metazoa; phylum Chordata; class Actinopteri; order Clupeiformes; family Engraulidae; genus Coilia; species Coilia nasus. Next base: position 41,486,648 of record CM050221.1, on the reverse strand, counting down.
TGTGTGTGTGTGTGTGTGTGTGTAATGTGGGTATGAGAGAGGTGTGTTTGGGGGCGAGGGAGCGAGTGATTTCCCCCTCTGGGCTCTGGTTGGTCTGTTCAGGAGACATGCCAGCATCCTTCAGCTCAGTGTGTGTGTTAATGTGTTAATGTGCATGTGTGTGTGTGTGTGTATGTGTATATGTGTGTGTGTGTATGTATCTGTGTGTGTTTGTGTGTGTGTGTGTGTGTGTGTGTGTGTGTGTGTGTGTGTGTGTGTGTGTGTCTGTGTCTACAGTATGTGTGTGTGGCTCAGGGTGCCAGGGCTTGTTTTAGCCTCAGCTGCCTCCATGTTGGCCATGTACAGAGCAGTGCCACGCAGCTTAAAAATAAAATCGCAGCACCCCAGCACCCCAATCCTGCCAGCGCCTCGGGTTAAATCCAAGGTTACTTCAGTGGTGTTGGCACGCCTCTTAGGCCTATTCCTGTCACTCCTAAAATACACGCCGCTTGACCTCATTATCATAAGGCCGTTGTTCTACCTTGAGGTCCGTTTGGTGAGTCATGTCTCTACTGCTCTTCCTCTTTCGCCCTCTCTCTCCGTGTCTTTCTCTCTCTCTCTCTCTCTACCCCTCTTTCTCTCTCTTTCTCCCTTTCTCTCTCTCTGTCTTTCTTTCTCCCTCTCTCTCTTCCTCTCCCTCCCTCTCTCTCTCTCTGTTTGGTCCCGGAAAGTCAACTTCATCTGTCTACAGGAGATTTGAAGTCTCAAAAAAAAAGCATATATGCCAGTTTAAAACACAGGTGTTTGTGTGTCACACCTTCAAATGGAAAATTCCAGGAAGATCTGATGTAGAGTTGCTGGTGAAGGTCTCAGTGGAGGGCTGTTTCCCTGAGAGTGGTTTTATGATTGTAGTTATAACAGCAAAATAAATCAATGACGTAGTCTGGCCCAAGGTCAGATGCTACGTGTCACTGTGTAGTTCCTTGTTGATTCCACCTTCAATAAGCATGCACTTCACTTTCAACTTTCATGCTGATTGGCTAAGCCCTGCCGCCTGCGTGCTGATTGGCTGTTTTCTGTGTGTGTGTGTCAGTTTGCAGGCTTCTCGGCAGACTCCTTGTCTGATAGGATCCTGGATGCACAGTGCAGTGTTCTTGTGACCGCAGGTAACTACACTTAAAACACTGCCTTATAACATACACATGACAACACAACACAAATGTGTGCATGTGTGTGTGTGTGGATGTGTGTGTTTAAAGCTTTTAAAGCTTTCATAAAAAAGAACATTTGTGAGTTAAACTTGCACCTGAAGACTCTGCCATGCGGAAGAAGAAATGACCTGTAGAACATTCTAGTCTGCATGTAAGGCTAGTGCTAGTCTGCACGTAAGACTAGTGCTAGTCTGCAGGAAAAGACCGCTGTAAAGAAGCTCACACAGCACACTACAGCACTCGCCCATGGCTCCATGAACAACTGCGGGAGGTAATGAAAGGCCAGGGAGTATACCTTTGAGGGATTTAGTAAATGACTGGCTACTATAAATAGCTGATATAAAAATACACGTGCCACAACAGTACATCCAAGAACTGCATTTGGACTGCAAGGACAGCCATCTCTGTGTCCCGTGTACACAATGACAATTTGCGTCTATGAATGAACAGAGCACCCATGATTCCACTGAGTGTTCTAATATGTTCCAGTATGGAATGTAGAACACTTTCGGTGTGCTGTTCCCCACAGTGCCCCTGAGGAAGCGCAACACGCTGGCCCTGGCGAATGTAGGGTGTGCAGGACCCCAGCTGTGCCTGATTGTGCCTGCGTATGCCGTATTGACTTAGTGCTTGATAGCGAGTGCTTATGCAAGTGTTAAGGGTATTGTGCACATAGGCTATTGGCAAACACCCAGAGGCCGGTGCTGGGAGGGTGTTGTGGATGGGGGGGTGGGGGTGGGGATGGGGGTGGTGGGGGCATGTCCAGATGTGATGAGAGTTTACACAAGAGCTGAGCTGCCTGCCTGTGGTGTTGTAGAGAGCCCCTCAAGGCTGTGTCTTCAAACGCTCACAGCTCACTCCTGTTCCCTCTCCACCTCCCTGCCTCTCTGCCATCTCTTCTCTCTCCACCTCCCTGCCTCTCTGCCATCTCTTTCCTCTCCACCTCCCTGCCTTTCCGAGGCTGTCAGTTCCCTCTCTACCTGTTGGCTCTTCCTCTCTCTCACGGTCCATGCCCTGGAATTTTATTTTGCTACCACAGAACTGTCACATCACACACACGATTTTATTATATTACATTACATTACATTACACTTGGCAGACGCTTTTAGCGACTTACAATAGAGGACATAAGATGTTATCTTTCATCAGTGTCTGGTTCAGCACAATAGGGTGATTTCTCTCTCTTGCTGTCTATTTCTCTCACTTTCTCCCCCCCATCTCTATCTGTCCTGCAGACGGGGTGTACAGAGGTGAGAAGCTGATCAACCTGAAGCAGATTGCTGATGAGGCGTTGGAGCGCTGTAGAGAGAGGTACAGTGTGCGCCTCATCACTCCCACTTGTTTATGTGTCACTTTATCTCTCTTTCTCTCTGCCGAGCCCTGTCTCCCTGTCTTTCTTCATTCTGCCCTCTATTCTCTCTCTTCTTTCTATCCTCTGTCCTCTGTCCTCTATCCTCTCTTATCTTTCTTCATTCTGTCCTCTGTCCACCTAGCCTGGTAAACCAGCCCCTCGTACTTCATTTCATTTTGTACAGAGGGTCTAGACCAGACACCGTCAGAAACGATTTCTTCCTGGACGTATGCACTCTGCTGAAGTTTAAAACAAGCCTCTGCCTTTACCCAATCGCTAACGCCTGGTTGTCACGTATGCATTTAGCCTACCTACGCACTACAATTCAAATGTAGCACACAAGGTCAACGTCACCGCTAACGAACACACCCTCTGTTCGCTGATTGGATCGGTCTTGCTGGGGCCGACTAAATGACACTCAAGAGATTCCGGTCCAGACCCTCTGTACAAAATGAAATGAAGTACGAGGGGCGGGTTTACCAGGCTACTATCCTCTCACTTCTTCCTTCATTCTGTCCTCTATCCTCTCTCTCTTCTTTCTTCCTTCTATCTCTCTTCTCTGGTGTTGCTAGATGAGCTCTAGCAATGCTGGCGTGTTTAAGGGGACCTCATACCTACACATGCCCAACACTAATATGCTCGCAATGCCAGTGATTTCATACACACACCCACACCCACACCCACACATACATATCCATGTAGATACACACACATATATATTCTTCCCCCTGTCATAAACACACACACATATCCACACATCACTACTGTTTTAAGGAGTTATTATTGTTGCCTATCACCCTTATCCACACTGGATGGCCTGGTAACACATGCTCATGCCCACTTAAGTCTGGAAGCCTCTTCCTTGTCACCATGGTGATGTGTGAAGTAGATCGTATGTGAGACGCCGTGTGTGTGTGTGTGTGTACAGAGGGTGTGTCCAGCATGAGCAAGTGCTTTCTGCAAACAGCCACAGAGTCCCCATCCAATCATACACTGGGAACCATGGCAACAGTCAAAACTAGCCAATCATATGACAGGAACCCAAGTAACAACCAAACACAGGCAGGAAGCGTTCTGAGAGTTCGGGCAGAAGAGGCCAGTTACGTTATTATGGCATATAGCCCTCAGTAAAATAGTCAGCACAGATCACAAAAAAAGAGATTTTAATGAGGCTAAGTGGTCTGAATCTGACACATATAGTAGTTTCACAGAGACACACATACTCACACACACACACACACATATAGTGCTCTGGTCTTTTTTTCCTTTATCATACAACTTTACCATTTACACCTTATTTCTTTCCAATACATCTCTCCCTCTCTCACTGTCTTACCTTTCCCCCCAACAGGCTCTGGGTATGGCTTAATAACTGAAAGAGTTCTGTCTGTCTGTCTGTCTGTCTGTCTCTGTCTCTGTCTCTGTCTCTGTCTGTCTGTCTGTCTCTGTCTCTGTCTCTGTCTCTGTCTCTCTCTCTTTCTCTCTCCAGGGGTGCCTGCTCAGTGCAGAAGTGTCTGGTGGTGAGACACCACGCCTTGAGAATAAACAGAGGAGAAGCCTCCAACAAACTGCAGGTATCCCACGTGTGTGTGATTGTGTGTGTGTGTGTGTGTGTGTGTGTGAAGTATGCCTATGCAAAGTGCCTGTCTCTGAGTATATCCTTGTGTGCTGTATCCGGATGTTAACCTGTGTTTTGTTCTGCCCTGTTCTGCCCTGTGTGTGTATGTGTGTATGTGTGTATGTGTGTGTGCATGTGTGTGTGTGTGTGTGTTAGACTCCATGGGATGCGGCGTGTGACGTGTGGTTGGACGAGGCTGTAGAGGGTGTGTGTGATGAGTGTGAGCCAGAGTGGCAGGACGCTGAGGACCCTCTCTTCATTCTATACACCAGCGGCTCCACTGGCAAACCCAAGGTACGCCACATAGCCCCCCACAGGTTGGGAGAAACACTCGGTAATCCTATGGTCCTCCTTAGGATCCACATGTGCAATACACACACACACACACACACACACACACACACACACACATACACACACACGCATGCATACATACCATTCAGTAACATTTCTGTTGTGCAGTCACCTAATTGTTTCCATGAATACTCACATAGAGTATTCTATTAGCTTCTATTGGTCGTTCAATACATATTCTTTGTTATTAATTGTAGTATACAGTGTTCGGCTGACAGAGGTTGATTGTTTTTTAAACTGACCTAGGTCAGGGTTTACATTTTGTATGTTCATTGAAATTTTCTTACAGATGCACTGAGTTGAACATATTAGTTGAAGATGCTTAAAGTAGTCAATAAAAGACAGAAGTCATAAATGCATGTACCAACCTTGCAGTTCTCTACTTTTTCCTCCAGGGGGTGCTGCACACTGTGGCAGGCTACATGCTGTACACAGCTCTCACTTTCAAGTATGTCTTCGACCACCACTTTGACGATGTGTACTGGTGCACTGCAGACATTGGCTGGATCACAGGCCACTCTTACATCACCTACGGCCCCCTGGCCAATGGAGCAACGAGCGTGCTGGTGAGTGATCTGTCAATCATCTTGTCATCCTGATCACATGACAGTAGAACGTCTGGGAAGAGTAACGTGTGTGTGTATGTGTATGTGTTTGTGGGCTAATGTTTATGTGTGTGTGTGTGTGTGTCTGGTGTGTGTATGTGTGTGTGTCCGGTGTGTGTGTTTGTGTGCTAATGTTTATGTGTGTGTGTCCGGGTGTGTGTGTGGGTTTTTGTGTGATTTCCAGTTTGAGGGCATTCCTGTGTATCCACACGTGGGTCGGTTCTGGGAGGTCATTGAGAAGTACCGCGTGTCCAAGTTCTACACGGCCCCCACTGCCATACGCCTGCTCATGAAGTATGGCAAAGAACCTCTGTTAAAGTGAGTCACCAGTCTCTCTGTCTCTCTTTTTATCTCTCTCTCTCTCTCTCACACACACACACACACACACACACACACACACACACACACACACACACACACACACACACACACAGTACCTCATCCATACACATGCACAAACAGGCTCATTCCTTTACACTTACAGGAGTAATTGTACAATACAACATTATCGTTTGCTGCCATCTGCTGGCTAACAAACGTAATTGCAAGATCCTAATCTGACTGTAAGGGTCAGTTTCCTGAGAAAACCCCTTGCAATGGTTGACCCTCTGTACGAAATGAAGTGTAGCACGAGGAGCTGGTTTACCAGGCTGTGTGTGTGTGTGTGTGTGTGTGTGTGTATGAAATGAAGTGTTATGAGGGGCTGGTTTACCAGGCTGTGTGTGTGTGTGTGTGTGTGTGTGTGTGTGTGTGTGTGTGTGTGTGTATGAAATGAAGTGTTATGAGGGGCTGGTTTACCAGGCTGTATGTGTGTGTGTGTGTGTGTGTGTGTGTGTATGAAATGAAGTGTTATGAGGGGCTGGTTTACCAGGCTGTATGTGTGTGTGTGTGTGTGTGTGTGTGTGTGTGTGTGTGTGTGTATGAAATGAAGTGTTATGAGGGGCTGGTTTACCAGGCTGTATGTGTGTGTGTGTGTGTGTGTGTGTGTGTGTGTGTGTGTGTGTGTGTGTGTGTGTGTGTGTGTATGAAATTATGTGTTATGAGGGGCTGGTTTACCAGGCTGTGTGTGTGTGTGTGTGTGTGTGTGTGTGTGTGTGTGTGTGTGTGTGTGTGTGAAATGAAGTGTTATGAGGGGCTGGTTTACCAGGCTGTATGTGTGTGTGTGTGTGTGTGTGTGTGTGTGTGTGTGTGTGTGTGTGTGTGTATGAAATGAAGTGTTATGAGGGGCTGGTTTACCAGGCTGTGTGTGTGTGTGTGTGTGTGTGTGTGTGTGTGTGTGTATGAAATGAAGTGTTATGAGGGGCTGGTTTACCAGGCTATCACAGTGACCCCTTGACCTCTTACCCCTGTGTGTAGGTATGACGTGTCGAGCCTGCGGGTCCTGGGCACAGTGGGGGAGCCCATCAACCCTGAGGCGTGGCACTGGTACCATGAGGTGGTGGGCCAGGGGCGCTGTCCCATAGTCGACACCTTCTGGCAGACAGAGACGGTAAGACCACACACATACACACAGACACACACACACACATGTAGCACTTATATACACACACACACACACACACAGAAACACACACATACACGTATTGCTTATGCACACACACACACATACACATATCACTTATACACACACACACTCACACACTTTTCCAGACACACACACTTATACATACACACCCACCCACACACATACACACAAACACACATAAATTAAATTGAGTAATCTCTTATCTTGTATGTCCGTGTAGGGAGGCCATGTCCTGACTCCGCTGCCTGGGGCCACTGCACTGAAGCCTGGCTCAGCAGTAAGCTACCCAGTTACACTCACTCACACCCCAGCCAGGCCTCAGCTCAGCTCTGCTCTATCTACCCTACTCTACTTTAGTCTACAGTATCTACACTGCTCATTCTGTTCTGCTCTATTCTATTCCATTCTGTTCTATACCATATTATTCTGTACTATGTAAGGGGTAACATCCGACGAGGCGTGACCGCTTCGCGTCGGGAAGTTCTTAGGCTCCACCTCGTTGACTTAAAACTGTATAATGCGCGCCTCGGAGGATGTTACCCCGCTTATGACCCGGTTAATGCCACTCAATTATGTAGAATGTATTTAAAATAATTCTCAATTAACTTAGAGGGTTAACTTAGACTCAGTTTCGCTACAGTGTGGCCTACAATGTAGCCTAATATTTGTAACGTTAAGTAGAGCGCAACGCAGCCCTCAGTCACTAGCCAAATTGGTTGTCAAGGTTACCTTTTATTTGCTAAGGTGATTGCTACTGCTCATCAGGTGTTAGCTAGCTTGGATTGAGCAACGTGACACATGCAATACTTATTCCAAAACGTTGATTTATTTGTTATTTTCGGTTTACTATTTTTTTTAAGTTCATGGAAATTGAACTCGACATTGCCATTAATTGTGAAGTTTGACAGAGACGGTTACAGTAGGTACTTACATTCTATTGGGTATTGATATGGAATGGTGCTGAAGTTTTAAACTTTTTTGCCAGAACTACTTTCAAGGCGTGCATGATATACGATTTTACTGCATGCCTAGCAACCAATCAGAAAGCAGCACCACGTTCCAGAGGGTCATAATGCATTATATTCTATTCCATCCCATTCTATTTCATTCCATTCCATTCTATTCTATTCTATTCTATTCTATTCTATTCTATTCTATTCTACTCTATTCTATTCTATTCTATTCTATTCTATTCTATTCTACTCTATTCTATTCTATTCTATTCTATTCTATTCTACTCTATTCTATTCTATTCTATTCTATTCTATTCTATTCTATTCATTTGTATTTTATTCCATTCTAGTCTAGCTACGTATATCACCGGCACAGGCAACTGATAAATGAAGTAGCTACATCTCACTGTGTAATCTGATTCTCTGTTACGCACTTTGTGTGATGCCAAATGTATCCTACATGCATATGTAAAGTCTTTTTAATCCTATACTTGTGTGTGTGTGTGTGTGTGTGTGTGTGTGTGTGTGTCTCTGTGTGTGTATATGTGTGTGTGTGTTTTTCAGACCTTGCCATTCTTTGGTGTCCAGCCTTCTGTCATGAGTGAGTCTGGGGAGGAGCTGGAGGGGGAGGCAGAAGGCTACCTGGTAAGGATAACACACACACACACACACGCACGCACACGCACATGCACATGCACATGCACACACGCACATGCACATGCACACACGCGCACACACACACACGCACATGCACACACGCACACTCACACACACACATGCACACACGCACACACACATGCACACACACACACACTTATACATACTCACATATACACACACATGCACACTCACACACACACACACTTATACATACTCACATATACACACACACACACACACACATACACTTATACATACTTACATATACACACGCACATGCGCACATGCGCACACGCGCACACATGCACACTCACACGCACACACACACGCACACACACACACACACACACACATACATACTCACATATACACACACACACACACACACACATACACTTATACATACTTACATATACACACACACGCACACGTGCACACACACACACACACATGCACATGCGCACACACACACAGGCACACACACACACACACACACACACTTATACATACTCACATACACATACACACACACACACACACACTTATACATACGTACATATTCACACACGCACACACACACACACACACTTATACATACTCACATATACACACACACTCACACACACGCACTTATACATACTTACATATACACACACACTCACACGCACACACACACACACACACGCTCACACACACACACACACATATACACACACACACACTCACACACACACACTTATACATACTTACATATACACACACTCACACACACACACACACATACTCACATATACACTCACACTCACATATACACACACTCACACATAGATATACACATAGACCATTTGAAGAACACAGCCTGTCCTGTGTCTAGGGCACACGATGACAACCAGCCCAGACCAGTCCCTGGGACTCTCGTAAGGGCTCGTGCTAGTCCCTTACTACATGTACAATGCCCTATTCTCATAAGGGCTCGTGCTAGTCCCTTACTACATGTACAATGCCCTATTCTCATAAGGGCTCGTGCTAGTCCCTTACTACATGTACAATGCCCTATTCTCATAAGGGCTCGTGCTAGTCCCTTACTACATGTACAATGCCCTATTCTCATAAGGGCTCGTGCTAGTCCCTTACTACATGTACAATGCCCTATTCTCATAAGGGCTCGTGCTAGTCCCTTACTACATGTGCAATGCCCTATTCTCATAAGGGCTCGTGCTAGTCCCTTACTACATGTACAATGCCCTATTCTCATAAGGGCTCGTGCTAGTCCCTTACTACATGTACAATGCCCTATTCTCATAAGGGCTCGTGCTACTACATGTGCAATGCCCTATTCTCATAAGGGCTCGTGCTACTACATGTGCAATGCCCTATTCTCATAAGGGCTCGTGCTACTACATGTGCAATGCCCTATTCTCGTAAGGGCTCGTGCTACTACATGTACAATGCCCTATTCTCATAAGGGCTCGTGCTACTCCCTTACTACATGTACAATGCCCTATTCTCATAAGGGCTCGTGCTACTACATGTACAATGCCCTATTCTCATACCCTGTACACACACATGTCCTGCAAGTCTTGCGCCACACCTGTACTTGCCCATTACAACAATTGATTTGACTGAGAGATAACATGATTAAGTGATTCATTTTTTGTTCTGGGTCTTCCAGGTGTTCCGTAGCCCTTGGCCTGGCATCATGAGAACCGTGTATGGGAACCAGGAGCGATTTGAGGCCACGTACTTTAAAAAGTTCCCTGGGTTTTATGTGACTGGAGATGGTAAGTGTGGAAGCTTGTTTGGTACTATGGAGTAGTTTGGGAACTACATGACCTTCAGTTGGTGTAGCACAATTATTATGCCTAAAGATGACCTTCTGATGTGTCCATGAGTGTTATACTCCTCCGGGGCTGGGGGTGGCGCTGTGTTCTTGGCAGAGAGCTGATTTACACTGCTGTGCCCACAGGCTGCAGGAGGGACAAGGATGGGTACTACTGGATCACAGGCAGGATTGATGACATGCTCAATGTCTCTGGTAAGGCCCTCATGCTTGAGGCAAACACTGCCCTCTACTGGTGGATTTTTTACATTAGGAAGAGACATACAGAAATATGTAATTAAATGGACCTGCTCACATAAGCAGATAGATGTTATATGTGTATGTGTGTGTGTGGGGGTGTGAATCTGAATATGTGTGTGTGTGTGTGTGTGTGTGTGTGTGTGTGTGTGTGTGTGTGTGAAACACAACAAACATTCAGGTGTTTAGGCTCTACATGTATTTTAACTGCCACCACCCCTCCTATCTCCACCTGCCCCCACCCTCATTTCACCCTTTTCTCTCTCTTTACTTATTTTCTTCTTTCACTCTCTCCCTTTTGTCATTCTCTCTATTTGTCTTGCTCTTTTCTTTGTCCCTCTGTTCTCTTACCCTTTGTGTGTGTCTCTCTCTCTTTCTGTCTCTTTCCTCTTTCCTCTTTCCCTCTACTCTCCTCACCCTCTTTATTCTCTTTCTCTCTCTCTCTCTCTCTCTCTCTCTCAAAGGTCACCTGATGAGTACGGCAGAGGTGGAGTCGGCGTTGACGGAACACGGTTCTGTTGCCGAGGCGGCCGTGGTGAGCCGTCCTCACGTTGTGAAGGGGGAGTGTCTCTACTGCTTTGTCACGCTCAAGGACACCGTGGAGTTCACAAACACACTCAAGGAAGAGCTCAAGAAACAGGGTACGGTACACACACCCCCATATGCACACACAAATGCATCAAAACATATGCACACTTACACACCACACACACACACATTTGGCATAGATGCATAGAATCTAAACATAGTCCTGACAAACCTCAAGGTACCCTTTATCCTACAGCATGTTGTTAACTGTGTGTGTGTGTGTGTGTGTGTGTGTGTGTGTGTGTGTGTGTGTGTGTGTGTGTGTGTGTGTGTGTGTGTGTGTGTGTGTGTGTGTGTGTGTGTGTGTGTTTTAGTGAGAGAAAAGATTGGGCCCATTGCCACCCCTGACTTCATCCAGAATGCCCCAGTGCTGCCAAAGACTCGCTCAGGTAAGCTCCCAAAATTAGCAGTCGTGCTTCTTGGGAGTTTAAGCCAAATGGCTCCCATTCAGTTTCCAGCAAGTCAGGATGGCTTAATAGTGTGATCATGACAGTGTGAGAATTCTGTTGTCTGTTGTGCCACTAGAATTCTGTTGTTGTTACCTGTGCCACTAGAATTCTGTTGTTGTTACCTGTGCCACTAGAATTCTTTTGGTGTTACCTATGCTATGCCACTAGAATTCTGTTGTTGTTAGCTATGCTATGCCACTAGAATTCTGTTGTTGTTACCTGTGCCACTAGAATTCTTTTGGTGTTACCTATGCTATGCCACTAGAATTCTGTTGTTGTTACCTATGCTATGCCACTAGAATTCTGTTGTTGTTACCTGTGCCACTAGAATTCTTTTGGTGTTACCTATGCTATGCCACTAGAATTCTGTTGTTGTTACCTGTGCCACTAGAATTCTTTTGGTGTAACCTATGCTATGCCACTAGAATTCTGTTGTTGTTACCTGTGCCACTAGAATTCTGTTGTTGTTACTGGTGCCACTAGAATTCTGTTGTTGTTACCTGTCCCACTAGAATGGCATGTAAGAGCCGTAATAACGCCTGTGTCCCTCTGTCCTGCAGGTAAAATCATGCGGCGAGTCCTCAGGCAGATTGCGCGTAATGAGAAGGACCTGGGCGACCTCTCCACGCTGGCGGACCCCAAGGTTGTGGAGGTGCTCTTCAGCCAGCGGTGCGAGGCAGCCGCCTGAGGCTCGGACACGGAGAGGCGACCCTGACGGCAGAGACCCCCACAATGGCAGAGATCCCCACGACAGGGTGTCTTAACCGAAACATTAGATGAACTTCGACCTCCACTTACCCCGTGCTGACCCCCCCCCCCAACATACACACACACACACACACACGGGAAAGGTTGTCCTATAGCTGGGAAGGGGGGGTCATTAGTGGACTGAAAGCCAGAGGGGGGGGTGGTCAGATGACATGGCCCCCCCAGCATCCCTGCCGTTGGCCATCCAGTAAATAGTCTTCCCTGGAAAATTACAAAGAATAATTTTAAAACAAGAGACAATCAGTTTTAGAACCTGAGGTGGACTTTTAGTCGTGTATATATATTTCATGCTGTGTGTTTGTGTGTATGTGTGCGTGTGTGAGCATGAGACAGAGAGAGGGAAAGAAATGTAAGGAGATCTCTTTTTCTCTCTCTCTCTCTCTCTCTCTCTCTCTGGCTCTCTGGCTCTCTTTGACTCTTCCTCTCACACACACAGCACAGGTTAAATAACACTGAATATGGACATTATTGCCAGTTTTCCTTTCTAAGTATTGATTTTTTTAATTGTTGGCTTCTTGTAGTCTTGGCTTAGCCTGGGCCAGCGCAGACTGTCTGTGACACTGCATAGAATTTCGCGTTCAAGTCAGTCTAGCCAACCTGCCTATTCCCGCCTGTTCCTTTGCCTGAAAAATCAGGCACCAATGAAAAACGAACGGTACGCATATGTCGTCGGAAACAGTGGTCTGATTGGTTGTAGCTCTGTCCGGTAGTATACAGAGGCATTTGAAAGACGCCTGTTGATCGCGCCTCTGAGAACTTCCTGTCTATGGGAGGTTTGCCAGACCAATCTCCGTGTACAAGCTTGGTGTGACAGCCAGGCTAGTCTTGCCTAGCTTTCCATGGTCAGACACTTCTGCATTTTGGTGCGAGTAGGCTTTTTTAAAATTCTTCTCTTTTAAACTATCTGTATTCCCTGCCTTGACAGGCTTGTGTATTGTTCAAGTTAAAGTAGTGTACGAAAAGAAAACCAGTACTTTCATGATGCCACATCATGTGGAGAAGCCATGGATCTCTGCCTTGCTCAGGTGACACCGTACCTGCTGATCCATCTACAAGTAGCCAACAATCTGCTGCTACCTATGCTGGTGACACTACCACTGACACACAGTCCAGGTGTGGGTTTCTATGTGCTCAGGTGTGGAGGGGGAAAGGGCCCTTGCACTGGACACTGAGGTTTTGAGCCGTGTTTTAGCCGTGTTTTCCTAAAGGCATGACCGCCACCAGTAAACAAGAGTGCCCAAATCTGTGCCATGGCACGATGAAGCTGAGAAGGAAAAGCAGCCCGCATGCTTCTCCTAACTTCAGACGCATCACCTTGAGACAATCTTCATCAGAGAGTAATCCAGATGTGAAGTTGGAGTAGAGAAAATGGCACCCTTAAATGTTTTCACCATAAATGCCAAGTGCAATACTGTACACGCAGTAAGACACGCCTTCCCAAATAAGGGTGCTCTGTTAAGAATTGTTTCTGATTTATTTTGTTACAACTTCTAAACTTTCTTGAATAAAGATTGACGTGTTGGATTGCAGTGGAGTTATGGGTTGCTTTTCTGAGTCTAAGAATGTTTGCACCAAAGATTCTAGAGTGCCTCTGGAAATCCTCTAACCTCGGTTTGTGCTACTCAGAATATTGATGAGATTCAGGGATCCCTCATCTCCACTCCACACACACACTCATACATAAACTTGTACATTGAGTGCAGCATGCACACATGCTGTACATCAACACATCCCTCATGTCTCCTTCACACACACACACAATTCCACGTTGATTGCAGCATGTACACACATTCCTCATCTTTTCTTCAAACACATAAATGTGCATGCTGTGCACACACTGTCTAATGATCAATTAGACACTCGCACCACTGTGTGCAGAATCTCTATCCTAAACCACTATAAAACAGTAAATACCAGTCAGCCATTAACAACAATGGACTAAAAAATATGATTGAGTAAATTATAATTAGTATTTCTCAGTCTTTTCTAAGAATGGTTTTTGGAAAGCCACCACCTAGTGTGAAATCAATAATTGTGAACAAACCCATGGATGCCCACCCTGAAAATGTCATGAATTGTCCTTGAAAGCCTAATACACTGTCTCTAAACTGCCATACAAAAAAGGTAAAAGACCTTAACTCAGTAAAAGACCTTAACTCAGTAAAAGACCTTAACTCAGTGTAAACCTGCAAAGATCTTTCACTTGCATATGTTTTCAGCATTACGGCAAAGACAACATCTTATTATTCCCAAAAAACGTTTTTGTCTTTGTGCGGCAGTATAGGCACAAGTCAATTTGCTGGACTTTTAAATGGTAAAACATCAATGTTTTTAGAGTTGTTGGTCACATTTTGCTGAGTAAATGACACTAAGAACATGATGATACAGTCAGTGTAACCAAAGTTAGACAGCAGAGTTTAGGGTGACCGCTGAAAATCTGCAAAAGGATCTGAGAGGGTCAGGCAAAGAATTCAGGTGAGTGTGTGTGTGTGTGTGTCTGGTCTGTTTGTCTGTGTGTGGTGTGTGTGTGTGTGCGTGTGCGTGTGTGTGTGTGTGTGTGTGTGTGTGTGTGTGTGTGTGCGCGCGCGTGTGCATGTGTGTGTCCGTCTGTCTGTCTGTCTGTCTGTCTGTCTGTGGTGGGTGTGCGTGTGTGTATGTGTGTGTGTGTGTGTGTGTGTGTGTGTAGGCCCACTGACAGTTTTGGCTGGGCCTGAGTTCTGGGGCCCCCTTTCCCTATTAAAATAGTATGTAAGATATTTTTCTACGTTGTTTGCATTGTACATATAACGCATTTCTTCATAAGCAACCCTTGCACACATGCATAGCTTTTGTCAGGGGCTTTTCCTCTTTTCCCTCATTACTTTTTCTCACCAATTTTGTGTCATAGATTCCTGGGACACAGGAAATGTCATCCATGGGGTCTCAGCAATGTAACAAAGTTACATTTTGGTTTGTATTTAGGCCTACATAACCATGTGGTTTAAAACACAAACATCTTGACAAGGCATGACTCTGCTTTTTTGGACTGATGGGTACGCTTTTCTCCATAGACAATGCCTGCACAGAAGCCTACCATGAAAGCCTACCCCAGTCTGTAAGGAGTGGGTCTACCTACTGTAAAACATTAGACAACAGTTTTAAAATGAAGTCTGTGGCACTGGGTATTTGTAGAGACAGCAAAAGTACCCATCTCCCCAGTCATTTATCTTGTATTTATATTTTTATTATATTTTACTGTTGGGTCTTCTGTTATGCCAGTTGATTGGATGTGGTTTTTATACATTGCCTATATCAATTTGTCCAGAAGATGGCGCTCCGCTGTCAGTAGTTAATAGTTTGGGAAGGCTAGGAACACTAGCGTTGTCAGTGAGAAGTGTGCCCTGAAAAGGCAAAAGTCTGGAAGTTCATTTTTGGGCAAAAAGTAATTATTGTCATTGTTTAAAAAATAACGACCATTTTCATCATGTGGCCAAATATCTTGAGTCAATTTTGTTGTTTTTTTGGGGGAGAAAAATAACATGCGGTCTTCGCCATAACAGTAAAAACACATGCAATTGGAAGTAATTTTTCTCAGTTTCACTCTGGTGAGGAAAGGTGTTTTGCCATTTTAGAGCAGAAGTGTTGCCAAGGTAACGTGAGTGAACTGAGTTACATATGATGATAGCGCTGCCCTGTGGCTTTATCTCCTTATAAAGCACTGTTTTTATGGAAATTACTTTGGTGGTAAATGGCTTGTCCTTTTGTGTTAAATGCAGAACCTCTTAGGGAATGTCAGGGATTTTTTTTTTTTTTTGTAAATCATGTAGGTTTGTAGCCATGAGGCAAGTAATAGATTTAACTTCAGGAAACATGAATGTGAAAGGTGGATATGAGGGTAGTCACACCACTGCTTTAAGGCTGTTGGATATGAGATATTAGATAGCTTTTGCACTGCATCCCTGCAGTCAAACTAGAGTTAATCAGGGTCTGTCTCTACCAACTTTTCTTGGAGTGATTTTCCAGACAGATGAATGAGGACCGCACAGCTACATTAAGGTGAGCACTGGTAGAACAAAGTCAGTTACTGCATGATGTTAACAATAAATCCATTGTCTTCGTTTATATTGTGTGAAGAACAGGCATTAAAACTAAATAAGGAAACAAATATAACGGTTTGATCACTAGTCCTTTCTACATAACATTCCACTGTGGACACGATTGTGAGAGGCAAACAAATCTCTCGTGTTCATCAGGATTTGCTTTAGAAGGAGGTGAAGTTGGTTTGTTAAAATTCAGTTTTATGTTATTTCTTTTTTTATTGACTTATCAACTTAACCAAACCCAACCCCCAACACTAATCTCAAAAATGCACAGAGAGTTTCAACAGAAGGTTCATGAATAATAGGAACACCTATAGGACCATGTTAATGGAGTGTGACTATTAAAGGTTCTAAAACATACATCAACATACAACACAAAAGCAAGTTCAGGTGAAGAGACTAATCACTATAGCTGCAGCATCCAATCACCACAGCTGCATCATCCATCTTATTGCTATGGTGATATCTAACTCCCAGGGCTTTTCCCCCCCTTCTCCATGACGACAGCCTTGATGTTTGTTTTTCCATTACCGTGGGGACCAGGTTTCTTCCCCTCCTGTCCCAGAAGCAGGGATTCTTTAAGAGGAGGCACAGATCAATACGCCATCGAGGAGTCATCGATCAGAAAGATCGATCCCACTGCACGGACACCATGGCAGCACTGGAGTGTTCCGGAGTGCAGCACTGGAGTGTTCCGGAGTGCAGCACTGGAGTGTTCCGGAGTGCAGCACTGGAGTGTTCCGGAGTGCAGCACTGGAGGGTTCCGGAGTGCAGCACTGGAGGGTTCCGGAGTGTTCCGGAGTGCAACACGGGGCAAGGACAGTAAATACAGTACACATAGAGCTCAGGGTCGACCCAGCAGGGGCTACTCTCTCACACACACACACACACACACACACACACACACACACACACACACATATACAGGGTCGACCAAGCAGGGGCTACTCTCACACACACACACACACACACATACAGGGTCGACTCAGCAGGGGCTACTCTGAGACACACAAACACACACAGGGTCAACCAAGCAGGGGCTACTCTGAGACACACACACACAGGGTTGACCAACACTCTCACACACCCAGGGTCCACCCAGAAGAGGCTACTCTCAGTCACACACACACACAGGCTACTCTCAGACAAACACACGCACACACACACAAACACACACACACACACACACACACACACATACACCCACCCACACACACAGGGTGGACCCACACACACACAGGGTCAACCAAGTAGAGGCTGCTCTCAGACACACACACACACACACACAGGTGTTACACTCCTGGTGGAGAGCCACAATGAAGGGACGAGAAGGTGAATAAGGTTTAACAAAAAAGAAGGTTTTTATTGCATGGAATCAAATGTCCAGACACCGAACAGAGCCAGCACAGACCAAACAACCCAGAAGGAGCTAACAAAACCCTAATGTGATGTCGCACTTACAGAATCCGAAATACTAATGTGCTGCTACGAGTGTGCTCTTAAAGCGTGTGCTCTTAAAGCGTGAGTGCACCTGTGCATCTGTGCACCCAATCGGCTGATTAACCCCACCCACCTCGTCAGCACACCTGCAGGGAACACACACAAGTAGAAATAATCATTATATCAAAGCTAGAGAAAGAAGCAAGGCCACCTGGGCCATCACACCTTTTTTTTCCACACACTCACACAAATCCCTCTTCCTACTGATCCCACTACTCTCTTTGGTTCACTACAGCTATTGGTTTTCACTATTCTAGAGCTTCACATATACCAAGTAGATTGTAACATGAAACATTTGTCAGAAATTGAATATACCAACTGATTATTAATTGATACCAATTACATAGTTATAGTCAATGTTTATGTTTTAACCAACAGGTTGTAAAGTAAATAGACCTTTGCACCCCTCTTGAAGAATATGTGGGTTTATTTTACATCCTGGCTCATAGGCCGCAACATAAAATGGAGACAGACAGCAGAGTATTACAAAAATACTAAAAAAGATACTATTTCTTTAATTAATAACAACTTTACAGACAGACACCTGTGCATGCCTGCACCTGTCCTTTAGATACCTGTCCTTTAGATACCTGTCCGTGCCTGCACCTGTCCTTTAGATACCTGTCCATGCCTGCACCTGTCCTTTAGATACCTGTCCATGCATGGACCTGTCCTTTAGATACCTGTCCATGCCTGCACCTGTCCTTTAGATACCTGTCCATGCCTGCACCTGTCCTTTAGATACCTGTCCATGCCTGCACCTGTCCTTTAGATACCTATCCATGCCTGCACCCTGTCCTTTTTAGATACCTGTCCATGCCTGCACCTGTCCTTTAGATACCTGTCCATGCCTGCACCCTGTCCTTTAGATACCTGTACTTTAGATACCTGTCCATGCCTGCACCTGTCCTTTAGATACCTGTCCATGCATGGACCTGTCCATGCCTGCACCTGTCCTTTAGATACCTGTCAATGCATGGACCTGTCCTTTAGATACCTGTCCATGCCTGCACCTGTCCTTTAGATACCTGTCCATGCCTGCACCTGTCCTTTAGATACCTGTCAATGCATGGACCTGTCCTTTAGATACCTGTCCATGCCTGCACCTGTCCTTTAGATACCTGTCCATGCCTGCACCTGTCCTTTAGATACCTGTCCATGCCTGCACCTGTCCTTTAGATACCTATCCATGCCTGCACCCTGTCCTTTTTAGATACCTGTCCATGCCTGCACCTGTCCTTTAGATACCTGTCCATGCCTGCACCCTGTCCTTTAGATACCTGTACTTTAGATACCTGTCCATGCCTGCACCTGTCCTTTAGATACCTGTCCATGCATGGACCTGTCCATGCCTGCACCTGTCCTTTAGATACCTGTCAATGCATGGACCTGTCCTTTAGATACCTGTCCATGCCTGCACCTGTCCTTTAG
>CM050221.1:41450000-41452500 GCA_027475355.1 Coilia nasus | reverse complement strand
CTGCTCTTTCAACAAGACAACTTTAAAACCTTCATTGTGTTTTAACGGTCGTTAATAAATGTCAAATATACTATAAATGATAAAAAATACAATCAATAATATTATCAGTTCTGCATTTTCTTTAACATAGGTCAAACCTTTGAGCTCCTGCCTTTATAAGGTGATTGGTTGGTGTAGCTATTGATTTCATGGTGTACACATCCTCACATGCTACAGCTTAGCATGGGTGCTTCCGGAAGGACATGTTCCTGATGCTCACCAGGCAACACGAGACAACCTCTTAACCTCCCCACCCCCCCACTTACCCCCCTGACACCCCCTACACAACCTCTCAATCCCCCCACCCCCTCCCTCACCCCCCTGCCCCCCCCCCACACACATTGCCCACCCCTGTAGGACTCCACATTCAGCTCCTCGATTGGTTCCCATAGGGTCCCCACAGAGAACCTGGGCCAATCAAGGCTCGTGACGGGCAGCAGTGAGACACACATCCGGACGGTTGATTGGTTGGTTTGTTGGTTGACATCATGTTTCTCCGCCTCCTCATGTGAGGAAGACAGAAGGGCTCGACTAAACCAGTCTCTTACTTCGTCCACCTAATGTACCAGTCAGTTACTTAAGCCGTCAATAGGCAGCTTTCTCTCCATGTGGCATTACACCCCTACACTGGGCTGCTGCCCAACCCACTACCCCCCACTCACCCCCCCACCCCCCACCCCACCCAACCCATGCCCACCACCCCAGTCACCCAGTGCTTGTAGTGTGAGAGTACACGGTGTCCCCCATGTCCTTACAGTGTGAATGTACCCCATGTCCTTATAGTGCGAGTGTACCCCATGTCCTTATAGTGCGAGTGTACCCCATGTCCTTACAGTGTGAATGTACCCCATGTCCTTATAGTGCGAGTGTACCCCATGTCCTTATAGTGCGAGTGTACCCCATGTCCTTATAGTGCGAGTGTACCCCATGTCGGACTACAGGTACTGCTGAGGCCTCTCTTGGCTCTCTCTGGGCTGCAGGTCTTTGTTGTTCTCATTCAAGCTTCGAAGGCGGTGACCAGCGTGGGCGGCTGTCTGGAGTACCTGGCTCCAGGTGTGAATATGGCCTCAGGTGTGTCTCTTACTTACAGGTGAGTGTGACAGTAAGATCGATGGCACAGACAGACAGGAGCCGTCCGTGAGGCGATGTGTGTGATAGTGTGTATGCATACATCATCATCTTCAGCTGCGGGCTGTCGTGTGTGTAAATGTGTTTAATGCGTGAGGAGACAGAAAAATGATACATTATTACTGGTCACTCCAGTATGGAAACAAACAATGGCTGTAGATGTGACTTAAATATATAAATATATTCATATATGTATTGCATACATATATACACAGGTTAACATATACAGACACGTGGCGTGACTTAGAACTCAGGGGTGAGCAGGCACCTGTGATGGAAGAGTTGTAGTTTTTTTTGTTTGTCTGTTCATTTGTTTGTTTTGCTTCTTTTCTCTTGCAGTTTTGCATTGTTACATTCCACTCAGGGTCCTTGAGTTCTGTTGTAAAGTTCTGGAACTCTGTTCTTATTGGTTAGCTGGTGCTTGTGGCCCTCTTATAGAGCTTTGTGGGAAATGGGGATACTGTGTGAGTGTGTGTGTGGGGTCAGTTAGAAGGGTTGAGTGTTTGTGTCCTCTCACAGAGCATGGTGGGAAATGGGGATACTGTGTGAGAGTGTGTGTGGGGTCAGTTGGAAGGGTCGAGTAGGGAGGTATGATCTTGAGGACAGGCTGGAAAAGGGGGCATTAAAGGATGACGAGATGAAAAAGAGAGAAGAGGAGAGGACAGGAGAGGAGAGGAGAGAATAGAGAAGAGGAAAGAAGAGGAGATGAGAAGAGAGGAGAGAGAAGAAGAGAGGAGAGAAGAAGAGAGGAGAGAGAAGAAGAGAAGTCTGAAAAAGAGTATAGAGGTAGAGAGATGTATGAACCAGGCTGGATGGAAAGCCCACATCCTGGTGCTCTCCTTCCTTTTTTTCACCCTTTAATGCTAGTTTCTCTCTCTCTTCTCCTCTCCCTCCCTCTCTTTCTCTCCCTCTCTCTCTCCCCCCCCTCTTTCTCTCCCCCTCTCTTCCTCTCCCTCCCCCTCCTCAGGCGGGCCGCGGCTCCACACTGGGTTCCTCCAGCTCCGGGATGGTCTGTGCAGGGAAGTGGAACCTTTGAGTGGTTGGGTTGCGCCACGTAGGGGAAGAGTTAGGGGAGCGCGCAGCCCAGCGGGAAGGCGGCCGGCGGTTGGCAGGACGGGCGGGGCGCTGGAAGCAGGCCTCCAGGGGCGGAGCTACGGGAGATCGAGGCAGGTCCTGTCATATGCAGAAGGGGAAAGAGAGAGATTAGTCATGATAGACAAGTGTAAAATGAACAATATATGTATATACAGTATGTGTGCGTATGTGTGTGTGTGTGTGTGTGTGTGCACGTGTATACATGTGTGTGTGCTGCTGTTTGAGGTAGAAGCTTACG
>CM050221.1:41417500-41445000 GCA_027475355.1 Coilia nasus | reverse complement strand
CGCAGGAGGTGGTATGCTGAATTATGTGTGCATGTGTGCATGTGTGTGTGTGTGCGTGACTGTATGTGTGACGGATGACCGATGAAGTCATGTGGTCATGTGGTCTTGAATGACCACTCTGGTCAGGTCTGACTGTGCAGCTAGGGCCACCGAAGACTCAGACGCCAAATAGGTGCAATCTGACACATAGCTGTCAATTCTTGGCAGACGAACCACACAAATGCCTTTCCCTGGAGGCCTTGCACCTCAACTCGACATTAGCTCAGCGAGTGGCAACACACCCCGTTTCTAACTGAACCCCTTACTGAAGACGGCTGTCATATCTCCGAATTAAACTCTCTGTTTACTATCACTTCTGTCTGCACAGCAAATACTTAGTGATAATCCATTAAAAGCAGGGGACAAATGGCATTAATCACACTGTTTAAATGACAGCGATTTGCTTATGTGTATTATACATGTATGTGTGTATTACACGTAGTGCATGAGGCTTTTGCCTTTTGCTCGGGTTTAAAGTGTACATTTTAGTGTACATCTGAGATTAGTGCATCGGGCATGAACTACGTCTGGGTGTCGCAGCCTCGACTGTGTGTAAACTTCACTTAATCCTGCTGTAAATAATAAATAGCTGTAATAACTGCAGTGGCACTCTATGCATGCCTGCACTGAGGCAGACATCAATTCCTGTGTCTGGTTAACAGTAAATTTCTGTAGATTACTGTCTCAGGGGGAGTGCTGACCCAGTTTTTGAGTGATGGGATGTTCAGCGCATGAGTCTTCCAGATGGATGCTGTGTAAGGGAGATGGAAGGACAGCAAAAAGGACGGGGGTAGGGTGTGTGTGTGTGTGTGTGTGTGTGTGTGTGTGCGCGCACAGGGGGGGTTGCCATAGTAACACATCCTGATCACAGTGCAGAAGGGCAATACAGCGCCATGGCGGTAAATAAATTAAAAAAAAGAAACCAGGCAAATATGAGAGATCAATGGGGATATAGCAGGTCATCATTACAGTATAACTCATCGTGCTTTTCCATGCTTGTCATTGATTGGTAGAATGATTCACCGTTTGTGTTTCTTTGTGGGTTCCTGTGTGTGTGTGTAATTTCCCAGGATGTATATATATGTCTCTTTGGGCTTGTGCGTGTAGGCGTGTATGCATTATCTGTGAGTGTATTCTTGTGTTTTTGGTACAGACAGCTTTGTGCCTCTGTATACTTGAGCGTGTCTATATGCATGCACTACTCATCAGGTACCCTTGTACCCATTTAGGCAGTTAGCGGCTAATGGCTCACCTCCATACATCCAGCCTTGTCCCCAGCCTCTGCGGCCTTGCCGTCCCTGCCGTGAGCACCCTGGGCTGGGCCCGTGGTGGCTGCCTGCAGCCTCCTCTCCTCACGGGCGTTCTGCTCCTGCAGCTTCCTGTTGAGCAGCCGGGCCGTGTTCTCCGCCAGTGTGTGTCCTGGCGGCGCAGACAGGTCCTGCCGAATGCTCGTCACCTCCCCGCCCTGCGTCTCCACGATGACCAGCTGCTGCACGGGGCTCGGAGAGCGGCCTCGCGGTGGCCCCCCGCCGCCGCGCAGGAGCTCCTGTCCGGCTCCGGCCCCCGTGGCACACTTCGGGTCCGATCCAGCAGGGGGCACCCCGGCCTCGGTGGCTGCCGTGGCCTGCTGCGGTCTCGCCCTGCTGGGCGAGCGGGTGAACTTGCCGCCCGCGGGCTCCAGGGCGAGCGGCGTGTGGTCGATGATGTTGAAGAGGCTGGACAGGCCGTCGTTGATGGTGGTGTGAACGGGGCTGTCACGGGTGGTGGTTGAGCGCGCCCACGCCGACTCGTTTGCCCCCTTCTGGGGCGTGGAGGTCGGTGTCGGGGTCCTGCTCGAGCTCCCTGTGCCCGCGGCACCCGAATTTGCAGCCCCCGCCCCTCCCGCTCCACCTACCCCCAACACACCACCCCCACTCGAGGGCTCCACTTTGCCCGAGCCGGACGGCTTCCTTTGGAGTTTTGGAGAGCCGTACTTTGGGGAGCAGCAGGGCCTCTCGAACTTCGCCTGCCCAGGGGGCACATACTGGGGCCGGCGGAGGGAGCGTGAGGGGGAGGAGACGGGTGTGGACCCGCCCCCCTTTGGTGTGAGGCAGCGATGGGGGCTGCTGGTCAGGGCTCGCAGGGCGCCCCCCCCGGCACCCGCCGCGTCCGTCTGCAGCCCCACGCTGACCAGGTGGCAGGTCTGCGTGCCACGCGATGTGAACCCGTTGGTCTGGCATGCCGAGTCGCGCAGGGTGGGCGGCGGATGCTCGGGCAGCGGGGGCCGAATGGCGTTGCGCACGGAGAAGGCGACCTCCTTCATGTCGTCGCTCAGGTTGAGCTCCAGCGCGGCGGCCGCCGCCGCAGCATAGCCCCCACCCCCTCCGCTCACCCACCTGCTCCCCCCAAACACCTCCTCTACTCCCACCCCGCCCCCCTCTTTGCCCCGCGTGGGGCTGTGCAGCACCCGCACCCCAAAGTGCTCGGGGGACGCGGACGGGACCAAGGCCGGCTGGCCCGTGGGGCGCAGGCAGTGCTCGGGGCTGCTGAGGGTGCTGGTGGTGAGCGTAGCGCTGGTCGTCAGGAACCACGAGCTGGGCTGGAACGGATCGGCAGTGGGGTCGGCTGGGCCTCGCCGGGCCTCGGGTCGCTCCCCCCAGGCCTCCAGGGCGGCGGTGGGGGGCGGCTGCGGAGGCGGCTGCCCAAGCAGGGAGAGGGGGCCTGGGATGGGGCAGGAGGCGCTCAGTGCGCTGGCCAACTCCCAGCCCTTGCTGTTGAACTCTTCGATGTACTTGAGGTCGTCCGGGGAGAGGGGCGGAGTCACATCGCTGCGGTCTCGCAACCCACCGCTGCTGGCGCCACTGCGGTCGCCATGACGACCTGCCTTGTCAGGAAGAAACGGCGAGCTGTCCATCAGGCGCTGGAAGTCACTCATGGAGCAGACGGACTTGGCCCTGTCACACACACACACACACACACACAAACACACAAACACACACACACACATACAGAAGCCTTAGCTATAATATCTTGCTAATGTGCACCTAGACAGCGGTGGACACCACAGTTGTGTCTTTATTCCTATACTTGATATACTTAAGTGCTCTATACTTGATATACTTAAGTGCTCTATACTTGATATACTTAAGTGCTCTATACTTGATATACTTAAGTGCTCTATACTTGATATACTTAAGTGCTCTATACTTGATATACTTAAGTGCTCTATACTTTCGTCATAAATAAACAAAGGGTACACTGAGTCTGCATACAGCCATTTATGAAACTGATTCTGATTGGTCGAGTGGACCCAAATATGTGCACATGACACTGGAAAGTAGCGACTCTAGCCCACAAATTATGTGAACAGTACTTTGCATATTGTTGCTCTGACAAGACTGTCAAACGCTCTTTTTTGAAATTGGGCTGTCCTAAGGACACAGTTTGGCATCTCGTTCAAAAGAGCGCCTTCAGTAAAGGAACAAATCTAAATTTAAAATCTAAATCTAAAATCACCACTTTGATCCTTTGGAATGCTGGGGACTACAATCCAGAACAATGGAATGCTTATGAGAGATTCTCAGGGACTACTGTGAGTGTGGCATCATAAAGCTTCGCCCAATCAGAAAGCTTGTCTTGTACCTGAGGAGGCTCCCACTGGACGGTTCATCCTCTGAAAACGCTGCCGGCTCTGCCCTCTCAGAGATTTCATTAAGAGCCTGCAAAGGAACCCAGAGCATTCACCACACACAGACAAATACACATATAGATATGGACACTTATAGACACGTACAAACACACACGAATATATACATATTTACAGATGTAAACACATACAGACACACACACATTACCACAGAGATAAAAACACTTACCACACAAACAAACACACAGACACATACATTTCCACACAGATAAAACCACACATACAAACACACACTTACTAATAGAAACATAATCAATTAACGCTCACGGATACACACACATTCTCCAGGCACTGGAACACACATACGCGCATACACACACACACATACATCCTCCAGGCATGGGAACACACATGCACACACACACACATACACACACGCACACACACACACACACACACACACACACCTCCTCCAGGCATGGGAACCCACACACACACACACACACACACACACACACACACACACACACATACACACACCTCCTTCAGGCAGGGGAACCTCTTCTCGCTCTCCAGCCTGGAGGGGGGCGGTACCTGAGCCTGGCTGGGGGGGTCCAGGGAGAGGGCGTCCAGGAAGAGGCTCTCCCCCGGGTGGAGCGCGTCGCTGGGCTTAATCCGGCCGGCCAGCCCCCGGTCCTCCAGCGGGGCCTCGGAGTCGGAGAGGGAGCGGGGCGAGCGCGGGGGCCATGGGGGCTTGCAGGGGCTCTCCTGGGGGGAAAAGACGCGCTGGAGCCCCCCTTCCTTGCCCTCTGGCAAGGCCAGGTCCTTCTGCATCTAGCGAGAGGAGGAGGAGGGGTGTGTGTTTAAGATCCTGTACAGTAGCAGTGTATGTGTGTGTTTGTGTGTGTGTGTGTGTGTGTGTCCATGTGTATGCATGCATGTGTGTGTGTGTGTGTGCATGTGTGTGTGTGTGAGCGTGTGCGTGTGTATGTGTATGCACGTGTGTGTGCGGTGTGTGTGTGTGCAATGTGTATGTAAGTGTATATGCATGTATGTGTTTGTATGCATGCATGTGTGTGTGTGTGTGTACCCACCCATGTCTGTTTCTCCCTGTGGAAGTGCTCCAGCAGCTCCTGCCTCTCTCTCCTCCACCTCCTCTCCCCGTGATGTAGTCTCCAGCGCAGCTCCAGTGCAGCGCCATGACTCTCCGCTAGGAGGCGCCGGTGCTCCTCGCGCTCCTGCTGCAGGGGGTCAGATGCTCCTGCTCCCACAGCTCCTCCTGCAGAGCCCGCCACCTCCTCTAGCTGCTCACACACACATGCACACACACACACACACACACACACACACACACACACACACACACACACACACACACACATGCATGCATATACACACACAAACACACACACATGAATGCACACACATACACATTCACACACAAACACACGCACATGCACACACACAGGGTGGGAGAAATTAAATGAGATTGAGAGAGAGAAAAACAGACACACACATACAGAGAAAAAGAGAGAGAGATAGAGAGAGACAGAGAGAGACAGAGAAAGGGAGGGAGAGAGTGGTAGATCAAACACACACAGTGAACACAGTGGGATAGTCCCAGAGTTTTGGGTCAGATTACGTGTATGTGTGTGTGTGCATAGAATGGTACAACTGCAGCAAATCAGATTCAGTGCAGATGACACTCAGGTCATTTGTCTTTTATTTCAAAAGTCATTGCTAACCTGCTGCTAAACTCATGATCTCATGAGCTAAACAGAACCTGTGCTTTTCACTCCTCTATAATGTGTCTTAAGCACTTGCAATCACTCACACACACAGACACTCTCTCTCTCACACACACACACTCTTTTAATAGCCTGTGAGTGTGACGCTGCGTCAGTGCTGTGATGATCAGAGCATAATTCAGAAATAGAGCTGGTTATTTCCAGAGGCTCTCTCTTTCTCACTCACACACACACACAGACACACACACAACTCACACACACACACAAATGTGCAGACTGGAAACACTGTTCACACACTCTCTATACACCTCTATCTAGTACATATTGTATAGTACTATACCATACTATATTATACCATGGCTTCCTTCAATTTCACATTGTGATGCCTTCTTCAGAATGGTTATCACTTTTCTATATCGACACACCTATGAAGTAGTCCCTTCTTTCATACCAAGCTTGTGTATCAATGCGCCAAGTTGGCGGTGAACTGTAAATAAACTGTGAAGATGTGACAGCTACAACAAATGACGAGCAGATGTAAGAACACAGAGTTGAAAAATGTTATATTCCATTGAGATCAACTTTTTTGTTTCAGTGATTAAAATGTGGAAATTATTACCTGAAATTAACATCAGACAAGTGTGGTAACCGTGGTATAAGCGGAATAATGGACTTCACAGTGTTCGTATATCAGAAAGTTAATGCAGTCTGCTTCGCGTCATGGCCGCATTACCACCTTGAACGTGCATTAACTTTCTGATATTCAAACACTGTGTCGTCCATTTTCCCTTACCTACACTACACTACACTATATTATATTATAGTATACAGTGCTATGGGGCTTTACTGCTTGCTGTGGTATATTGTACGGTGCTGCTGTACAAACCTACATGGCTAGGCAGAGACAGTGGAGCAACACTTGCTGGTTTTACTGCGTCAGGCTCTGTTGAACAAGCTCATTTTAGCACATATGCTGACGGTGGGCACCCCTGCTGCACTGCACCTGTGTATGATGAAGCAACTTCCAAACCACCTGCTCTTTGTGTGTGTGTGTGTGTGAGTGCGCAGGGGCATGTGTCTGTGTGTGTGTGTGTGTGTATGGGTGTGTCTGTGTGCGCAGGTGCATGCGTGCCGTGTGTGTATGTGGGTATGTGTGTGTGTGTGTGTACTGTACGGCTGTGCCTATGTTCAAGGTGTTGCAAGGTGAGTATGTGTGTATGTGTGCATGCGTGCGTATATGTCTGTGTGTGTGCGTGTTTATGTATGTGTGTATGTACATGTGAATGTGTGTGTTTGCACACATGTATGCCTGTGGCCGTGCATGTGTGTCTGTATGGGTGTGTGTGTGTGTGTACCTGTGTAAGGCGGCGCCTCATCTCTGCACGCTGTATTTCCCATGATGCTCTCTGGCTGGCATAGGTCTGCTGCAGCTGCAGCCTCCGCTGCTCCTCCTCCCTCAGCTCGCAGCCAAACTCCTCCAGCAGCGACCGCAACGCATGCAGCACACGCCGGTTCTCACCTACCTGCTGCAGTGTGTGTGTGTGTGTGTGTGTGTGTGTGCAAGCATGAGTGCATGTATGAGTGTGTGTATACAAAATAAGCAAAAACATCAGAAAATTACAAACCATCAGAAAATTACAAACCATCAGAAAATGAAAACAGGGTAACTAAAGAAGTAGAAGAAGCAGAAATTCAGATCAGATTAGGCTCCCCTTAGGGCCAGCGGGTGGCTGTGATTGTGGACTAATTAGCTTTGCTTCCGTGCTGCGCAGACCTGGCCTGGTTGCACCCAGTGGGTTCAGCCCAGCATGGCTGACAGTGTGTGTGGAGTCACACGTAGTCATGACTGATGTCTCCAGTTCAGAATAGGAGCTCTGCCCTCAGCACCTACCCCTCATGCACCTTGGACCATTTCCAACAATTTGACTATTACTGAACACTACCTTTTATAACTTAAATCTGAGGCGGAAAAATCTGTCTTCAAAAATTAAAAAAAAAGTTTAAAAAAAGTAAAAGTGAAAGTCAGACCCATTTGTCATTGTGATCACACGGCACATCACAGCACACAGTGCACACAACAACATTAACCCTCTGCATTTAACCCATCACACAAGTGAGCAGGGGGCAGCCATGACAACGGCACCCAGGGAGCAGTGTGTGGGGACGCACTACTGGCAACCCAGGATTCGAATCTGCAATCCTGCGGTCGCAGGTGTAACACTTTAACCGCTAGACCACCACTGCACACAGATACCCACCCAAGCCCTGCCATGTGTTTGTTCCATCTACTAACACAAAACAAGCTGATTCTAATTAGCATACCTCTCCATCCATTTATATGAGCAAATTAGCACAATCACCTATTTTGATCATCTGCATAGACAGGACCAATACACACAAGTTTTCGACGGCTGCCCAGAACCAGTACACCAAATGGCCCCATCACAATGGTAACAATACACCAAATTAATCAGCATCAGAATTATCCTTTTTTTGGCTTTGTCCAAAACAATCCCTCGCTCTACTCGCTATAGTGTGTCAGTTACATTGTCTGGTTCCCTGCATAGGGCACTATACAGTGAGAGAGTGAACATGGATTTGGAATTGCCCCTTTGGCTTCCAGATCCTCAGTCTATTACGCCAAACTGTACACCCTGCGCACTGCTATCCCAACACACTGCACTGCTATACTGCTATCCCAATACACTGCACTGCTATCCCAATACACTGCACTGCTATCCCAACACACTGCACTGCTATACTGCTATCCCAATCCACTGCACTGCTATCCCAATACACTGCACTGCTATCCCAATCCACTGCACTGCTATACTGCTATCCCAATACACTGCACTGCTATCCCAACACACTGCACTGCTATCCCAACACACTGCACTGCTATACTGCTATTCCAACACACTGCACTGCTCTCCCAATACACTGCACTGCTATCCCAATCCACTGCACTGCTATACTGCTATCCCAATACACTGCACTGCTATCCCAACACACTGCACTGCTATCCCAACACACTGCACTGCTATACTGCTATCCCAATCCACTGCACTGCTATACTGCTATCCCAATACACTGCACTGCTATCCCAACACACTGCACTGCTATCCCAACACACTGCACTGCTATACTGCTATCCCAATACACTGCACTGCTATCCCAACACACTGCACTGCTATCCCAATACACTGCACTGCTATACTGCTATCCCAATACACTGCACTGCTATCCCAATACACTGCACTGCTATACTGCTATTCCAACACACTGCACTGCTATCCCAATACACTGCACTGCTATCCCAATACACTGCACTATGACTGGGAGGCGCCTGTGGTGTGCTGTGTGGGCAGGGCAAGCTGTACTTGTGAGTACACTTTGGCCCATTTGTGATCTATGGTAAAGGGCATGGGAGAGGGAGAGGGAGAGGGAGAGAGAGAGAGAGAGAGAGAGAGAGAGAGAGAGAGAGAAGAGAGAGAGAGAGAGAGAGAGAGAGAGAGAGAGAGAGAGAGAGACATAGACAGAGATTGGTAAAGAGAAAGAGTTATAGAAAGAGAGGGGAGCCAGAGACGGGGAGGCAGACTAAAAAGAAGGTAAATAAAAATGATATAGAGCAGGTCAATAAAGAGTAGAGTAGAGGGGGGACAGACTAAAGAGTAGGTCAGTAAAAAGGACATTTCTTTTTCTCCTCAGTGGCTTTATATCCCACAGCCGACCCTATCCACCACAGCCAACTCTATCCGCTAGAGCCGACCCTATACCTCGCCATAACCAGCCCTGTCCCCCGCCACAGCCAACTCTATCCGCTAGAGCCAGCCCTATCCGCCAGAGCCAACTCTATCCGCTAGACCCAACCCTATCCGCCAGAGCCAACTCTATCCGCTAGACCCAACCCTATCCGCCAGGGGCCAACCCTATCCGCCAGAGCCAACTCTATCCGCTAGACCCAACCCTATCCGCCAGGGGCCAACTCTATCCGCTAGAGCCAGCCCTATCTGCTAGAGCCTACCCTATACCTCGCCAGAGCCGACCCTATCCGCTAGAGCCTACCCTATACCTCGCCAGAGCCGACCCTATCCGCTAGAGCCAGCTCTATCACCCACCAGACTGACATGCCGGCACATCTTAACAGCAGTGAAGCTCTGTGGTGTTGACACATCAAACGCAGGGGTGAAGAGGCGCATATGAGAGGTGATTAATAATAGATGGCCTGCCCTGAGCCCTGAGCCCTTGCCAAGAATGCTGAGTCAGGACCGACTCCACACCGGATGCTTCTGTTACGAGGAGAGCTTAACCCCTCCGCAGCATCCTCAGAATATCGGAATAGATGTTTGCAGAACACGGTGCACTCTGAGCAGCCAAGGGCCCTTGGGGGAGTCGGAGGGCGAGGATACACAAGTGTTTGGGGGGCGCAGTCGGGGGGTGAGGATGGACAGTGTAGTTGGAGGTGGAGTCAGAGGACGATGAGGATAGACAGTGTTTTGGGGGCAGTAAGACAGACGATGTTTTGACTGGAAATGAAAGACCTTTGATGTCACCTATCGGCTTCATGAAAAGCAACTTAGTGCAAAATTCATGAAGAATCAAAGCAGGCAACAAAGCGGGACACTTAGTACTGGTGAATTATGCATCTGAAGGGGTGGGCTTCCGTTCCTGCTGCCATATAAGCAGAGAGTTTTCTTTTCTCCATCTCTCAATCTCAATGTCCTTTTCATCTGTCATTCTTACTCTCTCATTTTTGTTTTTCTTCTATTTGCTCCTTCATCACTTCCTCTCTCTCTCTCTCTCTCTCTCTCTCTCTCTCTCTCTCTCTCTCTCTCTCTCTCTCTCCCCTCTGCCTCTGCATTGTATCTGCCTGTTTGCCCTGGTCCCTGCCTGCTTGCTCTGGTCCCTGCCTGCTTACTCTTCCTCTGCATCCCCTGTCTCATCTTTCTGTTTCACTCACATACCCTTTCCTCTCTTCATCTGTCTCTTACTGCTTCAGTTCCTCTCATTCACCAGTGCTTTCCCTCTCCCTCCTTCTCTCTCTCTCTTTCTCCTTCTCTCTCCCTCTCCCTCCTTCTCTCTCTCTCTTTCTCCTTCTCTCACCGTTGGGACTGGTTGTGACGGGGTCATGTGATTGACGTGCGCCAAATCAAACTCATTTACTCCACACTGAGATCATTAGGCAGAGCGTCAGCTCTCACATGCATCATTTCAGCAGGCCCTCTCCTGCCGCTCAGTACCACTGTGCAGCAAACAAATAGAGTTCACACAAAGGTCATCACGAAGAACTCCGCTGTGGATCTGAAATCATTTTATGCCTCAAACACTACATAATATCTTACTGTTCGACTTGATGAATGGCTTAATGGGGCTTTGGTGGCCCTAGCGGTTAAGGTACCGGACCTGTGACCGCAGGATTGCAGGTTCAAATCCAGGGTTGCCAGTAGCACCACTGAGGTACCCTAAGCACGGTACTGTCCCCACACACTGCTCCTTGGCCGCCTTTGTCATAGCTGTTCACGTGTGTGTGTGTGATGGGTTAAATGCAGATGTGAGTTTCGTTGTTTGCACTGTGTGCTGTGATGTGTCGTGTCATCACAATGACAAAAATGTGCCTTTCACTTTAATGAATAAGTAGGAACAAGACAAACATGAGCTCAACCCCACTGTGTCGCTGTGACGACCTGTTTGGACATGCTATTAAGGATTGCTAGAATACAATGTTATGGTATGAATTATGTATTATTTTGTAGCTTTAATTAAAAGTTAAATTAAAATTAAAAGTGTATGTTGTGACATCATGTGACACTCCCATTTATGCAGACTGGAACTGTTCATGTTTGCTCCCATACTAACATATTATGTTGCCCTATCTTTGTAGAATCTGACATCTTTGTAACAATGTTATGGTATGTTTGCGTTAGCACGGCATGGTAGTATACAGTGTTACAATATTTGCATATTAGGACAGGCTGTCCTACACATAGTGTCTAATATTTCTGTAGAAATCACGAGGGCAATACCAGGATTACTTCATACCAGTTTGACCCCTATTTTATCCATGCACACCACGCTAGTTGACCAAGGTTGATAGCTAGTCATGACAACTCACATAGAACCATTGCTGTGACATGGTTGTTAGCAACTTTGTTTGCACAGTTCATAATAATGTTGGCTGTAATATGATCTGGGTTCGAATGCTGAGTCAGACTAAATAGAGACTGGATTTGGACCATGGTCAGACCCTGGCTGAGGCTTTGGTGTGAAAGGCATATATCTATACATATATATATAATATATAATATATAATATATAATATATAATATATCTATACATGGACTACAAATGGGCTACATCTGTTTTTGTTTGTTTAGTATCTGTACGTCATGACGGTGTCCTGTGTGTTTTTGTTGATGTGCTCAGTATGTATATGCAGTCTTTCCCAGAAAGGTGGCTGGACCCCTAAAAAGATCCAGTTACTGGGCCACCCTCCCCTAAAACACCCCTATGGTTTTCAATTGACTGCCCCCGCTGCTGGGCCCCAGAAAGCTTTCGTGTTTATCCCCCCCTTATGGACGGCTCTGTCTGTATGGCCCTGTATGCCCATTACCTATCTCTGTTTGTATCTGTACGGCTTATAACTGTGCCATACCTGTTTTTGGTGCTGGTAAAGGTCAGGTGAGGGTAGGAGCGGCCCAGGGTCCGAGCCATCTCCGACACCTCCGGTGATTTTTGCACAAGGTCTGGTGTCCCCATCTCCATCACCCGTCTCCACGGCAACGCTCAGTTCCGGAATGTTCTCCAGGCATTCATACTGTAGATGTAGAAAGAACACAAGGAGCAATTGACAACCAGCTGTTTCTTCCTGGAGCTTACATGCCAGTGAAATACTACAGCATAAAACATAGTAGATGTCTAAATAAAGGCTATAACAGTCTGCTGGGGCTCACCAGGCTCCTTCTGAGCACAGCACACACTCTGTCACTGTCCCTACAGACACACACATGTGGTCAGCACTAACAGTGGTGCTGATGGACTGTGAAATTGAAAGTTTAACAACATTTCACATGAGATATCGAATCAATACAGTTTTATTTGCAAGTAATTGGTTGTATGAGAGAATGTGTGTAGTTATTGACATGGGACCTAGACCCAGAAATACTGACTTAAACCAACAGGCTTTAGGCACCGCTGTCTCTTGACACACATTATAGAGTCACGTGTGGAGTCCATTCGCGTTCATCTTACAGAGAGCCACCATGTTGGCTTAGCCTCTAACAGTTTCCATCAAGGGCATAGGTTTCTACTGACACAAGAAGACTCATGGCCACCATCAAGAGCATAGGTTTCTACTGACACAAGAAGACTCATGGCCACCATCAAGAGCATAGGTTTCTACTGACACAAGAAGACTCATGGCCACCATCAAGAGCATAGGTTTCTACTGACACAAGAAGACTCATGGCCACCATCATTTCAAGTATTGCATTGCATTGCATCAAGTATTGCAGTAGGTATGTAAATTATCTGGCTTCTGTGACTGTGCCTAGAAGTATCTCTCCCTGTAGTTATCTATTAGCCTGCTCAGCACTCTACTGCTAGCTTTTCTGGCTCCAGTGCATCTGTGCTTCCATCAGCTGCACTCTTCACCCTCAAGACTCATGCAGTTTTGCACACGTGTCTCCAAGTCATCAGCCATTTTGGCTCCACTCATCATAGCAAAATATCCATAGTGACCATTCTGGCTCTGCCCCCTGCAGTTTCCCTACACCTGTGCCTGTAATAAGCAGTCAGCCATGATGGCTCTGACCTCTGCGTGGGCGCCCTCCTCGCCGGCCTCCGCCCTGCGCCCGAGCCTCCAGTGC
Organism: Coilia nasus; assembly: GCA_027475355.1. Classification (NCBI taxonomy): domain Eukaryota; kingdom Metazoa; phylum Chordata; class Actinopteri; order Clupeiformes; family Engraulidae; genus Coilia; species Coilia nasus. The sequence goes on along the minus strand of CM050221.1, from coordinate 41,431,723 downwards.
GTGAGGATCCAGCGCAGCTTCATGTAGAGGATGACGGTGTGGTGGCGGAAGAGCCGCAGCTCCTGCTGCAACATCGCCCTCTCCTGGGGCCACGGCGCATCGTGCGTCTGCAGGCCCTGCAGCTCCAGGCCACGCCTCGCCTCCTGCTGTAGCCACACCCATTAGCAGAGAGACCACACCCACACAGAGACCACACCCACACAGAGAGACCACACACAAAGAACACAGCCACACAAAGAGACCACATCCATTAGCAGAGAGGTCACATCCACACATATAGGCCACATCTACCCACAAACATCATACCCATGAACAGAGACCGCACCCACACACAAAACAGAGAACATGCCCACGAACAGAGACCACGTACAGATACCACATTGGAGGCCAAAAAAGTTCAAAAAAGTTATTGGTCCTCAAAAAAGTTATTAGTCCCAACATAAATCATAGATAGAGCCATCCATCTGAGAGGAGAGAACAACATCACTTGGTGATTGGTAAATGACTACTCCATTGATTGATCAGTAAATGGTAAGTGATAGCCTGAGGTACTGATCAGACAGTAAAAAGTGTCTCTATTGATTGATCAAAATTACATTGTTACCTGTGTGATTGGTAAATGACACTAATGACATTATTACCTGTGTGATTGGTAAATGATTCCCTGAATGGCTGTTCAGAAAGTAAGTGATTACCTGTGTGATTGGTCCCATCAAGTTCTCTCGATCCTCTGGACCGGGTCTCAGGCGATCCAAACGGAACTGGAGTTCCCGACCTGGTGAGGTGACCTCGGGGGCCAATGGCTCGCGGATCTGGACCACACCAGAACACCATGCTTTACTCTCAGAACACCAGAACACCATGATTTACTCTACGAACCCGGCCAGCACCCCACTGCCATCACAGAACTACTGGCACGCTTCTCATCCCATACCAACTGCAATGACATGCTTGGGTTTTAGCAGATACCTCTTTTCTGTGGGACGTCATGGTGAAAACAAGGTTTTCATGTAAGAAGGTTTACATCTAGCAAAGTCTAACAACTCGGCTAACAGAGACGCAGCAGTTTGCCTTGCTCACTATACTGTGGTTAATGGCATTATGTGATCCATGGCGAACTGTCTTTGTATTGTTCTCTCCAGGATGAACCACACTTTAGGTTGATAGCTACTGATCGGACATTACGACCATGGGGTATTAAAACTCTGGCACTGGTAACTGTATTGTGATACCATCTCCAGTCTTGCTGTTAGGTCAGTAGCAAACCTCCATGTGCATTACCAACTAACAGCTCATCTCCTGATGGAGGATCATTGGCCTGACTTTGTGACTGCACAACAGCTAAAAGCATTATGGGATATGTGGTGAATGTCTGTGCAGTGCACTTTCCAGGGTTGAATGCACTTTAGGTTGGCAGAGGATTTGTCTGCAATAAAAAGACCTACTTCTATTTGATGAGACTCTCAAAAACTGCACTTTTATTGGTAGGGGGACAGGACTGTAATTTTGAATCCTAAAAAGCAATAATGCTATTCAGACCAAGGTGCTACCCAAGCCAAAAATGATTTAGAGGTAAGATTAATTAGCTAATGACATCACACCGCCCCTCACTGGGCTGAAATGGTGTGGTGCCAACATTTGCTGAAAGTAGCTTCTGTCCATTTAGATTTGGTGTCTTGACAATCATCAAAAGCAAGTGTGCATGTAATTGTGTGTTATATTAAGCTATTAGATGCCTTAATTTCCCTCTGGATCAAAGTGTCTGTCTATCTCCGTGTGTGTGTGTGTGTGTGTGTGTGTGTGTGTGTGCACCTGTCTTTCTATCTGTCTCTCCATCCATCTATCTGATCTGCTTCCACTGTCTTTGGGTGAGTAGAGGAGTAAACATGGCGTCTCAGATGTGCATCCACGCTAGGGGTGAGTGGATCACTGGGTGCATCCACGCTAGGGGTGAGTGGATCACTGGGTGCATCCACGCTAGGGGTCAGTGGATCACTGGGTGCATCCACGCTAGGGGTCAGTGGATCACTGGGTGCATCCACGCTAGGGGTGAGTGGATCACTGGGTGCATCCACGCTAGGGGTGAGTGGATCACTGGGTGCATCCACGCTAGGGGTGAGTGGATCACTGGGTGCATCCACGCTAGGGGTGAGTGGATCACTGGGTGCATCCACGCTAGGGGTGAGTGGATCACTGGGTGCATCCACGCTAGGGGTGAGTGGATCACTGGGTGCATCCACGCTAGGGGTCAGTGGATCACTGGGTGCATCCACGCTAGGGGTGAGTGGATCACTGGGTGCATCCACGCTAGGGGTGAGTGGATCACTGGGTGCATCCACGCTAGGGGTGAGTGGATCACTGGGTGCATCCACGCTAGGGGTCAGTGGATCACTGGGTGCATCCACGCTAGGGGTGAGTGGATCACTGGGTGCATCCACGCTAGGGGTGAGTGGATCACTGGGTGCATCCACGCTAGGGGTGAGTGGATCACTGGGTGCATCCACGCTAGGGGTGAGTGGATCACTGGGTGCATCCACGCTAGGGGTCAGTGGATCACTGGGTGCATCCACGCTAGGGGTGAGTGGATCACTGGGTGCATCCACGCTAGGGGTGAGTGGATCACTGGGTGCATCCACGCTAGGGGTGAGTGGATCACTGGGTGCATCCACGCTAGGGGTCAGTGGATCACTGGGTGCATCCACGCTAGGGGTGAGTGGATCACTGGGTGCATCCACGCTAGGGGTGAGTGGATCACTGGGTGCATCCACGCTAGGGGTCAGTGGATCACTGGGTGCATCCACGCTAGGGGTGAGTGGATCACTGGGTGCATCCACGCTAGGGGTGAGTGGATCACTGGGTGCATCCACGCTAGGGGTGAGTGGATCACTGGGTGCATCCACGCTAGGGGTCAGTGGATCACTGGGTGCATCCACGCTAGGGGTCAGTGGATCACTGGGTGGTGTCTTTGTGAACTGAGCTCAATAAGATCCTGTGTACTGGCACTACACTCCTCATAATCAATAATTATTAAAACCGTCCCGCAGAGACGATGCGTCTTCCTGTGAGGACCTTTTTTCAGTCTCTGTCTATACCCAGCATCCATATCCCTCCCTCTTCCTGTTAAAACTCTATTTGGCTCTATTGGGGGGGGGGGGGGGGCTGATAAAACATTACTGCAGCTCTTTTTCTCAGTACTCATTGGAGCCACGCTTCCTCTCCTCTTATCTGTCCCCAGGGGGACAGAAGTGTGTGTCTCCAGCAGCGACACTCCAAATTAAGAGAAGAAGGGGAAGAAGAAGCTGCAGTCAGCAAATATGGCGGATTGCAGAGGTGTTGCATGCATCAGCTTCAGGGCTGTGACTGGGAGGCCTGCATCATGCATATACACTGGGTTTCATTATCATTCCTGGCTACACATATACTGGGTTTAATTATTGTTCCTAACATTCTCTACTTCTTATGCTCTGGGAATGTTACCACCAAATCAAAACATCAAAGGGAAAAATACAAAAAACTTTTGTCTTTAAGGACATGGCACTTTATACCTGACCTACAAAAACAGTTTAAGATTTTGTTTTCACCACAGTAAGCAGGCTGTCGTATAGATATGGAATGTGAGCCAGCATGTTTGTGCGCAATAAGCACATAATGTTTGCCAGTGCTTAGTTAAGCATGTTGTACTGAGGGCACCTGGGGAGGAGAGAGAGACCTACATGTGCACTGAGGACAAAGAATATGGACTGAGCAGGCAGTACGTTTCAATGGTGACATCCACAGTCTGTCCCAGAGTGTTAGTGGAGGAGAAGAACAGTGTTTAATGTCGACATTTATTAACACTAAGAGGCTAACAAAATGTCATTTTGATTCTCTGATGAAGGCTTGATTGCTGAAACGCGTCAAGTTTATATAACCAAGCCATAGCAATGAAGGCTTTTTAACTTTTGTAAAATGAGTGTCTTAACGTTTTTCTTGGTGTTTTACTAAGAGGCTAGCAGTCACATTCTGCTCTGCCAGTTGAGTGATGCCTGTTTTGACCTCTCCCTTTTGAACATGGAGAACCTGGAGTTTCTATTGTATGCCTTAACCTTCATTTTACATTTGAACTGTACATTGTACATTAGCCTTGCTTTTACATTCTCTTTACCTTTGAAAGCATTAACCTTGACAGTAACATCTGTAGACACAGACAGAAAGCAGGCGAAAGGAACAGAAGCATGTGCTTATATCACACTGTGAATATGTCTATAATGGGGACCTCCTGAGCGCTTATATCACACTGTGGATATGTCCATAATGGGGACCTCCTGAGCGCTTATATCACACTGTGGACATGTCCATAATGGGGACCTCCTGAGTGTTGAGTCTTATATCACACTGTGGACATGTCCATAATGGTGACCTTCTGAGCGCTTGTATCACACTGTGGATATGTCCATAATGGGGACCTCCCTAGTGTCGAGTCTTATATCACACTGTGGATATGTCCATAATGGGGACCTCCTAAGTGTTGAGTCTTATATCACACTGTGAACATGTCCATAATGGGGACCTCCTGAGTGTCGAGTCTGAACAGGCTGGGAATGAGTGTGTTCACAATCTGGTGAATGTGCTAAACACAAGACAGCTTAGAGTATGAAAAAAATAAAGATTTAAAAATAAACTGTGATGACTGTGGGAGTGGATTGATGTGACAGTGAAATAACTGTAATAATAATAACAACAATAAAAAAAACATATCAACCCAGAGGATGAAATGTGAATCCACCCTGCACAGTTAGCGAGTGCTATGCTAAACTAGCATCACAATCTTAATCCCCTCTCCCTTCTATAATCCCTTAAAAACGCTGGTATACATGTAGTAACCAGCTTTTAAAATGCTATCTGGGGCTTCACTGTTGTGTTTTTGTTCAGTCTTCACATACTTGACAGGCCATTTTTAAAGGATTATCACCAGCTTCAAACCCATGAAAAGCAATAAGCCAAAATGGCGTCCAATTCTCTGAACAGCAAGAAAAAAAAGATCATCACCCACTTTTTCCACCCCAAAACAAAAACAACACCTAAAGGTCTCCTTTTAATATTGGTGTTAAGTAGAGGCCCCATTCAGCTTTCTGCCCCCCTCCCCATGTTTAAAAACCAAAACCACCCTTCTCTCCCTCCCTCCCCCCCTCCATCCCCTGTCCTGATGGGAAAGGAGAGAAGAAAGACACCGCACTACTGACCTCCACTCTCACCCCCTGTGGCCTGCCGCCTCTAGCGTGTCCCGGGGTGGCCCTGCGCCCGGCGGGGCCTTGGGGGGCCGCCTCTGTCCAGCGACCCCCCACCACCAGGCCCAGGCAGCATTGGAGGGGGTGCTCATCGCTCTGCCCGGACTGTGAGTGGGGGGGTGGGGTGGGGAGTGGGGGTCGTGGGGAAGTCAGGGTGGGGTAGGACTGGTGGGGTTGGGGGGGGGGGGTCAGAGGTTGTGGGAAGAGTGGAAGGTAGGGGGCATGTAGGTGAGGGGTTGGGGAAGAGAAATGCATGATGGGATTGGTTGGTGAACGAACGCAAAGGACGCACAAAAGACGAGGGAGGGAGGACTGGCAGTAAATACAAACACACATGTACAAAAACATACACAAACACACAGACAGAAAACACACACATACACAAACACACAGACTGAAAACACACACAAACACAAGAAAAAACACAAACTATACAAAAACAGCCAACATGAGCACAACAAAAAAAGGAAAAATAAAAAGCAAAAATGCAGACAGCAGACATAACCGAAAAGCAAAATGGCACAGGAAAGAGTGTGCAAAGATGTCTGGGTGAAAGAGAAAGAGGCTGAGGGATCGCAAGAAGCTAGAGCACAAAAAAAAGAGCAAAGAGGAAGACCAACTTAAAGATGGTGGTGTAGGACAGGGACGAGAAAAGGATGAGAGCGAGGAGGAACAAAACCATGGGTTGAACCGTCTGGATGGGTGAATGGATGGATGGATGGATGGATGGATGGATGGATGGGTGAATGGATGGATGGATGGATGGATGGATGGATGGATGGATGGATGGATGGGTGAATGAATGGATGGATGGACAGATGGATGAATGAATGGATGGATGGATGGATGGATGGATGGATGGGTGAATGGATGGATGGATGGATGGATGGATGGATGGATGGATGGATGGATGAATGGATGGATGAAGAGATGGATGGATGTACAACAGGAAACAAGGGGGGTGGGAGAAACACAAAGAGGAGAACGAGAGAGAGGGAGGGAAGGGAAGGGAGGAGAAAAGAATGCAAAACTCTGGTTATGAAGCGCATGCAATGAGGGATACATGAGTCAAATAAACGCCCAGCGCCGCGCTAACGCTAAGGCCAACCACACAGGCCCTGGGGGCAGCTGACTCTGAGGTCTGAAACAGGGCCAAAACAGGGCCAAATCAGGGCCAAGTCAGGGCTAAAACACGGCCACATTGCGCTTCAAAGTCAGCTGCTACCAAAGGGCTAGCTTTAACTCGCTAATTTAACAAGCTGAAAGAATGTGCTAGCTTAACATGCTAGCCTGACAAGCTTGCTCAACACACATTTTAATATGCATGCCCATACCTCACACTGCCATGCACTTTTAATACTAGTTAATACTACGTCAATGACCGGTGCTTTAGCAGAGGTTACAGCTCACAAGTATGTTAGACCCAGCCAGGATGTGGAGTTTACTTGGCCAGAGTACAGCACATTAGTCTGGTCAGCAAACCACCCAAGCAATTAGGCCAAACTGTTTCGGCTGTAGACAGGACTGTGAGGACATAGACTTTCGCTCATATTTACAGGAAGCAATGGCCCCTGGGCATACGGCAGCGTGCTGCGACTCTCTGGCCAGACCATGATGTCAGGGTTTGAAACGTCAGCCTTGGCAAAGGCAGCTGCTTGTGGGGGGACTGCATATGGCGTTGTCTGGTCTGAGTCGTGTGGGGCGGTGACTCGTGTTTCCTTCGGGCACTGTTCAAAAGAGGGGCATTATGGGAGTAGAAAGAACAGTGGACAGATGGCAGGTTCCCTCAGAGTCACAGTAAGGGCTCTGTGCCCTATACTCTGTGTCCATTTTCATTAATAACTAATTCATTCAGTGGACGTCTTTGACAAAGGCATACCAAAGTGACTTACAGTGTAAGTTGCAGCTATACTCATAACCTTAGTTAGCCACTTGTGCTACAGGAATACAAATACTTATGATAGGAACATTTTTTTATTTTGATTTATGCCGATTAAGCAAGGGACCAAGCCAATGACAAGGTGCCGAACCAATGACAAGGGGCCAGTCAATAACTGAAATTTCTTCCATTTAGTGGACTTGAATCTCTCAAAATTAAATTCTAGACACTGACTGGTTCTGGACTGGCAAACAAATAAAAAGTGCTCTTGAAGACTCTTATTTGAATGCCATCTGGAACTAGCACATAGAAGAGAAACAGCCAAACTCACCACAGTCATTAGTAAGACGACACAGGGGGAAAGGCCTGGGATACGCTAACAGCACTATGGTAACACACTATGGCCAAACAGGGGCAAGCACTAGGCCAGCAGAGAGGGACATAACTCGCCACCACACGGTTGCACAGCACAGAACTACTTCAGCCATACAACCAGGGCAACCACAGACAGGAGAGCCAAGATGGATGTGATAGCCATGGTAGTTACGACTGAGCAGGGAGCGTGACTGACAGATATAACTTGGAGAGATGGAGGCATTGATCGGAGATGGGGGAGGGAGCATCTGCTTCCTGTAGATGCTATGGAGACTCTGCAGCTGAAGCCATGCAAAGGGACTCTGGCCACAGCCATACACACACACGCACACTAACACACACACACACACACACACAACTACACACACACACATACACACACACATACACACGCACACACACACACACACAACTACACACGCACACATACACACACACACAGATGCACACATACACACACACACACACACACACACACACACACAACTACACACACACACACACAGACACAGGCGCAAACGGAGCAAAGCAACCACCCTCACCAGTCAAACCTAAACATATGGAATGGCCACCCTCTCCCTACCCACTTCCAACACACACACACACACACACACACACACACACACACACACACACACACACACACACACACACACACACACACACACACACCCTTACCACCCTACAAAATCACACCCATCCTTGCACTCGCGGGACAGGTAGCAGAAGCACAGTGTGTGTGAGGGTGGGGATGGGGAGGGTAAAGGTGTGTGAATGTGGAGGTGGGGAGGGTAAAGGTGTGTGTGAGGGTGTGTGAATGTGGGGGTGGGGAGGGTAAAGATGTGTGTGAGTGTGTGTGATGGTGGAGATAGGGAGGGTAAAGGTGTGTGTGAGTGTGTGTGAGCGTGGGGGATGGGGAGGCTGAAGGTGTGTGTGAGCATGGGGAGGGTAAAGGTGTGTGTGAGTGTGTGTGAGCGTGGGGGATGGGGAGGCTGAAGGTGTGTGTGAGCATGGGGAGGGTAAAGGTGTGTGTGCCAGGGAAGAGGGGAGGAGGGGAAGAAGGGTAACCTGGGAGGAGGATTGGGGTTTTGCAGCCAGTGTGGGGCCAGGGGTGTGGAAGAGCGGTTGGGGGTCACGGCTCTGTCTTGGTGGTAGTGGTAGTGGTGGAGGTGCAGGCACAGATGGTCCCTGGGTCAGGGCAGGGACAGATGGTCGCTGGGTAAGGCTGGGTAAGGGCTGGGTAAGGCTGGGTAAGGCTGGGTAAGGGCTGGGTAAGGGCTGGGTAAGGCTGGGTAAGGCTGGGTAAGGGCTGGGTAAGGGCTGGGTAAGGCTGGGTAAGGCTGGGTAAGGGCTGGGTAAGGGCTGGGTAAGGCTGGGTAAGGGCTGGGTAAGGCTGGGTAAGGGCTGGGTAAGGCTGGGTAAGGGCTGGGTAAGGCTGGGTAAGGCTGGGTAAGGGCTGGGTAAGGGCTGGGTAAGGCTGGGTAAGGGCTGGGTAAGGCTGGGTAAGGGCTGGGTAAGGCTGGGTAAGGGCTGGGTAAGGCTGGGTAAGGCCTCGGCAAGGGCTGGGTAAGGGCAGGAACAGATGGTCTCTGGGTAAGGCTGGGTAAGAGCTGGGCAGCATACCAGAGGACATGAGATTCAAGGCCGCACGCAACGGGCACCTAGCAACGGGCACTTAGCAACGGGCACCTAGCAACGGGCACCTACAACATACCTTTATCCCATTAACTGCCTTCGTCCGATGTTCCTCCCTCCTCTCTCTCCCTCTCTCTTTCTCCCTCTAAAGAAAACATGAGTCAGGCTGAAGGTCAAAAGGTCAACACCAGAAGTGACTGATATAGGTATATATTGACACATCAAGTCTGTGTGTTTGGTAAGGGGGCAACTCTATGGTGAATCCGGGGCCACGTGTGAAGAAATGCCCTTCATAGTCCTTCCTGTGCAGCAGGGCAATAGTGGTGGTGTTGGGTGAGTATGAAGCTCGACATGAATGGCTTTAAATCATGGGCAAGATGAGCTGATAAATAAACTAAAAAGGCTGTGGATTTGTCCCAACAACTGCTTTTGAGCTGGTTAAGTGAGCAGCAACAGCAAATTGGTGAAGCATGACATGTATGATGACATCAGCCTGAACCTCTCTGAAGAAACCCTCACACAGAGGTTTACCCCACATTCTCTCATACACCTACATCTTTGCATACATAATAGTAAGGCCCGAACACATAACTTTTCTTAACACTTCAGAGCACTTTATATGCAACTATACTTAGTTATCTGATAATAAATTACACATACTGTGAGTATAATTTAAGTCTGTGCTTTCACATGGGCAAAAAAACTCCCAGCATCAGCTGCTGCTGAAACCCCGTGATGTGTTGGTCAAGTTTGCCCCAGAGATGTGGGGCATCAAAGACCTCCTACCGAAATGTTTAAAAGAAAAGCTAACCTCTTGTGATTTAGTTAACATTTTGAGTCATATAAACACTAAATGTATCACAGCCTCTTCTGAACAAACAGCATCCTTCATCCTCCATCCGCGTAGTGTCCTCCATTATTAAAGAGGTAGGCTTAACATTAAGTAACAGGCATGCTTCTAAACTAAATCATACTTCTTCATTGTTCTGAGAAAGCACAACTCAAACAAACCTAATAAGGAGCTATACCCCCCACACCCTCTGTGTGGTAGGCAACACCTATCCATATCTTGGACACACACAGGAAACAGGAAGCAGCTGCTTCAGAAACACCAGTGAGTGGGAGGAGCTTGCGGCGGATAGAGGACCACTGGGAATACAGAGAAAGAAGAAGAGGAAGAAGAGGCCGTAAGGAGACTTTACCTGGAGGTCGGTGAGCAGGTCCCTTCCCAGGGTGCCGATGGGCGAGTCCCGAGACAGGGAGGTCCCTGTGGAGAGGAAGCTGCTGGATTCAGTGAGGTGTGGAAGGGGTGAGAGGTCGTCACCACGGTCGCGTTCTCGCTGGCCTTCGCCGAGACGCTCCACAAAGCCCTGGAGCTCCGCCCTGAAAGCCTTCATGCGCGTGCTCACCGTCTCCAGCACCGCTGTGTCCTGCTTGGCTCCACCCCCCTCCACTACGGTTGCAGTCGCCGATGACGACGACTCACTCTCTTGGGACCCTTCTGTTGCCATGGTAACCACCATGCCCACACCCTCATGGATGAGGCTGTCGGTGTCGGAGATGAGACGATCCACGCTCCGACCCAATCGCTCTGCCTCCCGTCTTAGCCCCTCCTCTGCCCGCCTGCGTTGGCCAATAAGATCAGCCTCCCATGGCTTAAGCCCCACCCCTCCGCTACTGCTGCCCAATCCTGAGGTAGCTGAGCGCTCCACCACTTCCTCTGAGTCACTCTCCCCGCCCACTGGACCCTCTCGCTTTGGCTGCAGGAGGAGAGACTGGCCTGCCTCTTCGTCCTCCTCCTCTTCCTCCTCCCGTGTGGTTTCCGTGGGGACGGCATGGACCTGTCCTTCGCTGGGCGCCTGCCCCAGGTGTGAAGCGAGGTCGCAGCGCTGAGCATTGGACACGAGCACCCGGTTCTCGTACTGCAGCTTTAGAACCTTGCCTGACAGCTCGTTGATCTGCACCCTTGCCACCTTCAGCTCCTCTTGCAGACTGCCCAGCCCTCCCACCGTCACCGCGCCCTCCCCCGCCCCCTGCCCCTCCTCCAGCCCCGCCTCCCCATCGCCGTCCCCGGGACCGAACTTAAAGCGGCTGAGCTCGGTGGTGAGCTGCCGGTTGTGGTCCTCCATCTCAGCGATGGAGCGGCGCAGCAGGTCGGCCTCCTCCTCCACGAACTGCAGGTGGCGCCGCAGCTCCCCGACCGACTCGTACGGCGATGCCGGGCCGCTGCCTCCCCCACCCCCGCCCCCACCCCCGCTGGGCAGCGCCGGCTCCCGGCTCGCCCACTCCCGCTCAAACTGGGCCCGCAAGTCCTCGTTTTCGGCACGCAGGCCGCGGTTCTCCACCTCGAGCTCCACGAGCTTGCGGCCCAGGATGTTGGCCTCCTCCTCCACCAGCTTGAGGCGCAGGCGCAGCTCCGCCTCGCGCGTGCTGTGTGGGCCGCCGCCCGGCGCCTCGCAGGTTGCCACGGGGCTGTCCATGTCCCCGTACACACTCTTGTATTTCTGCAGCTCCTGCTCCAGCTCGTCCTTCTCGCGGCCCAGCTTCGCCATCTTCTTGCGCATCAGCGCCGACTCCTCCTTCGCAAACTGCAGCTGGCAGCGCAGGTCCGCACTGTCCTCCTAGAGGGGGGAGGAGAGAGACAGAGACAGAGAAAAAGAGAAGTAAAAAAAGATGGAAAGAGGGCATGACAGAAACAGAGACATGAAGAGAAAGGAAGAGGGGGGGGGATTAAAAGAGAATAGGCGTGGGAAAGGTGGAAAGGCAGCATGAAACAGATGCAGAAAGATGGAGAGAGGCAGAAGGAAGAAAGACCAAAGCAGAGAAAGACAGAAGGAGAAGGAGGAGCGTTAGAGACAGAAAGATGGATGAGACCAGACCAGAGCAGATCAGGAAGAGAGGATGATGAAAAGAAGCCATGAAGGAGGAGTACAAAATCCAGAAAAAGGCAGAGAAAGAGTGGAGTACAGATGGATGGAGGGTAGAAGAAACACAGACAGCATGAGGCATATATAGGGAGAGAGAAAGAGTGGAGTACAGATGGAGGTGGAGAGACAAGGAGCGAGGGATGAAGAGGGAAGGATGAGTGAAAGGAGAAAGATTTGGAAAGTGATGGAAAAAAGTATCAAGAATTAGAAAGAGATGGAAAGAGAAAGATGGGAAGAGAAAGATTGAGAAATAAAAAGAGAACGAGAGAAAGATGGAAAGAGTGTAACAGGTACAAAAACGAGTTGAGAGGAATATATACATTGGAGAGAATGACGGCAAAAGGATGGATTGACAAAACAAAGGCCTAGTTACAATCACCACATTAATCCTGATCTCTCATTCAGATGTTCACAACTGTTTTGCCAATACACATTAAGGGATTAAAGAGACAAACACACAAAGAGATAGAGATTGTGAGACACAGAGAGATAGAGAGTGTGTGAGAGACAGAGACAGAGAGACAGATTGTGAGAGAGAGACAGAGAGATAGAGATTGTGTGAGATGGAGAGATAGAGAGTGTGCGAGAGAGATGGAGAGAGAGAGTATGTGAGATGGAGAGATGGAGAGATAGAGAGTATGTGAGAGATTAATAGATGGAGAGAAATAATGGTGTGATGAGGCCTGGCCTTATGGCAGAGCTCTTAATTGTGGTTGTGATGCCTGGGCTGGAACCAGGGGGATCAGGCAGAGTGTCTTCGGCTGCGTTTGATTACTGCTCTTTGTCTAGGGTTGCCACCTATGCCTGACAAAAAATGGGACATTGTGGCAACCCAGTCAACCTGTTTGCTTATAAGCAGCGACCCCGGTGTCAGTGTCCTGGGAGAATGGTCTCTTGGACAGAGCATTAAAAAACGGGACAATCAGGTAAAACCGGGACAGGTGGCAACACTATCTTCGCCTGTGTTTGCGAACATTACTGCTGTTAGACTGTGTTTGAGCTAACATTACTGCCCTTCGCCTGTGTTTGAGCTAACATTACTGCTGTTAGACTGTGTTCGAGCTAACATTACTGCTGTTAGACTGTGTTTGAGCTAACATTACTGCTGTTAGACTGTGTTCGAGCTAACATTACTGCTGTTAGACTGTGTTCGAGCTAACATTACTGCTGTTAGACTGTGTTTGAGCTAACATTACTGCTGTTAGACTGTGTTCGAGCTAACATTACTGCTGTTAGACTGTGTTTGAGCTAATATTACTGCTGTTAGACTGTGTTCGAGCTAACATTACTGCCCTTCAGAGGCACCACCACCTCAGGCACACAGCAGGGCTGCTACTGTGGTGATTGATTCCACTGCTGGTGTTTTTGACACAATCTGCCATAATCTGCCACACACACACACACACACACCACTCTCAGAATGAGACTGATGCTGTGGAGCCTCTGTGAGTTTGAAACAAAGGTTGCATTAATTATAACGTCAATTAATTAGGATAAAATGAATGGTACTGAAAGCAGGGAGGGGTAAAGTAGAATACCTGGGCACACATTCTCTCTCTCTGTCTCTCTCTCTCTCTCACACACACACACACACACACACTCCAACATACACATTCTGACATTAGCACGCAGTACAATCAAAAACAGAAACCAAAACACATGCACATGCACATGCACACACACCTGTGTTGAAGATTTCTTGTCTTTGTGACTCCCCCTTCTCCTGAGTACATTCTGTGAACATAAGGCAAAAATAGTGTGTTAGAAGGTTGAATAGTCATGTAAGAAGCCACACACACACACACACACACACACACACACACACACACACACACATACACACACACACACACACACACACACACACACACACACACACACACACACACACACACACACACACACACACACACACACACATCTGCACCATCATCAGGCGAGAGCAGTTAAGTCTGATTGCATTCTCATCTCATATGCATGCAGTGCAGGACCAGAGAAATGTCAAGGCGAAGTCACCACCACCTGCTCCATCACTATGAGCCGGCTTCACAAACGTCACCTTTCTCTCACACAGGACCAGTGAAACGTTGACACTTTTAAATTGACCCAAGATTGCTTCCCTGCCCTGAGTGGTTGGATG
>CM050221.1:41400000-41412500 GCA_027475355.1 Coilia nasus | reverse complement strand
ACACACACACACACACACACACACACACACACACACAGAGTCAGATAGTATAACACTGCAGCAACTTCATTCAACTAGATGTTCTATGTGTGTGTGTGTGTGTGTGTGCGCATGTGTGTGTCTGCTGTCTCTTCTCCATACTCATCTGTGTGTCAGTGTCGTGTCTGGATGAAGGAAATGTCTAGTTCTGAGTGCAGTGTTTGGATTCTGGAAGTATGTATAGTGTGTCAGGGAAGACACCGGAGGCTGAGTTGCACACACACACACACACTCACACACACACGCACACACAAGATACAGGAGGATGAGTTGCACACACACACACTCACACACAAGATACAGGAGGCTGAGTTACACACACACACACAAACACACAACATACAGGAGGCTCAGTTGCAGACATGTCATCTTATTCACATTGTGGATATAGAAAAATGCAACATGTTTGTGAATGAATTCATAATAATGCATAGATCAGGGAGTTTTGGTGTAATCTCTCTGTCTCTCTCTCTCTCTTTCTTTCTGTCTCTCTTTCTTTTCTGAGTGTGTCTATATTCTTTTAAAACATAACACAATGAATGGCAGTGCCTCTGTTACCCATGAGTATCCATGGCGATGGTAGTCAGCTGTACAGTATAAGGCCACCACAACAACAACAGTCATCACTGTGGTAACGAGTAGCTGTGCTCCACTTCTACACCCTATGGAGGGACGAAACAGCAGGACACAAGCAGATCGCAGACAGTCATACTTCACCACACAAAGCACAGACAGACAGACAGACAGACAGACAGACAGACAGACAGACAGACAGACAGACAGACAGACAGACAGACAGACAGACAGACAGACAGACAGATAGATAGATAGATAGATAGATAGATAGATAGATAGATAGATAGATAGATAGATAGATAGATAGATAGATAGATAGATAGATAGATAGATAGATAGATAGATAGATAACATGAATGTTATATATAACTCAATATATCAATTTTGCACAAAAACACAATTTCATGTACAAATCAAAATCAAGGATGTGCCAAAACTCCTTCAGGTTAAACGATAACTGTAAAAAACATGTGGACAATTTTGTTGTGATTTAGTATTGAGGGGTTTTAGAGAAAATTCCCATAATCCCATCTAACCTTTCTTCGTGATCTCTGGGTGACAGAGAGAGAAGGAAAAGTGGCCTTCAGAAGGCACAACACTAACGCCCAGTCCACAGGAAACACTGCCTCCAAAATGGCAGCAGACTCATGGCTGCTGCCTACAGCACAGAACTTTAGAGGATGCAGCTCTACCAGGCTTTTTACCCAGCACACACACACACACACACACACACACACACACACACACACACAGCAACATACTAGCATACACAAGATAGGACTCCACCTATAAATGCAGACATAATCGTCTTTGCCTTTTGTTCACAAAACTGATCCTCTCTTTACACACAGACAGACAGACAGGCACACACACACATACACACACACACACACACACACACACACACAACTATGCATACAGTACGCATATTGATAACACTTTAGCTTCTAGGTGCAAGAGGAGCCTCCTGACATAGTACCCATCTACACACACACACCTTTCCCACACACACACACACACACACACACACACACACACACACACACACACACACCACACCTTTCCCACACACACACACACACACACACACACACACACACACACACCACACCTTTCCCACACACACACACACACACACACCACACCTTTCCCACACACACACACACACACACAAACACACACCACACCTTTCCCACACACACACACACACACACACACACACACACACACACCACACCTTTCCCACACACACACACACACACACACACACCACACCTTTCCCACACACACACACACACACACACACACACACACACACACACACACACACACACACACACACCTTTCCCACACACACACACACACACACACACACACACCACACCTTTCCCACACACACACACACACACACACACACACACACACACACACACACACACACACACACACACACACCACACCTTTCCCACCTGCCACACACACATACACACACACACACCACACCTTTCCCACCTGCCACACACACATACACACACACACACCACACCTTTCCCACCTGCCACACACACAGGTGACTCCACAGGTGCTCCGAGGCAGAATAAACACACACACACACACACACACACACACACACACACACACACACACACACACACACACACACACACATCAGTGAGTTCTCCATGCAAAAACATTCAAACCATCACACAGTCACAATTGCTCTTGTCCAATCACAGAACAGACCTCAGCTCAAGGCCAACCCAGCCAGTGACACATGGGAATGGGTTTCAGTGACAGTGTGAGTAATGACATCTCTCTCCCCTTTCTCTCCTGGCTGTCTGAAGCCTTCACAAGGACACTTCTCTCTGATCTTTCACGCACACACACGCACACACACACACACACACACACACACGCACGCACAAACATACACACACCCACCCACCCACACACACACACTTTTACACATGCACACTTTCATTCTTTCTAACCCTTAGTTTAAAGCATCATTTCTTGCAGCCTACATTGTCATCATTTTTGTCACTTCTACCTCAACATGATCATTACAAATTGCATCAGGGTTATTGCACATCACTGTGTCATCTCGTTGTTGTCATAAAAGAAACAAGGTTTTATATAATAAGGTGTGAAATGAGATGTACCGATAAGATATTGATAGGATCTATTGATAGGCCTAAAATATTAATAAGATGTATTGATTGGCATAAAATATTAATAAGATGTATTGATAGGCCTAAAATATTAATAAGATGTATTGATAGGCCTAAAATATTGTGAGATGAATTTTAAGTTCCATACTGTAGCCCCCTCACGTGAGCACAGGGGATGCATGAGGAAATACTGCAGCGGAGTAAAGAAGCGCAGTCAGCATTTCCACCGCAGACATGTTTTCCCACAGGCACCGCAGAGATGTTTTCCACAGGCACCGCAGAGCTGTTTTCCACAGGCACCGCAGACATGTTTTCCACAGGCACCGCAGAGATGTTTCCCACAGGCACCGCAGAGATGTTTTCCCACAGGCACCGCAGAGATGTTTTCCCACGGGCACCGCAGAGCTGTTTTCCCACAGGCACCGCAGAGATGTTTTCCCACAGGCACCGCAGAGATGTTTTCCCACAGGCACCGCAGAGATGTTTTCCTCTCAGCAGGACTATCCCCATCCCTTACACTATCCCAGCCCTACACCATCTCAGCCCCTATGCTATCTCCACCTCCGTGCTTTCCACACCACTACACTATCCCTAGGCTATCTCCACCTCCCCGCTATCCCATCCCCTACACTATCCTCACCCCCACGCTATACACACCACTACACTATCCCTAGGCTATCCCCACCTCCCTTCTATCCCAGCCCCTACGCCATCCCAGAGCCCACGCTATACACACCACTACACTATCCCTAGGCTATGCCCACCTCCCCGCTATCCCAGCCCCTACGCCATCCCAGCCCCTACACTATCTCCATGCCATCCAAATCCCTACACTATCCCCACCCTATTCCAATCCCCACCCCTATACCTACTCTATCTCAACCCTACACTATCCTAACCCAACACTACCCCTACACTATCCTAACCCAACACTACCCCTACACTATCCCCACCCCCACACTATCCCCACCCCCACACTATCCCCACCCCCACACTATTCTAACCCCTACACTATCCCAACCAATTCATATATCTTCATTGGAGAAGATCCAAGCAAAAAGCAGGTCTCTTGTCTCAGGCCCAGGGGCAGGGATGGCCCAGAACTGGTCCTTCCTTAATTTATAGAATATGGAGGGGGGGCCCCATCTGATTATCTTGTCCCAGGCCCAGACAAGACTCTCAGTGGGCCTGCACAGGAGCATAATATTGGGTAGAGCACAGCTGAAGCCCGGACTGTTTGTTTGATGGACATTTACAACGCCTTGATTCATGGAGACCACGAGTGCCCACAAAAGCAGCTCCCGCCCTCTGTCGGGCACACACTTAAAGATCACGGGGTATGTGTTATGTGTATGTGTGTGTATGTGTTATGTGTATGTGTGGGCACACTGCAGCCAATGTAAATCTGCCACATTAGGGCCACGCCAGGGCCAGATAACCCCTCTGCATCATCCATTATGTTTTTCTGCCAGATGCTTAGTTTCTGCTGCTGCAGCATTTCCCAG
The DNA here is from genome assembly GCA_027475355.1 of Coilia nasus. NCBI lineage: Eukaryota > Metazoa > Chordata > Actinopteri > Clupeiformes > Engraulidae > Coilia > Coilia nasus. Next base: position 41,408,209 of record CM050221.1, on the reverse strand, counting down.
TCGTGCAGCACCCGTACATTTGCACATGTGAACTCATGCAGCTGCCCTCTGCCTCTGCACCACCCATACATTTGCACATGTGAACTCATGCAGCTGCCCTCTGCCTCTGCACCACCCATACATTTGCACATGTGAACTCACGCAGCTGCCCTCTGCCTCTGCACCACCCATACATTTGCACATGTGAACTCATGCAGCTGCCCTCTGCCTCTGCACCACCCATACATTTGCACATGTGTGCATTCATGCACCACCCATACATTTGCACATATGTGCATTCATGCACCACCCATACATTTGCACATATGTGCATTCATGCACCACCCATACATTTGCACATATGTGCATTCATGCACCACCCATACATTTGCACATATGTGCATTCATGCAGCAGCCTTCTCTATGCTGTGTTCTCTCTGCTGTGTTCTCTCTGCTGTGTTCTCCGCCCTTTCCATGCTGCAATCTCTGTGCTATGATCTCCCTGTGTAGTGTGTGTTTGTGTGCTATGAATACTGTCTGTGTACTACGATTACTGTGTGTGTTTCATAGACTGTGAATGCTGCATGTTTCTTAGGTTGTGAATGCTGTGTCTTCCTCAGGCTGTGAATGGTGTGCGTCCTGTGGGCTGTGAATGCTGTATGTCTGTGTCTGTGAATGCTGTATGTCTGTGGGCTGTAAATCTGTTGTGTGTATCTTGTGCTGTGAATATGGTGTGTGTCTGTGCGTTGTGAATGCTGTGTGTTTCCTGTGTGCTGTGAATGCTCTGTGTGTTCTGTTTAAATGCTGTGTGTGTCAGTGGGCTGCCTTCACTGTGAGTCCCTATAGGCATAGCCCCCTATGAGTTTGGCAGAGCTAGCTATAGGCATAGCCCCCTATGAGTTTGGCAGAGCTAGCTATAGGCATAGCCCCCTATGACTTTGGCAGAGTTAGCTATAGGCATAGCCCCCTATGACTTTGGCAGAGTTAGTGTTAGCACCTAGCAGCTCTATCTGTAGACGCATAAATCATCCTTCGCACCTCGATGCCTCGAGGGGGAATCGATGGGCTTGCCTTACTACACACAGCTCAACGCCATGCCACCACTACGCTGCTTAAACACCTTAGCCAACAGAGACAGAGGGTGCACAGATAAATCTCCTCCTTACAGGAGCACGGCTTGACAAAACCTTTCTCAGGAATTGGACAGTCAGAAGATTTGTAGATCGAGGAAGAGACTGATTTTGGGGTTAACTGATCAATTGTTCGATTGCTCCATCAATCTACTGGTCTACTACATGTATGTATGTATGTATGTATGTATGTATGTATGTATGTATGTATGTATGTGTGTGTGTATGTATGTATGTATGTATGTATGTATGTATGTGTGTATGTATGTATGTATGTATGTATGTATGTATGTATGTATGTATGTATGTATGTATGTATGTATGTATATGTATTTTTGCATGTGTATCTATTTACTTATCTATCTAAAAACATATTGTGTTAAGAGTATGCGTGGTGTGCGCTTTTGCTATGCCTGAATATCTTTGATCTGTAGTTCATTTCAAAAGCATTCACACACACTCACACACACACACACACACACACACACACACACACATTTTGTAATTAATAAAATTGATGTGACTCAAAGGTAGACATTAATAAGGTTATTAGTCATCATCATTATTGGCCAGTCATTGCAAATGTGCCTTCCTACTTCCCCACTCTAAATATCATGTTCTCATGCCTCTCCCTCTTCTCCTAAAGTTCTCATGCCTCTCCCTCTTCTCCTAGTTTCAGTATTGATCATCATCATCATCATCATCATCATCATCTTTTTAAGGCACTGCTACTTGTGTTTGAACATTAAATGGGATGGGATGCAATTACCTATGTTTCAGCTATATGCACCAACTAGGTGTCTGAGATCACATCAGAAAAATCTATTATTAGAACCTGCTGTCAGAACAAAATGTCACAAAGCAGCTTTCAGTTGCTCTGCTGTTCAGCTTTAGAAGCAACTTCCAGAAGACATCAAAAACTACACTTAAACTACACTGCACTTAAGACCAAACAGTTTTCAGATGCTTTTTGCTAATCATTTATACTTGGTTTACCTTTATCCGGTTAAGCATTTACACTTATTTTATCTTGTATGCATTTACATATTGTTCTTTGCTTTTATTTTTATTAAGCACTTTGAACTGCTAGAGCAGTCATGTGCTAGCAGTTAAGGAATTGGCTTTGCAGCCTAAAACCCATAGATTCAATTCCCGAAACCTCTCTCCTACTATAACAGTTTTTACTTCCATCTCTCTCTGTCTCTTGCTCTATTTTTCTCTATCCCACCATTTTATAATCCTCCTCTCTCACACACACACTCTTACTCTCTCTTTTGCACACACACACACACATACACACACACACACACACACACACACACACACACACACACACACACACACACACACACACACACACACATCCCCTGAGAATCTGTGTACTTATCTATAGAAATCGGTTTATGTTTGCTATGGCCCACTTCAAAGCTCACAGTGGCTGTGGACATGTGGTAGGTGGAGAAACTGGAAATCAGAAGACGAGGTGGAGGAGGAGGAGGAGGAGGAGGAGGAGGACGAGGAGGAGGAGGACGAGGAGGACGAGGAGGAGGGGAGGGGAGGGGAGGAGAATGAGGAGGAGGAGGAGAAGGAGGAGGACGAGGAGGAGGTGGAGGAGAAGGACGAGGAGGAGGTGGAGTAGGAGGAAGCAGGCAATATCCCTCTATTCTTTCTCTGTCCAGATGATCATTTCTCATTTACATTAGACCAGCTTCACACTTAAAAACAACGGTATTGCAGTCACTTGGCACAGTGTACCTGTTTCTGATGGCTCAATATGCTTTTAATCATGTGCTAAATCACTATTAGCCCGAGGAAGGAGTGAGAGAACGGCTGAGGGAGGGCTATGAAAGAGGGGGAGAGATAGAGGGAGAGAGTGAGGGAGGGCTATGAAACAGGGATAGAGAGGGAGAGAGAGGAGGCAGTGAGAGCGGGAAAAGGGGGAGAGACAGAGAGAGAGAAAAAAAGAAACAGAAATAGGGCAAGGAGGTACTGAGAGGCATCTGAACGTCAGGCCCTTCTGATGCAGACACTGCTTTTCTTGTCATTTGAGGCCTGTTCTACAGTAGCTGTGGTGTAAAACAGTAGCTGTGATGTAGTGCTGAAGTGCTATTGTCACAGGCTATAAAATATCCACATGCTGGCCCAGCACACTGTAAAACTACAATATAAAAAATATGATGTATGAGTAAAACATGTGTGAACCCATGGTTCCCCTCTTGTGTTGCCTCGGGGCTTGAAACATTCTAACAGATCATCAGAACCGCCATCGGACTCCCGATAGCTCCACCAGCTCACACAAGCATCAGCAGTCCAATACAGGCCCCAGTCCCCGGCCCCCGGCACCTTCACCCAGTAGAAACCAATGACTGTGCTGACATTTCAACAGTTTCATCGTTGATATGTGTGATATCTATGTGTGGTGTAAGGCATAACAACCACTGAGGCGTGCATTTCCATAGAATTAATCAACGCTGGCGGAGCCGAATAATTTCCTGATGCAAAGCAGAGTGTTTCCTGATTGGATGGTGGGGTATGCATTAATTCTGTTGAAAGTTTAATGATGGAAAGAGATTCCCATCACAGATGACGCTCACCATGCCACACACACACACACACACACACACACACAGACACAGGGATACCAGCATCATACACCCACCAACACAACAATAATGAACCCACACATAGACGTACGGGTACATGTGTGCACACAATTAAAAATAACTTTTTTTTAATTCTACTATATCTCACAAGCTAACTGTAGAACCAATAGCATCCAGACCACACACAGCCTCCTCTCCCCAGCCACCTGCACATAGCTATTTAACGCAGTGCTGGAACCAGAGTTATTGGAGGATGTGTGTGTGTGTGTGTGTGTGTGTGTGTGTGTGTGTGTGTGTGTGTGTGTGTGCGTGCGTGTGTGTGTGTGTGGGGGGGGTACCGAGGGGAGTATTCCCCTTGACCTTGCCACTGTGCTGGGTGTTGTTTAATAGGAGCTTCGCAAGAAGGTAATTACCACTAGCTCCTCTGCCTGGCTGTGTGGTGGGGGCACCACAGGCGGAGCCTCTGCAGGGCACCTGCTGAAGGGCGGTGCATCGCATCACTGGAACAGGGAATGATGAATGTTCCCAGATGTGTAAGGCTGCAGGAACTTTTTTCTAATATATTTTTGTCCTAACTGGCGCACCGCAGAATGTTCTCATCATTCTAATGTCTCCTCCTGTACTGTATTTGCATCTGGTGCAGTAACATACTAATGCACACATCAAGCACACACACACACACACACATACACACACACACACACACACACATACTAATGCACACATCAAGCACTCACTCACACACACACACACACACACACACACACACACACATACACACACACACACACACATACTAATGCACACATCAAGCACTCACTCACACACACACACACACACACACACACACACACACACACACACACACACACGCACGCACACACACATATTAATGCACACATCAAGCACTCACACACACACACACACACATATTAATGCACACATCATGCACTGACCGGCAGTCTCTCTTTTTTGACGTGGGTGTGCTAGCTCATATGTGTTCTGAGACATGAGATTGCTTGAGCTTTGCAGTGGCATTTGGAATTACACAGTCAATCTGTGAAGTAAGGACTTCTGCGATAATGTCAAATGTCAAAGGTTGTGAACTGTGTGGTGTCCCTTCTCTCCAACTTTCTGTCATAACTGCTACACGTCTCAACAGGGCACAATACAAACAGGGACATGTTCAGTATTATTTCCCAGTATTATTCCCCTGTGACACCATATTGATAAACAGAGAACAGTGTACAAAAGGCAGCTAAGGCCTAATGGTTAATGAGTTGGTCAGGGGGTCAGAGGGTTAGAGGGTCACAAGCTTCACAGGTGTGTAACACTTCACAGGTGTGTAACGCTTCACAGGTGTGTAACGCTTCAAAGGTGTGTAACGCTTTACAGGTGTATAACGGATGCCCCGCTAGGCTAGTTGCACGTGTAGAGCATTAGTAAATCTCCCTCCTGATACCTCAGGAGACATGCTGGTCAGGTGACTGGTAGCCGGGCCTTTTGACTGGTTCGCATGCTCAGCTGTTAATCCAGAGCTGCTGTGAGGTTGAGAATTTGGGCTGTGCAGCGCAGCATGACCTCAGCTGGATTGGCCAAAAGGACAAACGTGAGTGGAGGAGTGTATAACTAGCCTGGGTCTCAGCAAGTGGCTAAGTATCTGACCCCACAATAATGCCCATGTACCTGTTTCAGTGGAAGCTACTCGATGTCAGTGTCAGCCAAACAACATGACAAATCACCTGAGTTAGACTGGCCAATAGGACAAATGTGAGTGTATCAGGGATGGGAATTCGATACATTTTGGAGGGAAAAAAAAACACTTTTGAGTGGCTGGTGAATTTTATCATTTATTTGTCAGTGGCTGGTAAAAGTTCACATTTTGCAGTTAACTTCCACCCCTGGAGTGGTCTGAGCAAGTATCTAAGTATCTAACCCCACATCTAACCCCACATCTAACCCCACATTTATATGTATTTTTTTTATTTAGTGTACATTGCTCTGTAATGTCACTGTTGTCATCCCTCCCTTACATCTCTCCTGCCCTTTCTGTTCCCTCCCTCCTTCTCTCTCCCCCTCCCTCCCTCCGTCTCTCCCTCCTTCTCTCCCTTCCTCCCTTCCTCCTTCTCTCCCTCCTTCTCTCCCTTCCTCCCTCCCTCCTTCTCTCTCCCCCCTCCCTCCCTCCGTCTCTCCCTCCTTCTCTCCCTTCCTCCCTCCCTCCTTCTCTCTCCCCCCTCCCTCCCTCCGTCTCTCCCTCCCTCCGTCTCTCCCTCCTTCTCTCCCTTCCTCCCTCCTTCTCTCTCCCCCTCCCTCCCTCCGTCTCTCCCTCCTTCTCTCCCTTCCTCCCTTCCTCCTTCTCCCCCTCCTCCGTCTCTCCCTCCTTCTCTCCCTCCCTCCCTCCTTCTCTCTCTCCCTCCCTCCCTCCGTCTCTCCCTCCTTCTCTCTCCCCCTCCCTCCCTCCGTCTCTCCCTCCTTCTCTCCCTTCCTCCTTCTCCCCCTCCCTCCGTCTCTCCCTCCTTCTCTCCCTCCCTCCCTCCTTCTCTCTCCCCCTCCCTCCCTCCGTCTCTCCCTCCTTCTCTCCCTTCCTCCCTTCCTCCTTCTCTCCCTCCCTCCGTCTCTCCCTCCTTCTCTCCCTTTCTCCCTCCTTCTCTCTCTCTCCCCCCCTCCGTCTCTCTCTCCTTCTCTCTCTCCTTCTCTCTCTCCCTCCCTCCCTCCTGTCTCTCTTATGGGTGGGACAGAGGTGACCATGGGAACAAAATCAAACCAACCAACTAAAAGTCCACCCCACACCCCCCGCCCTGGACAACTGCCCAACCCCCCCCAGCCCAAACACAGGGGGCTGACCCACAATCCCCAGCTGCTAATGAGGGTCTTAGAGACAATAGGCACTTTCACTGTCTCACCAGAGAGGACCTCTAGTGCCCTTCTCCCCTGGGTGTAGGGGGGTGGAAGGGGGCAGGAGAGAGGACCTCTAGTGCCCCTCTCCCCTGGGTGTAGGGGGGTGGAAGGGGGCAGGAGAGAGGACCTCTAGTGCCCCTCTCCCCCTGGGTGTAGGGGGGTGGAAGGGGGCAGGAGAGGTAGGGGGGGTTGGGTGAGCAGTAATTGGTTCACCCAGCTGGTTAATCAGCAGGTCTGCCAGACGTCAGCGTGGATAAATAAACTACCATGCACACACACACACACACGCACACAGTCACACACACACACACACACACACACACACACACACATGCTTGATCACTCCTCACACATCCACTCCCTTAAGCCCCGCAAACACAGTCTGGGGGCAGTGGGGTCCCTGGAGAGAGGGGCAACCAAGGGAGGGGGGCAGATACACATGCCGTATGTGTGTGTGTGTGTGTGTGTGTGTGTGTGTTTGTATGTGTGTGTGTGTATGTGTGTGTGTGTATGTGTATGTGTGTGTGTGTGTGTATGTATGTGTGTGTGTGTATGTGTGTGTGTATGTGTGTATGGTGTGTGTGTGTGTGTGTAATGTGTGTGTATGGTGTGTGTGGGTGTGTGTATGTGTGTGTGTTTGTGTGTGTTGGTGTTTGTGTGTGTTGGTGTTTGTGTGTGTTTGTGCGTGCCATCGTATGTATGTGTGTGTTTGTGTGTGTGTGTGTGTGTGTGTGTGTGTGTGTGTGTGTGTGTCTGTGTGTGTGTAAATATGCATAGCCCAGTGCTAAGGGGGCGCTAGTCCAGGACAGCTGGTGGATTATGCAGCATCTCATCTTGTGCACTGGGACTCTGGCTGCAAGGGAAGTTGGAGGGTGCCCAGGGATACACTGCTTTAGATAGTAAACAAACACGCACACACACGCATACACACACACACACACACACACACACACACACACACGCATACACACACACACACACACACACACACACACGCATACACACACACGCACACACACACACACACACACAGCTAAAAACTCAATCTGATCTGACAGCTCAGAATAGCGAATGTCCTGCTGTGGAATATCACTTTCACACACGTTTTACGTACACACACACACACACATACACACACACACACACACACACACACACACACACAACACACACATACACTTCGCTCCCCTCACAGACTGTACCTTTACAGAAACCAACTTAGAGAAATTTAACGGAAAAAAAATGCATTTGGTATGTCATCCATAGTAATAAAAAAAAAAAATATTCATGGGGTTGATGGAGGAGGCTGGGGGGTAGAGGCTGAGGTGGGAGGCAGAGTTTTGGATTATGTTCCTTACACATGGCAGTAATCTGTTCATCCAGGATTACGGGTGGACCGCTGAGGACTTATCCCATTCATAAAAGATAAACAGAGAAGGGGAGTGGGGGGTGGGGGGTGGGGGGGGGCTGAAGGAAAGAAAGGAAGGAGAAAAAGAGTGATCAGAATGGAGAGAAAAAGAGTGACAGAGAGAGAGAGAGAGGGAGAGGGTGAGGGTTAACCCTAACCCAGAATATGTAGACATGAAGCTGGTACACACT
>CM050221.1:41392500-41397500 GCA_027475355.1 Coilia nasus | reverse complement strand
CTCTGCCTCCAGAAACACGACGTATGGGCACAGATAATCAGGTAGACACACAGACGGGCAGACTGCAGTCAGGCAGAGAGACAGGCAGACACGCAGGCAAGAGAAAGAGAGAGAGACAGGCAGACATGCACGCACAGGCAGACAGCCTGGCAGACAGACAGACCGACAAATAAACTGACTGACACATGACTGACGTGATTAGTTTAAATCTGTCTAAATAGTCTAAATCTAAAGCCTATTAGTCTAAATCTAAAGCCTCTTCTCAAAGCAAGAAAACATCAGAGAGTTTAGAGGCGTGCTACTCATCTATGACAGAGTTATGTTTATCCATAATGCAGTGTAATGGCTGTGTCAATCTATAACGCAGTGTAATGGCTGTGTCAATCTATAATGCAGTGTAATGGCTGTGTCAATCTATAATGCAGTGTAATGGCTGTGTCAATCTATAACGCAGTGTAATGGCTGTGTCAATCTATAACGCAGTGTAATGGCTGTGTCAATCTATAACGCAGTGTAATGGCTGTGTCAATCTATAACGCAGTGTAATGGCTGTGTCAATCTATAACGCAGCATAACAGCTGTAATATCAAAAGTACGTAGGGTCTGTTAATCTGCTACATTACACTTAGCTGACACTCTTATCCAGAGTGACTTAAAGTTATTTAGGTACAGGGTTTCAGTTACAGTCCCTGGAGCAGTGTGGGGTTAGATGCCTTGCTCAAGGGCACTTCAGCCATGGATGAGGGTGCAGGAGAGCACTAGTTATTTACTCCCCCACCCACATTTTTCCTACTGGAACAAGATTCCAACCTGTGACTTTCCGATCCCAAGACCAGCTCTCTAACCACTAGGCCACAGCTGCCCTCATCTGTAGTCTATGCTTTACACCTCATGGTAATGAAGCCATGTTGAGTACTAACTCTGACTGACTTCCCTCCCCCGACTGTCTCTAAAGCCCATAAAAGGTTTCTGCCTGACTCCTTTCTGTAAGCTGTGGCCATACCACAGCCTCACATCTCCTCCATCCTTTCTATCCATCCTTTCACCTGTGTGTGTGTGCTTTCGCCTCACCTATCTGTTCTCTAACCCCACTCTCTCCTTCTTTTCTCTCTATCTCTCCCCCTTTCTCACTCCTTCCCGCTCATTCCCTCTCTAAATCTCCATCACCCTACCTGTCCACCCTACCTGTCTCACTCCCTTTCTCCCTTTCTCTCTAACACCCCCTTCCTCTCTCTCTCCATCCTCTCTCTCTCTCTCCCTCTCTCTCTGTCTCTCTCTCCCTCTCTCCTTTCTGTCTCACTCTCTCTGTCTCTCACCCCCTCCCTGTCTCTCTCTCCCTCTCTCTCACTCCCCCCCCCCCCCCTCTGTCTCTCTCTCCCTCTCTGTCTCTCTCTCCCTGTCTCTCTGTCTCACTCTCTCTCTCTCACCCCCCCTCCTCCGTCTTTCTCTCTCTCTCTGTCTCTCTCTCCCTCTCTGTCTCCCCCCCCCTCTCTCTCTCCCCCTCTCTCTCTCTATCCTTATCTTTTCTCCCATTCTCTAGGGCGATCCAGACCCTGCCAGGTGGTTGTATAACTGGCCTCAGCGCCATAGACTGCTCAGCGCCATAGACTGCTCAGCGCCATAGACTGCTCAGCACTGGAATAATCCTGTCCTGGTCACCAATCCTGCCAGACCGCAGCTGGGCCTGTGCTGATAGCAAAGCACAGAGACAGCACAGGGACTGCACCAGAAAAGAGTGTGTGTGTGTGTGTGTGTGTGTGTGTAAGCACAGATACAGCACAGGGACAGCAGTAGCCAATTTGTGTGTGTGTGTGTGTGTGTGTGTTTGTGTGTGTGTGTCTGTGTGTGTGTGTGTGTGTGTGTGTAAGCACAGATACAGCACAGGGACAGCAGTAGCCAATTTGTGTGTGTGTGTGTGTGTTTGTGTGTGTGTGTCTGTGTGTGTGTGTGTGTGTGTGTGTGTGTGTAAGCACAGAGACAGCACAGGGACAGCACCCCTCACATTACAGCACAGTACTTACTTCATCATGCAGTCGGTAATGTTACATTAAACAGCACTGACATCAGACAAAGTGCAGAGACTTCAAAGCACACAGCACAGGCATGGTGCACCACTGACATTATCACAGACTACTGATGTCATACAGTACTGACATAATAGCAACATGGCAGTGGCATTGTAACACAACACTGACATATGGCAAAGCACAGACAGCCTGGGGGACTGCAGGACACATCAGGACTGCGCAGTGGGCAGCACAGTATTTGCTCTACAGCTCAGTACTGACGGGCAGCACAGCACACACACACAGTTTAACACACAGTTAACGTAGCATAGCTTGGCTCTGAGCACAGCACAGCGTAGCATAGCATGGCTCTAAGCATAGCACAGTGTAGCATTGCATGGCTCTAAGCATAGCACAGTGTAGCATTGCATGGCTCTAAGCATAGCACAGTGTAGCATAGCATGGCTCTAAGCATAGCACAGTGTAGCATAGCATGGCTCTAAGCATAGCACAGTGTAGCATAGCATGGCTCTAAGCATAGCACAGTGTAGCATTGCACCGCATGGTTCTACATAGCATAGCATAGCTCTGCACTCCAAAGCAGACCCGCTGATAGTCCTTGGCTGGGCCCGGGAGAAGATAATCTGATGCCCCCCCCCCTCTCCAAATTCCATAATTTAAGAATGGCCCCCCCTTTCCCTGGGCCCGGGACAAGATAATCTGATGCCTCCCCCCCTCCATATTCCATAATTTAAGAAGGGCCCCCCCTTTCCCTGGGTCTGGGACAGGGGACCCGTTTGTACCAACCCTATCGGTGGCCTGCTGCAAAGCACGTCACTGATTAGCATAGGTTAGCATGTCACAGGATGGCATCGCAACTCATAATGTGTGTACCAGTGTAGCAGGTTAGTGGTAAAAGATTCAAAGTGTACCTCTGGGTTTTGATAACAATATAAATGTCTCATGAACAAATAGGAATGCACTCTGCCAGTGCAATGGTCCTCCACAGAGCCACACCTCGTGCAGCACTCAAAGTTTTATGTCAACCAACAAGATCAGCACACCCAATTAACACTGTTAGTGTGCACAAAGCTGATTGACTCGTCTAGTCTACGGCCAGGGCCACTAGCCTACAGCTAATGCAGTAGCCTTTAGGACTAGGCTTTTAGTAATGTAGGTATGCATGTGTGGGTGACAGGGCCCACACATCACACCTCACTACACCCACCCTCATTTTAACCCAGCACTGCCATCTCCCATACTGGCACACAGACATGGTAACTGTTTCTGCAACATTTAAGTGCTTCACGAGGAACACTTAAGATATGTGTGTGTATGTGTGTGTGTGCGTGTGTATGTGAGAAAGAGGGGGGGTGCATATGTATGTGTGTGTGTGTGTATGTGTGTGTGTGCGTGTGTATGTGAGAAAGAGGGCGGTGCATATGTATGTGTGTGTTTATGTGTGTGTGTGTATATATATGTGTGTGTGTGTGAGAAAGAGGGCGGTGCTTTACGAGGAACACTTGTGCTTTCGCCATTGTCGCCCCCACCCTCTGGAACTCCCTCCCCCTGGCCACCCGAAATTCTGATAGACTGCTGTCTTTCAAACACTAACTCTCCTCCCACCCTTTCTTCCTCCAAATCAGTTTTTTTTTCTCTGTGTATGTTTTAGTGTGTGTGTGTGTGTGTGTGTGTGTGTGTGTGTGTGTACTGCCTGTAAAGTGTCTCTGAGTGTCAAGAAGAGCGCTATATAAAACTTATGCATTATTATTATTATTATTATTATTATTATTATTATTATTATTATTATTATTATTATTATTATTATGTGTGTGTATGTGTGTATGTGAGAGAGAGAGGGCTGCATATGTGTTTGTGTGAATGAGTGAGAGAGAGGGTGGTGCATATGTATGTGTGTGTAGGTGTGTGTGTTTGGGGTGGGGTGGGGGGGGGGGTGGAGTGGTGTGTGTGTAGGTGTGTATGTGTGTGTGTGTTAAGAGGAAGTACTGACTGTGTTATCTTTAGGTGAGGAACCGAAGGTGTCGGGACAGGTGTGGTACCCTGCTAGCCCTGAATAACAACATTTTTGAGCAGGTGTGAAAGGTGATGATGTATGTGACCAGTGGACTGTGTATGTGTGTCTCTATGTGTGTGTGTGTGTGTGTGTATTCATGTGTGTGTGTGTGTGTGTGTATGTGTGTATGTGTGTATTCGTGTGCAGATGTGTGTGTGTGTATTTGTGTGTGTGTGTGTGTGCGCGTATGTATTTGTGTGCATGTGTGTTTGTGTGTGTGTGTGCGTGTGAAAGTGAGAATCTTTACACTGGGTCATGAACTGGTTATCACCTCTGAAGGTGGTGATGATGAAACTGTGATGAAGAAAGTAAACAATCGTGTGTTTCTTACAACAAAAATGACAAATACGGTACACACACACACACACACATATACGCACACACACACACACACACACACACACACACACACACACATTTATGCTCTACACAGAAAATGAACATGGAAATGTATTAAGCATTCTATCTGCACCTTGCATTCATTTTGTCATGCACATTGCTTTCTCTCTTTTCTCTCTCTCTCTCTCTCTCTCTCTCTCTCTCTCTCTCTCTCTCTCTCTCTCTCTCTCTCTCTCACACACACACACACACACACATACATACACACACATCACCAGGGACCCTACAGATACAGTCAAAACAGAGCAATACCACAGGAGATCTCTCTCTCTCGCTCTCTCCCTCTCACACACACACTCACATACACAGAAACACACACACACACACACACACACACATAAAAACGTGTTTTTATAACTAATTTATGGTCAATAGTCAATAGCGCTAAAGGGAAAAGGGGAGGAGTCAAGCTTAAATTAACTAGTGAGAGCAAGCATTTCAGCAAGCATCCTACGCCTATGTCTGTTGGGAATGTATGTGTGTATGTTGGTGTGTGTGTATGTGTGTGTTGAGAATGTATG
>CM050221.1:41210000-41387500 GCA_027475355.1 Coilia nasus | reverse complement strand
GATATGCCTAAGCAACGCAAACAAAAGGTACTAAACTTAAGTGTTATGAAATGGCAACCAAACACACACATAAACTGAACACACACACACACACAGGCATACAAAGATTCATCCACACCTACATACACAATCGGATATACAAAGACAAACACACACAGACACACAGATACATAGACCCCCCCCCCCCCCCCCCCCCCCCCCACACACACACACACATACACACACACAGGCACACACACACATGTTTGCATTGCTATCCTTATGGAACCTCCCATTATAATACAACTAAAGAATGGTCCCAGACCAGACCAAACCCATCCCTAACCCTAAACTGTCAGTAAAGCAATGTTTCTGCACATTTAGTTTTTGTCATTAGCAAAAAAAATCTAACCTTTTTTGCCACCTCTTGTCTGAGTTTCCTATCTTACATGCGCACGCACGCACACGCACACAAACACACACGCACACACGCACGCACACACGCACGCACACCACACACACACACACACACACACACACACACACACACGCAAACACATACACGTACAGACCTTGAGGTCCTGCTCCAGGCTGCGCAGCAGCTCTCCGTCCACGTGTCCGCTCTGTGCGGCGCGCAGGCCCCTCTGCTCGGCCTTGCGCAGCCGGTACTGGAGGATGCGGCAGTTCTTGTTGGAGCGGTCCAGCTCCCTGCGCAGCTCCTGCAGCTGGTACATCTCCTCCTCCAGGTAGCTGTCCCGCACCTCCTCCATCTCTGCACGCAGCTCGTCCACTTCATCCTGCCACACACGCACACCACACATGCACACACATACAAACACACACATGCACACACACATACATGCACTCACACACACACACACACACACACACATGCACACACATGCACACACGCATACATGTGCACACACACACACACATTCATGCACACACACACACACACACACACACACACACACATGCACACACACACATAAATGCACGCGCACACACACACACATGCACACACATACAAACACACAAACACACACGCACACACTCACACATGCACACACACATACATGTGCACACACACACACACACATACATGCACGCACACACACACATGTGCGCACACACAGATGTTCATAAACATGCACACACACACGCACACACACACACACACACGCACACACATGTACATGCACACACACACACACACACACACACACACATGTACATGCACACACACACACACACACACACACACACACAAGCAGGGGATTGTGCTTATGAATATTGCTACCAGGAAATACACACACTTTATGCAGACCAACATGAGAGCGTTTGGAACTTCACTTCAACCCCTAAGCAAGTTATCAATTCCATCCAACCTACACATTCTTACAATATGTTTTTTTTTTTTTTTTGCATTTAGTACTGTTTACATATTGATTAATTTGTTGTTGTTGATGATGATACATATCATAAGATGCCTAACACACCTAGACATCATACAGTGACCGAGAGAGAAAGAGTTAGAGAGAGAACCCCTATCCTGGGAAATCGTGCAGGGAAGCCGTTCCTATGGGGACCAGGCCATTACAAGCGCAACGACTAAAGCCGATTAACGAGATAAAGTTATCCTGTTTGTGATATCACTCTCCCAGACCCTATTTCATGTGACAAGAATGAATAAAAATACATTAACCGCATTGGCACCGCTGACTATGCCTTTCTATTTGCCGCCATAGTCAATGTCCATAACAGGACAAGGACAGAGCAGTATCGTGGTAATATTAATGTTTTGTTGTGATTTTTTTTCTCCTGCATTTCTTTCCTCAACTGACCCCCCATCTGTATGTGTGTGTGTGTGTGTGTGTGTGTGTGTGTGTGTGTGTGTGTGTGTGTGTGTGTGTGTGTGTGTGTGTGTGTGAGGGGCTTAATCTCATCATTTGGATTATTCAATCAGAAATTCCATAAACGACGGTAAGAGCCTCTAACACGGCTGCTGTCGGACTGAAACCATACAGTCAGTCTAATGTCAATCAACAGGCATGCCTTTGGTTTATCAAAACAAAATTATTCGTTTGTTGAGTTAAACAATTAGTTGACTAACACATTAAGTGGCTGTTCAGATACTGTCATTTATGACCGCTTATCTTCACCTCTACGCATGTGATGCTGTTGCGCTTTGCAAAGGCTAGGATTTTAAAATGCAATAAAAGCGTCTACGTAACGTTTGTGTGAGTGCATGCTATAGTGGCAGACGGTTATGGTTGGATGTGGGCCTATTCTAAATGAAAATGAAATCGAAGTTGACGCAAGTCGCCAGATGGTGTGTTTAGACCCCGTCAAACAACAGAACACCTGAGCCCAGCAGTGAAAGCCGTCAGGACGAGAAAAATCACTGCGCAGGAATACACACACACACACACTAACAAGGGCCCTCCCCCCTCAACCCTAACTCGCACACGCACAGCCTACTCACACGGGATTTAGTCTCTGTCCTGGTCTGACGAGGACAAACACCAGTTCACTTAAATAGGTCCGGCGAAAATCAACAGTGTGTAATAAATCAAAATGACAATAAATGCTGTTCATAATGCGTTAAAACACCTTGAACAATAGCCTATATCTGCATTCAGGACATGACAAGGGATCCTGGTGAAGAGGGTCCCTTGCTGTCATTTTCTTTGGGTGCTTACCTTGAGGTAGTCGTTTTCTGATCGCAGCTCTTCTATTTCCCTTAATAGATCCTCCTCGACAAATTCTTTGCTACGCTCCAGTTTAAATTGTGCGCTCGCAGCGGGTTTGTCCTGTTTGCTCTTGTCAGCGTGTGCACCTGCACTGGGCGAAGCCTGAGACATGCCTTTCGCCCCGAGAGCCTCTCCGGTGCGCAGCCGAGCGACTGGCGGCCCGCTCGCCTCTGAGGCTGACGCTGTCTGCTGCGGATTATCTGCCACCACATGATCCCTTTCGCTGGACCCGGAACCGGTCCCTGATTCGGCGTCGCTGCTGGCCGCCTGTGCGAGTCTCTGTTCGTCTGAGAGCGGCTCGGATGGGCAGTCGGACAGATCAGAACTGCTGTCCGTCTGACCGACCCGGCCGATGATAGCACCGGTGGGCACGCGGATGGGGGAGCCATGGCCCGGGGGACCATGGGAGAGGGGGGCTACTTTGCCTTTTTTGCTTTTGACGTGGCGTGGGCTGCTGTCGACTACTTTGCTAGCGGTTTTCGGCTCTGCTGCCGCTACATGTTGCGTGACCTTAACTGTCTTTTTGGTCACCGATGACTTGGGGTGACTTTTCGCTGGCGCGGGCTTGTCCTTCACCCCGGTTAAGGTTCGCCGTGACAAACGGCTCTGAGGGGCTAACGGCACTGTAGGCGCTTGCTGCTTGTTGAGTTTGGGAGATTTCGGTACGACGGCTGGCGTTTTTGGAGAACGTGAGTGGGCATCCTTCAGGAAAGGTCTGGCGGGGGATGGAGCGCGATTTAACCGTTTCTTCTCCAGCTGGTGACTGTGCGGTCTGGTGTCGTTGCCAGAGCCATTGGGGCTCTCCATCATATCCCGGCACAGGCGAGAGGAGGCCGACAGTGGAGACGGTGAACCCTGAGCTCAGCAGTGAAACCCGGACAGATGACACCAGCGACACGGATCCCTGCTTCCGTTTGTCTTCTCATCACTCCAGACTGGTGCACATATGCATAGAAACACATACACACGCATACGCACAAACACACGCGCACAGGCTCGACCGTGTTCAGCTGTGTTTTCCCATTACCTCCGTGCCGTAGGCTACTGAGATCACCGGACTATCATTGTAATCCCCTCTGCGGGTGTGTTCCTTCTCTGCACGGGCTTCTTCAAGGAAATGCGGCGATAGATTCCGAGGTAGAGAGAAGAATGTGTCGAGAATCTCCTTGCTCTCCTCCAGTCTGATCGAAAACGTGAGATCGATCTGTCCAAGGTGTTCTCTTCTCTGAGGCTAGCTCTCCGATTCGTCTATCTGACGTCGGCCTCCCGGCTCCCCCCTCGGTGGTCTCGCTCTCCTAGATCCTCAACCTGTCCGCGCGCTATCTGGCATGTAAAATCTGTAAACCGCCGCTGCGGTCTGCCTGACGAGCGCCCGTGGCTTCTTGCGGGGGCGCATGCGCCTGCTTTTCACAAACAGTCCTCGCGCTGAGCCTCTTCAGGTTCTCAGACACGCCTGCGTGCGTATGTGACAGAAACGCAAACCTCACGACACTCACTCTAAACAGTAATTCAGGCACACGGTCACTCACCCACGGACGTGGGGATATAAGGAAGGCTCTCCGCCCCCCTTCATTTAGCGTAGTACATTTCTGAAATATAACAACCCGAAGAGAACAACCACTATTCAGTGGATGCCGTATCAGCGGCTGCATAAACCCGAGGTGATGGACCGCGTCATTCTCGGGACAGGCGGCATGAGCCGGAGGAGCGGAGACACATAAACCGACTCCGTGGCCAGCACCTAGTTCCCCTGACCTAAATGACTTTAAAGGGTACTTCATGTCTAGTTATAAACGCTCCGTGCCGAAAGCAGTACACTACTTACGTGCACTGACGGATCATCCAAGCATTGCCAAACAGCGGTCTTCTGTTTGAATATGTACGATGTATGCGAAAGTTCCAGTTGAAAGGGTGGTTACTGTGTTAGGGTTGTGACAACTGCTGGATACTACAAACACACACAGCTCAGGTGGACCTCTTTCATTACATTTGCAAGCAACTGTATTACCACACACCCAAACCCTCTTCTCACTCTGGGAGAGAAAGCATGGACAGCCCTGTGTGTGTGTTTTAAGGTCACTGGGCAAAAGAGCTAGTTTTGGGCTAACTGTAACTGGAGCTGAAATGGTCATGATTTTTTTGAACAGCATGCTGGAGCTGACTGACACAGTGACACACGCGACACACACAGTTTGTTATAGAAGTCACCTTGTTCAGGTACATAAGGCCCTACTCCCACCTCACACATACAAGAGAGGGAGAGAGAGACAGACAGGCAGAACCTGTAGTTTGCCAACATTGTTATGTTCTGTGTATTTCACATTCACATACAACCATACAAAACCCAGAAATATGTGCTGCAGGGTAAGACTTGGGTCTAAAATCTGCTGAGGATGTACATTACCTGTGTGTGCTTAGTCTCAGGCCCGCCAAAAGGGGGGGCAAACGGGTCCCTTGTCCCGGGCCTAGGGAAAGGGGGGTGCCAGAACTGGTCCCACCTTACATTATGGAATATGGATGGGCAGCAGATTTTGTCCTGAGCCCAGCCAAGACTGTCAGCGGGCCTGCATAGTCTGCTCATCCACACCCCTCCTCCTCTCCAAACATCCCAAATGCCTGACCCTCTGTGCACTACGTACTGGTCTCCTGTTGGCTAATTAGACATTTTACATGTGTGTACTGAAGAGTGGCAGACACTTTAATGATTTGATTTCCCTCGTTCATTTTAGGCCTAACTTGTGCAGGACATGAGACAGTAAATAATAAGTGAGCAGGAGAAAGAGGTGAAGGGGGTGGAGGCATTCCTGGCCTTATTTTCTGTAACAAGTTCTGATAGGTTTAACAGTTTGCTGATGGAGACAACAAACCATTTGAATTGCAACAGTCTCTGCAGATGTAATGAATCCCTCTAGTGTGTGAAAGGTTCTCTTAGGAATGGTGAGCTCTATTCATGTGGTTCTAAAATTCACATTACCACACATCAACGTTGCTACCACACTAGATGTTCATCTGTAATCTTTGTGAAACCTTGTAAAATGGTCAGTGCGCCTGCACAAGATCGTTATTACATTGACATGAACATTTATAAAATATAACACGTGTGTAACGGTTTGTAAGTATTTAATGCATACTATTGCTGATATACTGCCCTTCTCCTCCTTCCTTGTAATGCAACACTGCCCTCCACAGGAAAGTAGAGGTTATTGCATAGTGCGATAAAAGTCACAGCATCACGCCACAGCAATCAAAGGGCTAGATAATAAATATATATATCATCTTTATTTGCACTTCATTAGTTAAAGAATGCCACAAAGTTATAAATATCACAAAAACTGCCGAAAACATGCCGTCTATAAGAGATGTCTAAAGTCCGTTTGTGTCATAATTCATACAAACATATTCAAAAGAGCCTGCTGTTCATCATTTCAACAAGGGTTTGACAATTCTTGTCGTCTTCCTGTTACAACTTGAATGACATAAAAATAGTCATATTCAAAATGGGCGAGGATAAGGCATGTCCGTATAATACGCAGAGATAAACGGAGCGTGCCCAGATCAGTGCACACTGCAGGCCGCATCTGGTCCAAATCCGGCCCACAGTTGGCAGTGATCTGGGTGGACCTGTAATGATGATGATGATGATGACACAGTTATTGCTAAATGAACAGGTTATAACCCTTTACTAATTTTACGAACGCGACACATAAGTCAGGAACAGCACAGCGTTTAACAGTCCTCCGCTGTCCAGAGGTGCAGGAAGTTCAACTCAAGTTTCCGAAACATTAACAAAGCCACTGATCCGGCAGCCATTTTGTTTCAACAGGTTCAACCAACTGTCCAGTTGCTCTCGTCAGGGCTTGCTTAACTGACAGCGAACCAGAAACTGGGCTGGGGCTGTGCAGCAAAATGGCTTCCAACTCAAAGTATAAAGCACTTGGTGAAACTTTAATGTGAGGCCTCTTAACAGTGTACCTACTCACTTTTGCACACATGGCACAAACTGATGGTAGCCAAAAACAAAATAATAATAATAATAATAATAATAATAATACACTACTCTGAGGTTAGCACATGGTCAACGTTTTGAGAACACATGGCAAAAACAACACAAGAAGATCAAAGATAGCTGATATCAAGATGTCTCGTACAGGGGGCACTGGATGGGGTTAGTTTGCCAGGACTCCGTTAAATAATGTGACTGAGATGAACGATGGCCTCCTCTGATCCTGAAAGGACTTTTTTGGGTTCCCATTCACCCCTCTCCCCCCTACGTAACACCACAAATCTCATCCAGTCCAATCGCAGCGTCACGTGGCCAAACATGAAACATCTAAACAGCAATCTACGTCTTAGCCGGCAAGGTGTGTGTCCCTCAGTAACTCTATTAGTAAATAAGAACAGCGGCGGATAAAGAAACACAGATATGCACCACAGAAGAGATGGAGAGGGGGTCGTCTGACAGAGGGGATGGAGGGGGAGGATGGAGAGGGGGTCGTCTGACAGAGAGGATGGAGGGGGAGGATGGAGAGGGGGTCGTCTGATAGAGAGGATGGATGGAGAGGGGGTCGTCTGATAGAGAGGATGGAGAGGGAGGATGGAGAGGGGGTCGTCTGATAGAGAGGATAGAGAGGGAGGATGGATACGTGCACGCTCGCAAACACCACTCAACGCTTTCACGTGCACGAATCTGGTGACACGGCGCACGCTGATCTACCCACAGGCACGCAGGGTCATTAATGTATACAAGTTTTTATGTGTCATGTGTTATGGTTCTGCCCAATACACACAGGGTTTGTGGCTGTATTTTTGCCCAATACACACAGGGTTTCTGCCTGTATTTTTGGGTTTCAATAACTACAGCTAGATGATTTCCCTTTGCTTCAACGTTGATAGGTCATGCCCTCGGTTTCACTGAGCTTGCCTCCTGCTCTTTCTCCTATTACACTTTTGGGCGCTTGGGGAAGAGGGGAGATCTTCTAAGGGATGAGTGGCATTTCCTTCGATGCAACTCTAGTGTCACCATGGAAACGCAAGACGCACAAGCATTCAGGAGAATTACGGGGTGAGTCCGAGCCGTAGAGCCAGATGTGCAAGTGCTGAGGCTTGGCATACAGGGAACGCTAGCTACAATGAATTGTAGTGCAACAAAAACAAAACAATTACAGGTCCCATCACAAACAAACAAACAAACAAACAAAAGAGCCCATTTTGCACATCTAAAGTACACACAATACTGTTATGGCACAGGGAAATAGATGAGGGGAGATTGGGTGTGGGGGGGGGGGGGGGGGGGTGGTGGCCAACAACCAATATATAATATGTGCATTTACACTGGGGTTTGTCGGCAATATATGAAAATATGTGCATTTCTTTTTTCTTCGACCGGCTCAAATTCTGCTAATTCTTCTGTAAAGGGCGCCGATATCCGCTGCATGGTCGTCTGGGAGGCAAAAGGTCACTTCGCTCAGCATCTATGAGCCGACATGACGGCGATCACCGAACACACGTGCCCTTTACTCTTGAACTCAGTCCACTTGTGGTAGTAACTCTACCTAACCAGAGGGTGGCGATCTTCACACATGGCCACACAGCGCTGGGCTGATGAGATGACAAGAGAAGCAGGTGGATCAGCCCTTCCCAGGGTGCTTCAGAGGGGCCCTGGTTCTGCCCAGACCACGTCCTGGACAGGCACCAGCGCATGTGCTGAAACCATGGCAGCCACAGAAGCACTGAAATAAAAGTGGGTGCTGGTTTGTTTTGTTTTTTTGTTTGTGTGTGGTGTGGTGTGTATTAGTGTTTATGTAGAGTGGGATGTGTTTGTGTGTGGTGTGGTGTGTATTAGTGTTTATGTAGAGTGGGATGTGTTTGTGTGTGGTGTGGTGTGTATTAGTGTTTATGTAGAGTGGGATGTGTTTGTCGTGAGGTGTAATGTGGTCTGTTTATTTGTTGTGATGTGTACTGTGTACTGTATGTGTGTGTGTGTGTGTGTGTGTGTGTGTGTGAACAATTATCAGGGGCAAGAGTGGCCTAGTGGCCTACTGCGTGTGTGTGTGTGTGTAACTATGAAATGTGGGAATATTTGTGTGTGTGTATGTGTTTGTGTGTGTAACTCAGAGGCGTGTGTGTTTGTATGTGTGTAACTCAGAGGTGTGTGTGTGTGTGTGTAACTCAGAGCTGTGTGTGTTGTGTGTGCATAAAACTGAGGTGTGTGTGTGTGTGTGTAACTCAGAGGTGTGTGTGTGTGTGTGTGTTTGTATGTGCATAAAACTATGAGGTGTGTGTGTGTGTGTGTCTGATACTGGGGATGAGCACCTGCAAGGCACCTCGAGTGCTACACCAAGCTGTGCTGACTGGCTATGAGGTAGGCTGGAAAAGCGTGTGTATGGGGGTGTGTGTGTGTCTGTATGTGCATGTGTTCGTGTGTGTGCTTTACATATATGCACTTAAACACTGGCAGGTGATAAGGAGCATGACTGGGCTGATGTGCTGCCCTCTGCTGGCCAGTCTTGAGCACTGCACGACCTGGAGGCTGGGAGGGGGCTGAAGTCTGAGGCGAGACTCTGGGTCATGGGGTCAAAGGAAGGCGTGAAGGTCGATGTCAAGGTCGGAGTCAGACTTGAAGGGCAACTTTTATGATCCTAATGACATAACAGCGATCAAGAGTATCACAGGGTGGGTGTGTGTGTGTGTGTGGAGGAGTGGGGCAATACTGCATTAGGTGCATGTGGGGTTGTGGGGAGGTTCAGCAGCAGCGGGATCGAGGGGGGGGCAGCTCTGGGGGAATCTCAGGCTCTGGCTGCAGAGACAGGACGCTGTTGGAGAGCTCCTTACTAGGCACCTCCAGAGGCATCTGCAGGAGGGGAGAAGGGGGGGCAGAGAAAGAGAGAGAGGGAGAGAGGGTTCGGAGAAAGAGAGAGCGGGGGGAGAGAAGGGAGAGGGGGAAGATGAAAGAGAGTGGAGGGGAGAGAGACGGGAGCGGGAGGGAGATGAGGGGAGGGGTGGGGGGGGGGGGAGAGATGAGGGGAGAGAGACGGGAGCGGGAGGGAGATGAGGGGAGGGGTGGGGGGGGGAGGGAGAAAGGGAGAGAGGGGGGAGAGAGAGAGAGAGAGGGGGAGAGAGAGAGAGGGAGAGACCGTGAGAGAGGGGGGAGAGAGAGAGGGGAGAGAGAGAGAGACACACCTTAGCAGGATCAGCATTTTTACAGAAACAAAACTCTTCAAAACTAAGACAAAGCATTACAGACATACCCACTGAACTAACACACTGGTGGCCACCTACTTTGCTGAGGATGTCGTCCACCAGCTTGAGGAAGATCTCATCCACATTGAAGTTGTCCTTGGCACTCGCCTCACAGAAGCGCATGCCCGATATCCTGGAGGCAAACTAAAAAAACACACAAGCAAACACACACACACACCACACATACACACACCAATTAAACACCTGCAACAGATCACAGTAAGGCCTGAAACTTTAACTGTGGTCCTGGTCCAAAGTAAAAATTGGATGAAAAAGCAGGTTCATCACCCTCAGGTGCTGCACTCTCATCCATGGCTGAAGTGCCCTTGAGCAAAACACCTAACCCCACATTACTCCAGGCACTACACCCTGCAAGTTGCTCTCGATAAGAGCATCAGCTAAGTGTAATGTAATGGGGTCTGTACATGATACAATTTTGTAAAATGACCTTAAAATAATGTTTCCAATGTTTCCATTAACTAGTAAGAGGGAGAACGGCACTTTTGAATTCACTGCTGCACTACGCAAGCAGGCAGAAGCGGGTCACTCCGCTCTGTAGTTCGAATGACATAAGAAAGGCAATCACACTTACAAACTGTAGGGTGACTTAAGATGGAAAGTGCCTCAGTGTTGCTTTAACAAATGCCATGACATTTTAGGGGACCACTGAGTTCACTTTGTCATTCATTTCTTAGGTAGTTGGCTTCAATACAATACCTAGGAAAAACAATGATGCGTTCTAGTCTTGTCCTTTTGGTGTGTTTATATGGTGAAGGGTGCATGCGTTCCTGTTCTAACTAACGTGACTCAGAGAACCCTGATTAATGTCTAGTGGTTAAGGTATCAGACTTGTGACCCCAGTATCGCATCCCCCAACTGCCAGTAGTGCCACTGAGGTACCCTGAGCATGGTACCGTACCCACACACACACCCACATACACACACACTGAGGTACCCTGAGCATGATACCGTCCCCACACACTGCCCCCTGGGCGTTGTCATTACTGCCCCCATGTTTGTTGTGCACACTGTGTACTCTGTAATCACAATGACAAATGGGTGCTGTTTGTTTTTTGTTTGTTTTTATCTGGCAATACACCCATCCCTCAGGGCAAGGACAGAAACAGGGTCAGCAACACACTCCCTCTCCTCTCTGCCATTCACAGCACTCTCTCACCAATCTGGCAACCCAGCTGCTCACTACCCAATCTGGCATCAAACCCCAGTGGGCGCTACTATGGTAGCATAATTACAACGACTAGGATGTTACAAAACAAACAAGGCATAACAGAACAGAAGCAAACACCTAGCAGGCCCCTGCGGAGACCTTTGGGCCTCTGATCCTCTGATGACCGGGAGCAGACTGGGTATGGGGTCCTGCCGCTGATCTCCATGGATACAGGTTGACATGCAGCAAGATTAAATAACTTTGTCATAACCTCAGACGGGCAGACACAGGGGCAGCACTGGCAGAGATCGGCAGTGAAGACCTAGCTGAAATGAGGCGTCAGCAGTGGGGTGTGACTGTACGTGCACATCACCAGTGTTTGCTCAGACTACTGGTGTGCCGGCATAAGCAGCAGTTTTGGCTAGGTGTGTGTGTGTGTGTATGTGTGTATGTGTGTGTGTGTGTATGTGTGTATGTGTGTGTGTGTGTGTGTGTGTGTGTGTGGCTAGGTCTATGGCTGTGTGTGAGAGTGTGAGTCTTGAGTGTGTGTGTGTGTGTGTGTGTGCGTGTGTGTGCGTGTGTGTGTGTGTGTGTGTGTGTGTGTGTGTGTGTGTGTGTGTGTGCGCGTGTGCGTGTGTGTGTGTGTGTGTGTGTGTGGCTAGGTCTATGGCTGTGTGTGAGAGTGTGAGTCTTGTGTGTGTGTGTGTGTGTGTGTGTGTGTGTGTGTGTGTGTGTGTGTGTGTGTGTGTGTGTGTGTGTGTGTGTGCGTGCGCCCACCCTCTCTCCTTGTTGTCTTGTGATAGCCCTGTCCGTCTCACAGTCCAGTTTGTTCCCCACCAGTAGAAGTTCAGCTTCCTCTGACGCATACTGGAAAGGTCAAAGGTCATCATCATTCCGGGCACAGACACATGCTTTTATTCTCTAATCTCCCACACCTCTTTCAATTCCTTCCACTCATTACCGGCTCTACTGGGTGGACAATTCATGAAGAAACAGCATTGCTTAAGCACATACTGCTCACACATACAGAAAACATTCAAGCAGAAGAAGTACAAGAATTAAATATTCTGTCTCACACACCCACACAAACACACACACAGCTTGGCCTGACAACTTAGCTTAGCGCACACACTCTGCGTTCTCTGTTCTTCTGGATTACTGCTGGGATGGCTTTGTCAGCAAACAAGCTGGACTTTTAAATGTTTTCAGGAGTTACAAATATTTCTCAATGTCATCCTGATGTTTTCATGTAGCTGCCCCTACTCTGACCCCCCTGTTTGAGTTGGGGTTCTTCCTCAATGGGACTACCATGTTGTCCCAGCTACCTAGTGGAGCCCTGTCTCTCTTGAGGTCATTTTAACGGTCACTTGCATCAACTATCTTTTCCATTGTTGATGCAATTTTGGTTGAATCAAACATGTTTGATATGATCGACACCAGCCTGTTTTACGTTGTCATGGCTATGATTGTTACATGCAAGTCCAATGGATTTTCACCCTGCCTTTATGTTTGTGTTTGCAACCAAATCAACACTGCATGTAGATTTGATGTGCTGGTTGTACTCAGTCTCATTCTAATTATACAAGCCTGAAAAAATTGGGAAGTCTGTTCCCAGCTTTATGCATCAGACAGCCAGACTCCCGTACCTGGGCAAAGGTGAGCTCAGGTGTACCACTCACCTTGTCGATCATCTTCATCCACTTGGGCAGGTCCTCAAACGTCTCCTGCTTGGTGATGTCATACACCAACACGATGCCCTTGGCTCCTCGGTAGTACGCCGAAGTGATGCTGTTGAACCGCTCCTGGCCTGCCGTGTCCCTGCCGAATCAACCAATAAATTAGTCAATCAATCAATGGCTCAATTACTCAATCAATCAATCAATTAATCAATCAATCAGTCGATGACTAGCCTAAATGAACAAATCAATGTATCAGTTTGTCAACCAGACAGATGGCCAGTTAATCAAACAAACCCCATCAATTGCTCTCTTCATCCACAAATCAGTTTATCAATCTAACAACTCATCAGCTACCTTTGTCGGAATGGATAACGTGCACATGAGCAGTACAGAACAACAGTCCACAAGACATCAACTCCAAATCAAACAGCTAAGAGATCTAAGACAGGCCTAAGAAATCTAACAGACCTACAAGACAAGGAAATCAGGCTAAGAGATCTAAGACAGGCCTAAGAAATCTAACAGACCTATAAGGAAATCAGGCTGTGGAGGTGTTAAGCAGGAAGTGTAGTTCTACGGACACGGCTTTGTGGAGATAAGGATCGGTTTTCGCATCCGTGTAGTTGCGGTATAGTTCTACCTTGTGTTTTTTCCAACATGCAGACAGAAGGTAAGCCTCTGGCATGCACTCTGTGCCCTGCAACTTCATGTTGATAATGTGTTGATGAGAGGTCTAAGCTATTCTGCTAAAGCTTCATTCTACAATGTTTTATGTAGTAGCTAAAACCATATTCTTCACCCTCTCCATTTTACACTGCTAGGCAACGTCAGTTTGGTTGTGTACATTTAGGATTATTCCCCCTCTACTCGGTTCGTTTCAACAGTGAGTGGACAAACTCATAAAATCTACCCATCTCCTATTTAATGAGGCCTGCTTAGCTCTAGGCTTACGGTTTTAAAGCTTCATTAGGTCTGATGGCTTGGCTACACTCGTGTTTGTTCTATCGATTTCTTAGCCTTTAACTGCACAATAAGGTTTGCACACGGGTGGCCAACGTGGACACATATTTTCAGGAGTGCAGAAATGTCCGCACAGCCTGTCCACATTTGGCCGAAATGTGCATCATTCTGGCCATCCAGACACTGTCCGCAGACCGTTTCCGTAGAAGTACACCTGAGGCTTAAGGCGATTACGCTCCACCAGAGCAGGATCAGTTGGTGATCAACTTCACATCACATCACTTCTATGGTGACTTATCACGAATAGACTGTTTACAGAGTTATGCATTTCAGTTAAAACACCATTAAGGCCATTAAGTGTTATTCAGTGACTCTACACTCTCAAATGACTTATTGCTGTCAGACCTGTGTCTACTCTACTGTACCTTCTTCTAGCCAATCCCTGGGCCCCTGGTCCGAGAGCACAGGAAATGATGTCATGTGCAAGCTGGAGAGGCAGCAATCGTCAAGCAGCAGCAATGGTTAGTTGGTTAGTTGTGGGTGGAGATGGAGCAAGGGATGATGGTACGGCAGGGCGGAAGTGCGTACGTAAACAACACGTGAAATGTTAGACAACAGACAAAATGGGAGAAGTAGGACAGGGAGGACTGCATGGCGTTGGGTAAGAGTGTGTGTGTGTGTGTGTTCATATATTTCATTGTTTCAGTGTGTGTATGTGTATGCCAGATGTAGGCTGTGTGTGTGTGTGTGTGTGTGTGTGTGTGTGTGTGTCGTGGATGATAGCTGTTCAGGCTAAAGCAGTCACACAGCAACCAGACACAGGCACAGACACCGAAACTGTCCCCACCCCGCAAACACACACACACACAACACTGATGTTGACACGCACACACACACACACACACACACACACACACACACACACAACACTGATGTTGACACACACACACACACACACACACACACACACACACAACACTGATGTTGACACACACACACAACACTGATGTTGACACACACACACACAACACTGATGTTGACACACACACACACAACACTGATGTTGACACACACACACACACACACACACACACACACACACAACACTGATGTTGACACACACACACATAACACTGATGTTGACACACACTGGGCTTTATCTGGCATAGAGGGGGTGAAGATCATGTTGACATGCAAACAAGCACATGCTCATGCGTGCAGCGAGGACAGTCACCAGCCACCTCCCCTCTGTCATTCAGCTGGCCGACTGGGGCCCTACAGGTCAGTAGGAAGCCACAAGCTATGAGCCGCAATCCTGAAACTAGGGGTGTAATGACTCCTCAAAGCCACAGTGTGCTTCAGGTCTTTATTTTGTACAGTACATTAGTGCAGCCAGGGTACAGGACAGGGTGGTGAGTGGAGTTAGTATATAACCGTAACGTTTTATTACTGTCACTTATAATTATCAGTGTCATTAAACTCATTAAACTATTGTGCTGCTTCAAAAGATGCAGATGGTGATGGTGGCAGTAACGCATAGACGGCTGCCTAATCTGCCCAAAAAAGGCCAAAGGTGACAAACAAGATGTCACATGAACAAACACGATGGTCTAACAACTTTACGAGGCAACTTCTGATGGATTGTCCAGACTTTGTTGTTGGGAAACATCTGCGTCGTTGAACGATCCATCAGACTACCATAGTTGTAAACATCGTTAGTTGCTAAGTCTGGACGATGGTGTTGGGAAACAGCAGTGTAGTAAGACCATCGTTCAAACCACCAAAGTTGCTAAGGAAGTTAGCAACGACGCTTTTGGGAAACGCACCCCTGGATTACACTCCTCACCAAAACAACACGCACACCTAGATTACACTCCTCACCAAAAGAACACTCACACCTGGATTATACTGCCCTACAAAGGCAAAGTGCAGTAATTACACGAACATTGAAACTGAGAAAATTGCCTTTAAAGTTGTCATACTGCCAAGGCAAACATGTTCCAGGCATAATAGTTGTGATGCTTTTATGTACTTTCTTAATAGGAAGAACCAAGAGATTTAGTCACAAGCCAAAATAGGTGTTATGAAATACATTTGCAGTCTAAACTTAATTTTGACAAAATGTGTAGTTACTACTTTTTGGCTTTGTAGGGCAGTATAACTCTTCACCAAAACAGCACGCACACCTGGATTATACCAATCCTCAATCATGCAGCTGTGTTGAGACACAGTGCTTTCTCACTACTGTAAAGCAAATATCCATCCACCTTCAGCTGCCGCTTATAGACTCTTATTGCTTCATGTCTGTCCACAGCAGGGATGACACCTACATATACACATCCTAAACAATGTATTTTATAAAAATATATCTAACATATTTATCTTATCTTAAATATATCTAACTTTAGTAGACGGCGGAGCCCACATCTCAACAATAATGACAACAACAGAGATGAATGAACAAGGCTTGGGATCACTTTTACAGTGGGCTGATGAATGTTATAAACACTGCAGCCAATATGAACACATTAGAAGCAGCTAACACCAGCACCAGCATCTATACTCGTTTACACTCAGGATGACAATCTTGTCATTTTAACTGATGTTCGCCGTTATAGTTATTGCTGTCGTAAATCGTGGTGTAAGCGGGCGTTCTCAGTGTCCTTCACTATCACATTTACCTGTTGATTACAATCTATCTCGCCAGTCTGTGAACTGGTCATTTTTCTTCCATAGCTCTTCCATGGCTGTGAGCCCTAAAATATGGTAATCCTTACGCCCAATATAGCAGTTTCTCTATCCCGTCTCCCACGTAGGAGATGGGGGATGGGGGGTGGGGTTGAGTTTATCAGGGACGCCTGTGACTATGACTGGACACAGGATTGAGACTGTATGCCTGCCCGCCCTAGACACAAACAGGAAGTGACACACGCAGAGAGGTTGAGCTGGTGTCGAGACTTCCACTTCCCCTCTCTCACTCACTCGCTTACTCACCAGATCTGCATACGGATCTTCTTCCCGCGCAACTCCACTGTTTTGATCTTGAAGTCCACCCCTTTGGAGAGAGACAATGAGATATTTAACGAAGGAGAAAAAAAAACGGGCAGAGACACAAACGATATGGATCATGAATGACATACAGAATACAAAAATAATCAAATTAATTATCCATCCATTATCCATGTTTTTAATTAGTCTTCATGTATTTCTGTTTCTTGTTCATATAAATTACCTTTTCTATCATAGAACTACTGTTGACACAAATGCAATGTTTTACATTTCAGAGGAGATGACTGCTGGAAGATTTGTTGGATTGTACATATGCAGAACTAAAATGGCATATTCATATTCACACAAGTCAGTCAGAGGGTAGAAAGAGACAGAGAGAAACAGAAAAATAGAGAGTGGCGGAGGGGGGGAGAAGGAAAAGGATACAGAGAGAGAGAGAGAGAGCGAGAGAGAATATGACTAGAAGTCAAGTCATTTTATTTTAATAGCACATTTAAAAAAACAAGAGATGTCTTATGAAGGAGCTGAAGGGGGGGGGGGGGTGGCACAGATCTCTAATGGAGGAGCTTCCTGGGCTATTGCCTTTCATTTCCACTGTAAATAAATAAATGGTCAATCACTTTCAGGGCACTTTTAATCCCACATGACCGTGACTGGCAGTCCAATGCACATAGCTGCCTCTGCTGACGTGCAGCATTACCCAAACACAAAATCACAGAATCGCCAGCGCAACAATCCAAACTTTTCCACAACCAAAATAGTTAAACCAAATAATTAGACCTCAGAAATAGAAATTCATGAAATCATGTCATCAAAATCACTGTAATTACACTGTAAGGGAGTGAATAGATTAACCCAACTGCAAATAAAAATAAGGAAGTAGGGTGATAACATCATTTGGACGCTCAGACATTAGCTATAACAAGTCCTTCCAGGCTCACAGGCGGATCGGGCTGTCAGACCTGAGTTCAGACCCAAAGGTGTGTAGGAAGAACCACAGGGGATTATGGCAAATGTGATCAAGTGACAACTGCTCATGTGACTGTGTGGAGTGATTCTGATTGACTGTGTCACTGAGGCATGAGTTAGCAGAATATGAAGGTCTACCATAGCAGCTGTGTGCATGAGGCTATTTTAGGAAGGAGGTTTCTCTAGCTATGTGTGTGTGTGTGTGTGTGTGCGCGTGTGTGTTAGACCACCATCTCTTCATGCTTTTGAGTGATGGTCCTGATCATGTAAATATGTTTGTCCACATGTGTGATGCACACATTTGCATTTGATCCTCCGATCTAACAGAGTCTATGGCAGTTACAGTATCTGTGCTTGTGGGGGGGACGGGGGTCTTCTTACAGGACCACAGCTAGAACTCCGCTCTCACACTCCTCTCTCACACTCCCCTCTTTCAGTCCTTTCGCACACTCACACTCCTCAATCACACTGCCCACTCACATTCACCTCTCCACTGCTGGACTTAAACACCACAGGGCCAAACAATGTTAGCCTATGGTGGTGATGTCTAATGAGTCTTGCGCCATGAAATAAAAGATTTCAAAGTGTGCAGACTTTTTTCCTTACTTCAAATTCAGATCAAATTTTGTCCTGCACTTTGACACAGGATGTGTTCTAACTGTGTCTAATGATTCTTCACATATCCTTATGGAAAAACATTTACATGGGCAAAGTGGGAGCTTCTGGTTTAAATATCAGGCCAAACCATTTTAAGACGGCCCAATTCAGCTTCATGTAGAAAAGGATCTCCTGTTATGAGTCTGACTATCACTAGTAATCGCTGGTGTTCTCTCCAATGCCTCTATGAAAGCACAGATATGTAGTTTGTTATGGTGGTGACAATCAGCTTACAGAAGCAGTTCTGTTACAAAACCACATCAGCATGTTTTAGCTGTACAAGGAGCCACGTTGCATGGCACTGTCACATATTTAACTGATGCATTGATCGAGCTTAGCCATTATGTATAAATTGATTGGTAATGAGACTCACAAGTTAGATCACATGGGCCTGGCCTACGTATAACAGCAAACTGCTGTCTGCTGAGTAGGGTGTAGAAATGTTGACAGGTTACGACTCCAGACATGCCACTGGCACACCCATAACATGCTGGCAACAGCAACACTTAAGATTAGGATACGAATGCATCAGGGAAGAACTGGTTTAAGATGAACAGTTTTCAAAAGGGCAAGGTATGGAAAATTCACTGAGAAAGCTGGCCAGTCTCCATTGATAGGCACACAGCTGTTTTGCCAAACATATACAAATTAGGCCTATCTGATATCTATAAGTTTCAATCAAAAAGTCTTGCTCAAATATACAGCCACCCCGTGTGAAGGCAATGGCATGTGTTCTTCACACACACACACACACACAGACAGGTGAGACAGGTGAGACTGATGACCTGACAACCACTGGTGTTGTCGAACTCACAGGTTCCTACCATTTTCATCGCAGTGTCACACGCAAGTAGACGTCCCCTACCGTGAGAGTATGCGTGACTGTCGTGCGACGTCTCCAACCTTGCATACTAATGTCAAACATAATTTATGGATAAATGTCGGACTTGGCAGTTCACTTGCAGTTCATGTCCTGTTCCCCACAATTGGAGAGGGGTGTTTATGCGTCTGAAAATAATTTGTTGCCGTGTTGAGTCACTCTTGTGCCTAACACTCAAGAATATGCTAGTTGAAAAGTTGTGATTGCATAATACAAGTCACACGTTACAGGTAAACGTCTTAAACCACAGCATAAAATTGGGTTCCCCAATATGTTCTTCTTGATTACAATTGCTTTTCATAAGTCATCAACGGAGCAAAAGCCAACGAGAGCCGTCAATGTAGCGAGCTAACTGCCAAGCTAACTTGCAAGCATCCGAGGACGATGGCAGCTATTTTTGCTAGCTAAAATGTATGTTGCGACGACTGACGTTTACGTTAGCCTTTTGTGTTTACTTACCAACAGTTGACTTGCAGGCTTCACAAAATGTGTCATCAGTAAAGCGTTCCATTAGGCTGGTCTTCCCAACTCCCCTGGAGCCAATGATGATGATTTGAAGTTTGTAGTCAGCCGGTCTCGGTGGCATCTTCTTGCGCCGAGACTGGGCTCCGGTGAGAGCGGGGGATGCATTGGCGGAGCCCCCGCTAAAGCCACTTCCACCAGCCCTCCGCTGAATATCATACCGTGAATCCATCAATAAAGCCACATCTGTGTCACGTATTGAACTTTGAAATTATCAAAGAATGTGCCAAAACACTTTAAGTAACTTTCTGTAATCCTGACACGGACTTCGCCAAAGTTTTGTTCCCCCACAACGTTGTCCTAGGTTGGGAATGCAGAACGACTCTTCCTTACGTCATCTCTTCGCTGGACATTTCCGGTTCCGTCGCATTCCATTGGGAAGAAGCGTGACTGTGGATTGTTCTGGTTCTGCCCCTAATGTAATTTGCAGATATCGCATTATATTGCATCGAATAGACTGCTGTATGCATATAGTCTGCGTTATTATTCGCCCTGTTATTATTATCAATGTATCATTTAAGTGAGTCAGTGCTCGTTTTTTGGAAATTCATGCTTAAAAAAAACTACCTTCGTTTTGTTTAGATAAATAGACATTAGTCCTACTGATTCGTTCATACTAATTGTTTAGTTTTTGTGGAAAGTAAGATTTGTGTCTATAACTTACCATACCTGTGCCTTTGGACTACCTACAGGCTATATGGTGGACTAGCCTATGGTTTCCAGTTGTCAGTGCTCATGCCTGTGAAGAATGTGGTTACAAGACTGATTCTGAATGACCTTTACACAGTACATTCGTGCACACACTGACTCGAAACAATGAGCTGTGTGCAGTTCTTCAATACAATGCTGCCTCTAGGCTGAATCCTATAGCATATTATACATAAGCTTTTGCCATGTGTGAACTGCAACAAACTTTTAAGGACCTTTTCAGATTTTGTGGATGGTCCACAAAATGACAGGGCTGACTGGATATGACCTCTGTCTGCTCCATTCAGAGTGTGTGTGCAAAACCCCCTTCACTTATGCTACATCTACACTGTCGGTTAAATGTGACCCCATTCCATTTTTTTTCCTTTTTCAGATCAGACACAGGCCTCATTCAAATATCAAATATGAGCTATATATGTACCAATGTGCTTTCCTTCTAGGTGTGAACAGCACTCTGCTTAACTGGATTTGACCTGCCAGAGTTGAAACAGCCTTTTAGCATCCTCCTGACCCCTAACCCCCGACTGGATGACCGAGCCCGCCATTATGCATCTCTCTCGTACATGACTGACCGCTGTTGAATTGGTTTGATAGTGGATGTTGGATATTCGGCACAAAGACACTCATTTACCTTGTGCTGTATATTACCGATTTTTTTTTTTGTACAACTTGTAATGTCTTAATGCACTAAATCAAGTCACAGTATGATTTTAAAAAATAATTACTCTGTTGTGATAAATATCCAGGATGATTATGAAGACTTCACAAGTTGTTTGGAAAATTGAATTTGAATGTGTTCAATATCCAATATCCAATATCAAACCAACTCAAGGGCGAAGCATGTAGCAGTTTTGACAAGCCAAGGACGCTGGTGTTGTGTGCCTAAGCAAAGGCCTTACCCATGAGTTGGTGGTGCAGGCTCTCTGACAGTGGACATTCAGAGACATGGTTGGCGAAAGGCAGGTGTAGACTGTGTGAAAAATCCTCCATAAGTTGGGTTACCATCATACTATTAGAGCTGGAAGATGGGGTTTGGGTGCAGCAGGCTGTTTTATTTTATATTCACAATCACAAAGTTAATGCAGTACAGTATAAATCAATCAGTATAAATCATTGTTAGGTGTATCTGACTATTTTATTGTGTTGCAAAAATAGACAACATGTCTGCAGTTTTTTTGTCATATGGTGTATCTTTGAATACATGAAAATACCATGGTCATAATCCAAGTAATCAAAGTAGAATAACAAAGAACCAGTAGAAATGACAGAAAATCAATGACCAATTTTATGCATGAATCAGATGTTTTATTCAGATGGCAGTATTTCTTACATAGAGAGAAGAAAGATTCATATGAAGATATGGTTTCCTACAAATCTATCCCCTGAGTAAAAGCGAAATTAAATCTGTACTTTTAGCTCCCTCATTTTAGTCACCACCTGCTCTACGTAGTCATCTAAGTTGTTTTCACAGTTTTCGCCATAGTATCGGTCCTCACACTCACACACTGCCATTAGAGTGTCTGTGGTAACGCAGTACCCATTACCACAGTTCATATCCACACACGGATGTTTTCTTGACATTTCGTCTGTACTTTTAACCATAACAACGAAATTGCCATTGATTTTTTTCGAAGGCAAGTGTTTGGTGATTATATTGGAACTCTTCTTACACTCCGCTTTATGAAGGTGAACAGCCGGACTTGACCATATAACAGCATCCTCTGGTTCAAATACAGTGGTGTCGTAATTAGGATCTTTTGTGTAGGCGTGCACTGCTGTGAAAATCCTGGTCATTCGAAGTTTCTTTCCAGACACATTTGCTGTGCATTTTCGCAGTTTATTTGGCACATCACTACAGAGCGGTAGCTCAGGAAAGCAACTGTCAATGGCTTTTTTGATTTGAGTTATTTCTTTCTGAGTGCCTTTCAACTGCCTGGCTACAGCAACGGTGATGCCCTTCCCTGTAACCTTAGTAAATCCAGTCAGTGCGCGCTTGTTTTTGTTAATACTTCCTTTAAACGCAACAACCATCCATTCGTACCCTTGATACCGCTCTTTCAAAATGGACACAGCTCTTTCTGGTACTTGTTCAGGGTTTATCCTTGTATTAATTAGTTCTTCCATGTCCCGTGTAATGTATATTGTGCTTCGAGACATGCAGGTCTTGTGAATGTTAAGCATAACTGAATTTGCCTCATAGAAATTTTCAGCTTCATCATCGATAATATCTTTACTTAGTTTCCCATCAAGGCTATAATAGAATATGTTCATTAAGAAGCCTATGAACATTAGGTGATCTATGTACACTGTAACCTTCTTGATATCATCTGCACGACATTTAGTATGTTCAGCTAACAAATCTCCAAATTCATATTTGAAATACTTTCCTGGCATTTGGAGTAGAAAAAGTAGATCGTCGGTGGCAGACTGAGATTTGTATTTATTCTTAAAATTCTGCCTATGGGTATTTGCTTGCGCCTCGTTTTCTGCTTTATCTAATGCCTGCAGCGTTTTTTTGAACTCCTCCCATGATTCCTTGATGTTTTTCTCTACGTCTAGGTAACGAGGTGCCCATGCAGCCATTTTCTGTTCCTTCTGATATTTTGTAAAATCAGATAGAAGTGTAGAGACTGTAGTAAAATCAGCCTGAGGGTTCTTTGACTTCTTTAACTTAAGAAGTTCGTGTCCAAATGTTATGGCTGCTGTTGCAGCAATTATAGCGGCACCAACTGGAGGGTAACCTATTCCCACGATTGCGCCGATGACTCCTCCAATGGATGCAGTTTGGCTGAGAAGAAGGTCTGCATACCCCCTTTTTTTGTGTGTTTTCACAACCTGCAGCTGGTTGGCAGGCTCAGGGGCACAGACAGACTCCAGCAGCAAGGTGGAGGACAGCACCAGGACCAGCAGGCGAGGTGACACCATGGCTGACAACGCACAATATAACATACATTTAACATGAGTAACATGAGTAACACACAATATAACACACATTTAACACGAGTAACGCACAATATAACACACATTAAACATGAGTAACATGAGTAACGCACAATATAACACACATTTAACATGAGTAACACACAATATAAGACACATTTAACATGAGTAACACACAATATAAGACACATTTAACATGAGTAACGCACAAAATAACACATATTTAACATGAGTAACACACAATATAAGACATATTTAACATGAGTAACACACAATATAAGACACATTTAACATGAGTAACGCACAATATAACACATATTTAACATGAGTAACATGAGTAACACACAACATACTTAAATGACAAAGGAAGAAAAAAATAGGATGAAGGTAATAGTTGTTTTTGACTAATATACTGTGATATAGAAACTCATCAGTAAGCTAGCATCAGCATCTCTGGGGGTAAAGGGCAATTTGATCCTTTTTGCATCCCTCTGGACAAAACAATTGTAGTGCAAGATGTAATCTAGCAAAATCCCAACAGACTCAACTAGGACACACCTGAAGCCGGAGAGTCAAGAGGAGGTCCGTCCAGGAATCTGGCTGTTCAGCAGGCAGGGTGGTGAGCAGGTGAGTTGGTCTGCAGGCTGGGTGGACGGTCAGTGGTTGTGATGATAGTCTGTGGGCTGGTGAGTTTCAGAAGTCTCAGAGTCTCTGATGTTTGACCACTGATCCCCACATTTTTATAGGTAGCTGATCTGCTGTGTGCATGTATGTGTGTGTGTGTGTGTGTGTGCGTGTGTGTGTGTGTGTGTGTGTGTGTGTGTGCTGCTATTGATAGTGTAGGAGATATGGTATGCTGTGTACTGGTGTGTGTGTGTGTGTGTGTGTGTGTGTGTGTGTGTGTGTGTGTGTGTGTGTGTGTGTGTGTGTGTGTGTGTGTGTGTGACATCTCTTATCACCCTCGTGGTGAACAAGGTTTTATATGAGCTCGTGCTCCCTCCCAGTGATCAGGCCTCTGTGTGTTGGGACATTGTCTTCTGCCTACATGTATACAGTTTTTGCCTATTGCTTGAACACAATAGACATATGCTTAAACCAAAGTAAGATAACTTGAAGTTGTGTTACCATGAAGTTGTGTTACCATGCCTTAAACACAGTGTAACCATATCTTAAACACAAACGCTGCTTTACACTTTAGGTGCAATTCTGCAACACACTTGCTCCTTTTTGCAACACACTTGCTCCTGCACACTACACACTATTTCATACATAAGACACTTTGTTCAAAAATGAAATATTGATGTATCATTGGCAAAACACATCGATTCAAAATACAAAACACATACAAAACACACAACACTCAGACACACACCTGAAAATACTTACTTACAAAATTAAACACCAATCAGCCAGCTACAAAAAGGCCTCAGTTACAGTTTTTTACACACTAGAATAAAATCTTTCCTACATTTTTTGAACCACTCAAATAACAAAACAATGGCTCAGTGGAGGAGAGCATGGACAGAGAAGACAAATGTGTGATAACATGCAAATAACATTGGTTGACCACCTGGAAAACCCTAGATTGAGACATGCCACCAAATTGGAAAGAGATGATGCTTACAGTAGCTTTTTGTCTCCAACAGCACTGTGTTTTACCATGTTTACTGTGAACATGTTTACTTGCGTACACACCAGCGTACTGACTAATGTTGCATTGGAAGTCCAAATTTGTATCAGTTACAGTTTTTGCCCATTGCTTACGTAAACACATTTTGCAAAACTTGGCTCGCTGTGCCAAAACTCAGCACACAAGCACATAGGACACAACACTTGGAAATAAACCATTTACATCTATGTCAAATTGAAACTCTGCAATCAAAACCTAACAATCCTTTATCAAAATGTCACTCTGATGAGAAAAATGCACACACTTGCATCTTATAAAAACACTGTCACATCAGCAGCAACACACTAGTCTACTTTATATAAAACACTGTTTTTTGTATTTTGAATAGATGTGTTTTGCCAATGATACATCTGTATTTCATTTTTGAACGAAGTGTCTTATGTATGAAATAGTGTGTAGTGTTCAGGAGCAAGTGTGTTGCAAAAAGGAGCAAGTGTGTTGCAGAATTGCAACTAAAGTGTAAAGCAGTGCTTTTGTTTAAGGTATGGTTACACTGTCTTTAAGGCATGGTAACACAGCGTCAAGTTATGTTACTTTGGTTTAAGCATATGTTTTTTTGCGTTCAAGCAATGGGCAAAAACTGTAAAATATTTAGTTAACAGTATTAGTCATGTGTTGTGTTTCGTGAGTGTATTCATGTTACAGTTTTTGCCCACTGCTTGAACGCAATAGACATATGCTTAAACCAAAGTAACATAACTTGAAGTTGTGTTACCATGCCTTAAACACAGTGTAACCATACCTTAAACAAAAGCGCTGCTTTACACTTCAGTTGCAATTCTGCAACACACTTGCTCCTTTTTGCAAAACACTTGCTCCTGCACACTACACACTATTTCATACATAAGACACTTTGTTAAAAAATGAAATACTGATGTATCATTGGCAAAACACATCTATTCAAAATACAAAAAACTGTGTTTTATATAAAGTAGACTAGTGTGTTGGTGCTGATGTGACAGTGTTTTCATAAGATACAAGTGTGTGCAATTTTGTCATGAGAGTGACATTTTGGTGAAGGATTGTTAGGTTTTGATTGCAGAGTTTCAATTTGACATAGATGTGAATGGTTTATTTCCAAGTGTTGTGTCCTATGTGCTTTGGTGTAGAGATTTGGCACAGCGAGCCAAATTTTGCAAAATGTGTTTAAGCAATGGGCAAAAACTGTAATTATTAGTATTTCTCAAAAGATAAAACCCAGATTATGTCATTAGAAAAGTCAGAATGTTACAGCATGTTTACAGTAGGATTGAACTGCAATACAGTTCATGGCTGCTTATTGTGACACGTGCTTAGCAAGAGAGATTCTTACCATATGATTAGCAAGAGAAGACATTGCTTGTGATGTTGATGAGATCCTGTGGCCAGACCCCAACACATGGCAAGAACCATAGGCCCACTTACGCACAATTGTGTCCTTCTATATTTACATTAGTGCATTGTTACCTGGTCCCCTGGAGGGGATTGACCAGGTATTGCATTAAAGTAGACTACTGTAATGTACATTATTGAGGATTTTATTTTTTTGTTGTTGTGAAGACATGCCAAAACTGAATTAAAAACGAAAGACTGCAGTGTTTTATATAAAGTAGACTAGTGTGCTGCTGCTGATGTGACAGTGTTTTCATAAGATGCAAGTGTATGCAATTTTGTCATCTGAGTGACATTTTGATAAAGGATTGTTAGGTTTTGATTGCAGAGTTTCAATTTGACATAGATGTGAATGGTTTATTTCCAAGTGTTGTGTCCTATGTGCTTGGGTATAGAGTTTTGGCACAGCGAGCCAAATTTCGCAAAATGTGTTTAAGCAATGGGCAAAAACTGTAATGACTTTATACCATTATGGACCTGCAAGCATGCCTATACCATGCATAATTATATGCAAGTGTGCCCATATAATCGGTATTTGATTATATGTAATTGTATTGTGAATTAGCTGGGCATCAACATTGAAACCCATAGAAAGAGGGAGCCTGGAAGATAGGACAGCGTAAAAGTGAGGCTATTAGTCTGTAAAAAAAGAAAGTTTTAGTTGCACATGAACATGAGCACATAACTTACTTTAAGTCTAAAACCAACTTTTGCATGGCATGGTGGTGGAGATTGTTTTTCAGCTAGTCCCAACTAGTAGTGCAGACTCTGCAGGCATGTCCAACTAGTTTTCATCCATGCTCATAGCACCTTAGCTGTACCTGTTTTCTAGTATTTGTTGAATAAATAATAATTGACTTTAAATAACAATTTAAATAACAAAACATATTTTAGTGACTCCAAAAGTGCCCGATCGCAACATCGGAGGAATCAAACGTGTTTGATATTTCAGGCTTGACCAATAGTGCAGCACATGACAAATGATGTCATACTACACGTTGGCCATATACCTGGCTGAAATATTATCAGCAAGTAACAACGTTTTACATAAAAAATATTTGCATTCACCAGTCCATAGTAAAATACCATAATCATATCAGAGATGAGACAGACAGTTGAAGCAGCATTTGAATATGCAAACCAAGTGGTGTCCAACCTCAGGACACTTGAGATGCATGCACGCGCGCACGCACACACACACACACACACACTGGAATTAAACAATGGAATTCATAACAAAAACTTTTCACACATGGCAAAGTCAAATAAGAGAAGGAGAGAGGCAGTGAAGGAGAGAGAGACGGAGAGAGAGAGAAGAAGAGAGGCAGAGAAGGAGAGAGAGAAGGAGAGAGAGAGAAGGAGAGAGGCAGTAAAGGAGTGAGAGAGAAGGAGAGAGGCAGTAAAGGAGTGAGAGAGAAGGAGAGAGGCAGTGAAGGAGAGAGAGAAGGAGAGAGAGAAGAAGAGAGGCAGAGAAGGAGAGAGAGAGAGAGAAGGAGAGAGAGAAGAAGAGAGGCAGAGAAGGAGAGAGAGAAGAAGAGAGGCAGAGAAGGAGAGAGAGAAGAAGAGAGGCAGAGAAGGAGAGAGAGAGAAGAGAGGCAGAGAAGGAGAGAGGCAGAGAAGGAGAGAGGCAGTGGAGGAGTGAGAGAGAGAAGGAGTCGGAGAAGCATTCGAACGAGACTTTCATTTAAGTAATTCTCACTTGCACCTGCACACATGCTTGGACATGACTCCAGTACGCTTGTACATTACTCCTGTAAGCTTCTTAAAGTAAACCATAAACTTATTTCAGTCAGTACATAATTTAGGGGTTCACATATTTTTTCATACCTACACTGTGAATGGTTGAATTATGTACATATGAGCATAAACCACCCTATTTTCTGTGTTATTATTGTGCGTTGTGCTTTGTTGGTCCTACCATTTTAAGTAACAAAGAGCTTGGAAGGAATGTAGCAATTATAATCACTTTTAAAATCAGAGACAAAAACAAAACCAAAGTACGGGAAGCAGCCCCAAAGCTGTATTTATTCACACATATTCTTTTGAAAGGAAAAAAGTCTTTAGCCAAAAATGCATACAAATACTACACCATTCCATTCACAAACTCAATACAGTTGATTAAAAGTTTATTGATAGTTTATTTGTTCAATAATTTGTTACACAGAGTTCTTCTGTTCAGGTACTAGAGAGGGTGTCCACCTTTAAGTTCCTTGGGACCCACATCTCCAAAGACCTGTGCCTCCATTTCCTGAGTATGATCAGACGGAACAGGCTGCAGACTAACCTGTTGGTCTCTTTCTATCAGGCCACCGCGAAAAGACCACCTTTACCCTAACCACCTATTCGGCCACCTTTACCCTAACCACCTATTCGGCCACCTTTACCCTAACCACCTATTTGGCCACCTTTACCCTAACCACCTATTCGGCCACCTTTACCCTAACCACCTATTCGGCCACCTTTACCCTAACCACCTATTTGGCCACCTTTACCCTAACCACCTATTTGGCCACCTTTACCCTAACCACCTATTCGGCCTGCTGCCCTCTGGGGGGAGATGTGGATCCATCAGGGGCAAAACCAACAGACTAGAAACAGCTTTTTCTCATAGGCAGTCAGAACTTTAAACACACCAGAACAGTGGTACTGCTTTTCAAATAATCATGTTGTCACTTCACTGCTGCTGCTGACTAATGTTGACTAATACATTTTGGTTTTGTCACCTCACTGCTGCTGTTGATTATGCTCAATATGGGTTTGGCCCTACACCTCTCACTGTGCAACACCGACAGCATAATGTCACAGCTTCTGTACACAGCCTTTTCCTTTTACTATGATTCAATAGGCCCTTGTATATACTCCCTTCTTTTCTTTG
The DNA here is from genome assembly GCA_027475355.1 of Coilia nasus. Taxonomy (NCBI): domain Eukaryota; kingdom Metazoa; phylum Chordata; class Actinopteri; order Clupeiformes; family Engraulidae; genus Coilia; species Coilia nasus. The sequence goes on along the minus strand of CM050221.1, from coordinate 41,358,098 downwards.
TTTCTACAATGCTTCCTCGCACAATACTTTGACACTTGTACCTTGCACCTTTGTGGCCTTGCTATCTAATTTAGTTGTACAGGCAACTGTTCAATGACAATGAAGGTATTGAGGTCTTGAAACATTATCAGCAAGTAACGGAAAGTTTTACATGAATTTTTTACAAAGAACACACAGTACTTGTGCATGTAGGAAGAGCACCTTAGGGAGAAACTATAGCTATTACACCTACCCCTACACTATCTTTAACCAAGTAAATAGTTCAGGCTGTTAGTCCGTACTCCCAGGTGTAACACGCACAACTGGCCGCTGACTACAGCTATTCACGCAACCTCATGTGAGCTGTACAGGACAGAGCAGCTGAGGGGATGGCCAACTGGAGCCGTACAGACAGATGCTCAACAAGGGTTAACCTGAACCAGCCGGCTACCGTTACAGTGACTGGGGCTGCTGGGGCCGTTTACATGATCCACTCAGCAGCTCCTACCTATCGCTTTCCCCCATGGCTTTCACCATGCCAACAACATGCATCTCATCCAGGACCACTGGTAAGCCTTTGCAGTTTTCTCCAACATGTCCTTAACAATTAAAATAAATAAATAAATAAAAAATACAAGACACTTGCACATGTGGGGAGAGCACCCATTGTACCACACTTCAGGCTTTCCTAACTACAGCCATTACAATTATCCATACACTATGTGGGACACATCCTCAGCAGTGTACCTCAGTTTCAACGGGTGTTTTGGGCCTTTACTCACTGTACACCTTCCCCTAAACGTGATCAATCCTTTAGCGTGTGTCCACAGTTTAGCTACCTGCTACCCAAATTTCCAAAATGTACTTCCACAATTCACTTACAACCACAGTTTACTTCCAAATTTTACTACTTACTGCTCATTACCAACTGTTTGCACGACTTCCAAAGTTTTACTTACAAAATAAACTACAACCATAATTTACTTCCAAAATGACCTGCTTACTTACTAATTAGGACTTGTTATCGAATATTTGCACTTTACCACCATTTTACCACAGATACTATGACTTTGCAGTCACTAACGCATATGCCATTACAGAAACGAAAAAATATTTGCATACACAAATTACAGATTACAAATACTGTAATGATATCAGTATGAGACTGACAGTTGAAGAAGTCCACTATCTGATAACACTTATGCACGCACGCGCACACACACACACACACACACACACGCACGCACGCACGCACGCACGCACGCACACACACACACACGCACACATACACACACTCACACACACACACACACACACACACACACACACACACACACACACACACACACACACACACACACACCTAAGGAAAAGAAGAAGCTAGCCTTTTGAAGCTCTAATTCTTTAGGTTTGTGTAATCAAAGAGGATTTTCTTATATTTACCTCTTTACTGGAATGAAACAATGGAATTCATAACAAAAATATTCCAGACATGGCAGAGTCAAGTAAGAGAAGAAGAGAGGCAGTGAAGGAGAGAGAGAGAGCTCAAGTTCAATTTATTTATGTAGCACAATTTATCCAACAGAAGCTGACCAAAGTGCATAAATTAAATAAAATAACATGAAATTAAAACCTAAATAAATAAAAATAATAATGGTAAAAATAAAAGATGGTAAAAATAAAAAGGTGAAAAAAGTGAAAAAAACAAACAAACATATATACAATTGTATATCAAACAAATTACATTCTTAATAAAATAATAATAATACAAAGTATACAATATACAGTCATAATAAAAACACAGGATCAGAGAAAGATAATTAAAAAAGGAAAAAAAATCTTAATTACAATTGTAGGCCAAAGTTATGTTTTTAGATTAAGTTTAAAACTACTAATATTTGTGCTACCTTTCACATATTGAAGAAGGTCATTCCAGGGCAAAAAGCTCAATCCCCACATGATTTTTTATGCGAAAATGGGATAGAAAGCAGGTTTTGGGAAGATGACCTAAGCATTGGCAGAGCTGAATAAGGTGTTATTAACTCTTTGACATACTGAGAAGCTAATCCATTCAATGCTTTAAAAACAAATAATAGTAATTTAAAATCTATTCTAAATTGAATTTGGAGCCAGTGTAGCGTCACCAAAACAGGAGTAATGTGCTCTCTTTTTTTAGTACCAGTTAAAAGTCTGGCAGCTGCATTTTGGACAAGTTGCAATCTGCCTAAAGTAGATTGAGTAAGGCCTGTATGAGATACAGTAGTCAAGTCTTGATGTAATGAAGGTATGAATGAAAGTTTCAAGGTCCTTTAGAGTTAAAAATGATTTCATTTTAGCAATTGTTCTCAGAGAAGGAGAGAGGCAATAAAGGAGAGACAGATAGAGAGACAGAGAGAAGGAGAGAGGCAGGGAAGGAGAGAGAGAAGGAGAGAGAGAGAGGAGAGAGGCAGTGAAGGAGAGGGAGAGAGAAGGAGGTAGAGAGAGACAGTTAAGGAGAGAGAGACCAGAGAGACAAAGGTGAGGTTCTAAAGCAGTGTTTATCAAAGTGTGGTCCGCAAGTGGTCCGTGAGCAGCTGTGTTAAAAAATATATTTTTTTCATGTTTCCTAAGCTATCTATGTATACACAGTGTGTTTATAATGTTTGTATATCATCTTCATGCCATTGCCTATAGGGCTGTGATGCTTTACCAATTCATGCATTTACATAGTCCTGTAAGTCTTAAATGTGTGGGAGAAATCGTTGAGGTTTTTTAAAAGGGGGAAGTGGTCCTACTGTAAGTCTGAAAAACTTTGAGAAACACTGCTCTGAAGGATAACTAAAGCCTAAACATCACTTGGCCACCCAGTGAAGGAGTCGGAGAAGAATGATGAGACTTTCAGTTAACACAGGACAGGCACATCACCTATGCTGCCATCACCCAATGTGGCTCAGAGACAAAATAGAAAAACTCAGTAACACAAATTGGGGGTATTTTGTGCCTCAGGGATCTAAAGATAAAATTAGCCTACCAGTAAATTAATGGTTCTTAAACGATGAACATTTTGTGCCTCTGCTACTCTGCCTAGACTAATGCATAGGGCTCATATTTGGAACCCCTTATTACATAAAGAACCCTGAAGAGTGACTAGACAATTACACATGGACACTGATGGATGAAACTACCACTAGAGGCCGCTCTTGTTCTCTTGCAGGAATCTGGAGCATATTTGCCTATTTTTGACATGCTTCATGTGACATACTGAACCAGTCCTCACACAGTATACTATGCACAGACACACTGCACTGTGGACTGCACTCCCACGCCATATACTGAATTACTCTTACAAGTGATATTTCGACTTTCATATTAAACAGCTTTGAAATAAAGACCACATCTGTAATAGCCAGAACATATCAGCTTTTGGCTGGTAAACCGATCATTATCACAGCAGGTGAACAACCTCAAAATGTTTGTAATATCCATGTAAGTAATTCTCATCTACACCTCCACACGTGCTTGGGCATTTCTCCCATAAACTTCTTTCAGTCAGGGGTTCACATATTTTTTCCAACTGACACTGCGAATGTTTTCATTATGTACGTATGAGCATAAACCACCCTATTTTCTGTATTATTGTGTGTTGTGCTTTGTTGATCTTACCATTTTAAGTAACAAAGAGCTTGGAAGGAATGTAGTAATTATAATCACTTTTAAAATCAGAGACAAAAACAAAACCAAAGTACGGGAAGCAGCACCAAAGCTGTATTTATTCACACATATTCTTTTGAAAGGAAAAAAAAAATCCAGCTGGTGTTGGGTTCAAGTGAATACACATCTCCAACGGGACCTAGGAAAATATTTCTCACAACAGTCTTTAGTATTTCAGGGACACGTGAGGCCACAGCATAAAGACTATACCAGCCACGAGGTAAAGCTGGGAACAAGATGGAATAAACTTTAAGGTGTTTGAAAACTGTAAGGTGTTTGCTGAAGACCAACTTGCTGTTAAAATCAACAAGTACCTGAACAGAAGAACTCTGTGAAACTAATTCTGAAACAAATAAATCAACAATCAGAAAACTTGATACTGAGTTTGTGAATGGAATGGTGTATTTGTATGCATTTTGTATGCCTCTAGGGGGCAGTGCAGGCTACTCTGCTGGCTGCATGTATGCAGAGTAGCCTGTACACCCCATACCACACGTGAATGATGCTAGCTTTTCTTTGCATCATCTCCCCAAACAAAGCGTTACTTTATTTAAAAACTCCTGACTATTAAAGTGTTAAAGAAGTGTCTTCTTGATATGTTTTTTTTTTTTAGGTTTTTACTGCACACAGAATATTTCACTAGGAGGTTGTAGTTAAAAAAAAAACAATGTGACCAAATGGGACAATATATAAAAAAATAAACAAATGTGTTTTATATTGGCCCAGGGTGTCTGACAATAAAGAAATGTGTTTGATATTGGCGGAGGGTGTGTGTGTCAGCAGTGTGCCCTGCTGTGCAGCCGCTGGTGTGTCTTGAGGCTGCTGAGCTGCGTGAAGGTGCGGCTGCAGAGCGGGCAGCGAAAGGGCCGCTCGCCCGTGTGGATGCGCTGGTGCGCCTTCATGTTGGACGCCTGGGCAAACCGCTTGCCGCAGTGGCGGCAGGCGAAGGGCTTGCTGCCGCTGTGCACGCGCTCGTGCGTCACCAGGTTGCAGCGCAGGCTGAAGCGCTTCCCGCACACGCCGCAGCCGAATGGGCGCTCGCCCGTGTGGATGCGGCGGTGCCGCTCCAGGTCCGTCGAGCGGCCGAAGCTCTTCGGACAGGACGGGCAGCGGAAGAGGCGCTGGGTGGGCGAGGGTGGCATAACTGCTGTCGTGGCACCAGTTGCTGCAGCGTTGACGCGGCGGTGTACCAGTGAGGAGGAGGAAGAGGAGGAGTAAGGGGAGGAGAAGGAGGAAGATGAAGACGAGGGGAAGGTGCGACTATGAGATGGCACAGCGCTGACAAGGCAGGAGCCATTGGAGAATGCTGACTCTCTTGGCCGAGGCAGAACGGGTGCCAGGCCTTGTGGGATCACAGGTGGCCTCTGTGTGAGCGCCCTCTGCTGGTGAACACCCTCACCAGCTCCCATCCCCTCACTCCAATGAGAGAGAAACACGCCGTCTTTCAGGGAGTCCAAACAGTACCAGCCTGGGTGTTTCAGGCCCGGGTGTAGCGGTCTGCTTCCAGAAGCTTCTCTTTGAGTACCCAGTTCAAACTGGGACTCCATCTGTCCCTGGTGTCCATCTACCTCTGCCCTGTAGTCACACGCCCCCTGGTGGAGGTTCTGCTCCTCCTCCCCCTCCAACTGCTCAGCCTTCAGCTCCAGCTGCAGCTCTCCAAAGCCCACAGGCTCCCGAGTGTGTGCAGGCGGAGAGGCGGCGTCCTGAGTGTGTGAGAGGTGTGTGTGCTGGTCCACGGGTTCGGCGTCCTGCGTAGAAAAGGAGTCCTGTAGACGCTGGAGCTCTAGCTGGAGCTTTCGCTCAACCTCAGAATTCCATTCTTCATCTTCTGGAGAAAAGAAAAAATGGTTTACAAAATACATATTACTTTCAAGATGGCAGAGAGTCAGAGAAATAAGGTTGTACGATTTGGGAAAAAATATCCAATTGTGATTTATCTCTGACAGATATTGTGACTGAAATTTCATTTGAAAGTAAAGCTTTAGTTCAATATCCTACATTTTTGAATGAATGTAGACCATGTGTGTCAGGCAGAAACCACAGAACTCGTGACAGGTGAGCTTCACCATCACACAAGGAGCATGGCAGGAAACAGGGATCAGGACAAGTCATCGCGGTAGTGAAACAGCCACTGGTAGAGAGCAGCATGACTAATCATAGTTAACTGCATCAGCACACATTTAAAAATAATAATAATAAGTTATGCAGTCCTACAGGGAACAGAGTGTAACCTATCCGGGCAAAAATGTACCTTTAAGTGACCCCAATATCAATATGGTCCTTACTGTATTTCACAATATTATTTACATGATACCTGTGACATAAGGTATGTAAATCTATCACATACCCTGCGGTATGTGTGGGGTCTCTCGTGTTGTCTGTAACCCTGTGCAGTCCACCCCCAGGATGCAACCTACGACCTCACAGCAACTCCAAATTGGGAGTTGAACCCACTACCTCATAGCAACTCTGGGGTGCGTTTCCCAAACAACGACGGAGGTTAGCATTAAACCACCGTTGTACAACGTAGGTTCAAACTACTCAGCACACCACAACCGACTGTTTCCCGAAAATCTCCAACCACCAAAGTACGATGGAAGTCTGAACTGTTGTTAGTTTGGACTTAGGTGGTTCAAACTGTACCCAGATGTTTCGGAAGTGCTCGGAGAGTATTCGGGTGCATTCGTTGCGGATAACGACAGAATTGATCTAGGCTACATAAGGACATAAACGTAGTCTCATTTCATTTAAGCCGGTATGACAGCTGTAGAAACTCTGGGATATCTCTGTAAACACAACTATGTGCCCTACTCATTAAAAGTAACAACTGACTGTCAGTTTGTATCATATGTCTGTGTATTTAATTTATACTGCATGGAGCAACAGCTATAAATATAACCACTCCCTCCATGTAGGTAAGTAGTGAGGTGGATGTGTGGTTAGCTCGTCGGTCTGTCAAAGGAAGTGCTGTCTTTTTCGGTGAGATATGGGTTCGAATCCTGTTGAAGAGTAATCAATTTGTAACAGGTGAAAATGATCTACGGGGCAATGGAATAACCGTGCTTGTGGGTCAGTAATCAGTGCACATACATCACAATATTGCAAAAGTGCTCATTAACATCACTGACGTACATTAACTTTTATCCAACCACATTTTGCAACAGCTTATTGTGTGTTATCGGGTGTGTTTTCTACATTGTTCTTACATGATCTGGCAATGCAATACCGAAAATTAAGTGAATTGGGAGTAACATAATTTATGCAGACAGTGGCAGTAACGCACAGACAGCCGCCTAATCCGCCACAAAAAGGCCAAAGGTGACGAGCAAGACGTCACGTGAACAAACACGACAGTCTCACGACAGGTCCATGCTAATCGTTTCAACTGCACAGCTTCACGATGGAACTTCCGATGGTTCGTCCAGACTTTGCTGTTGGGAAACACTTGCATCGTTGAACGATCCATCGGACTACTGTAGTTGTAAACATCGTTGGTTGCTAAGTCTGGACGATGGTGTTGGGAAACAGCAGTGTGGTAAGACCATCGTTCAAACCTACGAAGTTGCTAAGGAAGTTAGCAACGACGCTTTTGGGAAACGCACCCCTGGATTGGGAGTCGAGCCCACGACCTCACAGCAACTTCAAACTGGGAGTTGAACCTACCACCTCACAGCAACTCCGAATTGGGAGTCGAGCCCACAACCTCACAGCAGCTCTGGATTGGGAGTTGAACCCACGACCTCACAGCAACTCCGAATTGGGAGTCGAACCCACAACCTCACAACAACTCCAGATTGGGAGAAAGATGCGCACCACCAAGTGAGCTAAAAGCCAGGCTATTAACTAAGTCAGTATGCTGTGCCAGGCTATTGACTAAGTCAGCATACTGTACTACAGTATACAGACTATGGTCCAAGCTGTGCTAGCTGGCAGCCATACAGTTGCTCACCTGTGCACTTGGGCTGCTTGTCGTCACCGCCCCTGTGAGTGGCTCCACTGGCTCCCCTCTCCCCAGCATGCTCTGCTCTGTGAGCATGCAGCTGCTGGTAGCAAGAGAAGCCTTGTCCACACCTGTCGCACAGGTACAGTCTCTCCTCCAGGGCCGCACCGACCCCCCAGCCCGGGTCCACACCCTGCCCCCCCTGTCCCTGCTCCTGGGGCTGGCCGCAGGACATGTGAGCGAGCGTGTGCTTTTCGCCATCCGTGCCCGGTGGTCGTGTGTGCCATGCTGTGCCTACATCTTCCCCGTCCGTTTCGCTTTTCCCTGATTGCGAGGCAGCCCCACATTGGCTCTTGTGCTCCCTCTTGATGCCTGCCACGGGCACTGCGGGCAGGGGGTTGCAGTCGGGTTTCCCTAGCGTTGACGGACTGAACCGAGGGTCCGCTTCCACTCTGACCCCTGTGTGCGGATCAATACAGGGATCCGGTTGGCTGGGTGAACCACAGGTCCGGGCGCTGAAAGTGCTCTCACCAGGCTCTGGGTCCGGACCGCCAGAACCTGACATCTCCCACAGAGGGAAGTCGACCTCGGACACAGAGAAATTCACAGCGAATTCTTCACCGGGGCTCTGACTGGTGCTCTGGCTTGTACTTTTCTGACCTTGCTCGACTTTCACAAACAGTCCAGGAGCCTTCTTGCCTTTGAGCTCGTCCTGACTTAGCCTTGCCATGCCTTGGCTGTCTGGGGGCATTGCTGAGGGGACAAAACAGAGTTACTTTAACATATATTTTAAGAGTCCAACAAAACATAAGGCAGTATAGCCAATCTGTTCTGGCCCTGGATAAAAATAAAAGAAACACAACCTCTTATGGTCCTTACTTTATTTCACAATATTATTTACATGATACCTGTGACATAAGGTATGTAAATCTATCAATGCTTTATGTTTCTGTTAGACCCTGCGGTATGTGTGGGGTCTCTCGTGTTGTCTGTAATCCTGTGCAGTCCACCCCCAGGCTGCAACCCACGACCTCACAGCAACTCCAAATTGGGAGTTGAACCCACTACCTCATAGCAACTCTGGATTGGGAGTCGAGCCCACGACCTCACAGCAACTTCAAACTGGGAGTTGAACCCACGACCTCACAGCAACTCTAAATTGGGAGTCGAGCCCACAACCTCACAGCAGCTCTGGATTGGGAGTCGAACCCACGACCTCACAGCAACTCCGCATTGGAAGTCGAACCCACAACCTCACAACAACTCCGGAATGTGGGAGAAAACTGTTTCCTAAAAATGTTTATTTTCATTATTCTGTTCTATTTTCATTCAACACATCTCCCCACTCCATTCAGTTCACTGGTAAACTAATGGGCAGAAAAACTGCCATTGGCCAGAACAGGTATAGTGCCTACCCTGTTGCCGTGTAGAGTAGGGATAATTACTGACTCTGATCAGTACACCTTTATAGTTTACATGAAAAGCATATAACACTAAAGGTGTTAATATCTTCCATACTAGCAATTAACGAAGCAAGGGGTTTTGCAATCAAGCTTCTAAACTGTGTTTTGGAACAACAAATCTCTCGAAAGCATGCAATTTGTGCGTTTATGTAAAGCGTTTGCTTGTAAGTTAACGCTCCCACGTTTTAAGTGTTCTCACGACCTACCTTGTTCCGTGTCGACCTGAACACCAACTGTGCGTCGCTGAGGGGCAACCAAACCCAACACCGCTTCACGAGCAGAAGCTCGCTCGCTTGTCAGGCAGTTCATCTTATTGCGCAGAGCTTCATTCTCCTTTTGTCTGCGACGCATCTCTAACCTCATCTCCACGCAACGACTGTCGACAACTTTACATATCTCTGCCACGGCGGTTTTTGCTAAAATCTCCATCACGGAGGCGATCTGAGTTTCAAGGGTCTCGCGGTTCGGCATTTTGACCGACCGAACTGTTATTGCTCGCACTTTTTGGCCGCTAAAAGCAATATTCAACAACTGTTCAACTTATTAAGGCATGCAGTACGCAGGGTAAACATGGGAGCATACCCCACCAGAGAGTAAATAAACTGAACAATAAAGCTATTGGACATAGCCCACTTCCCACAGCTGTTCATTCTGTGGTACCTTGGTACTTCCGTCTCATGGAAGTAGGCGTGGTATCGCGCAGAGTGTAATACCGTAAATATCAGACATAACCTGTTGACAAAAACAGAGCAAGGTTGATGTCATATGGCGACCCTGGAGTGCAATGGAGATTATTAGCAACCCCTCAGAATTAAGACCGTGCTGTCGTGGAAAATGGCTTTTGGTAGATGTAGTGTTTTTAGAGAATATTTCTTGCCAGTGACACAGCAAAAGCTGAAAAGGTTCATGGCAACAACCTGAATGCGTTTGACTAGTATCTTTTACCTAAAAATATGTCCGAGGCTTTCTTAATATGCAATGTTTTACAGCAAGTGATTTAAAATCTCAACTAATCAAACTCAATATTTGTTGGCAGGTTATTATGATAAAGTCATGGTTAAGTCCTCGTTTACAGCCCAAGGAATTCACATTTTTTTCTCGATCCCACATCACACTTATTTTTCTCTTATCTTGTGGTCACGTGTTAGGGAATATGACACGATTGCACAAGTTTAATAACCTATACATCTAGAAAAAAATTCACATGACACTTTTTTTATTGAGAATAAAAACAATTTAGCAGACCTCTGAAACCCTCAAAGGGATCAAACATTTCAACCTAAAGGGGGAAAAATAAGCACAGGGCCAGTATTATGCTGTGAGGAATAGGGTGAACTCAGCCATATTGGGCCATCAGCTAAAGTGGGCCAAATAAGGTTGACATGTCATATCTCCCTAAATTTGAATAATCAATCACTGTTAATAGTTTAAAATTGTTGCTACAACTGTGCTTGATGTGTTTTGAATGATTTGCTTGCTCTGATGTTGCTAAGGTGGGTGGGGCAATTCCTTACAGTGACACTGGTGCGAACATTTTAAGTGTGAGTGTTTTGGCAGGCAACATATGACTTTGATATAATAAGGTTGTTATAATGTTAAGAAATGAATTAGGTAATGAAAGATATATATTATTGATATTGATGTCCTTTATTAGAGAAACATGGTTATAGTTAGAAAAAAACAGATTTTCTGACTTAAAAACACATTTTAGTTGCCGGCCCATTTTACCTGAATATGTTAAGATAAAATGGGCCATTAGCCTCAGCTAAAATGGGCCACCATTTTTACTGACTTTACTCCATCATTTTCAGGAAATTAAAATCAAATCTGCAGATATACAATGACAACGGTTGGAATATTAAAGCTATGGGTGACTTATGGGTGACTATAGCCATACTGTATAGGCCTAATTGTATTGGTAGCAGGCTACCATATGCACGCACACTACATAAGCATTAGATTAGGTTAATTACACTCAATGTGTAACACTTAAATACACAAGTCTTGTTGAATTAGAAGTTATTGAAGTGTTGAAGTTTTTAATTGCTGTATTGCACAGGAAATAGGCAAGGAAAAACAAGGAGGCTGACCTGAAGGGATTACAGATGAAAATTAGCCTAGCTACTTTGCTAACTCTGTCACATTTGCATTTTTGATTCAAATGGAAATGTTGACTAATGTACATTAACCCTTTTAAATAGAAATACAAATAAATACAAAAGTAAAAAGGAATTGACAGGGACAGAATGTCAGTCCACCGAAATAGCAAAGGCATGAAATTTACCAAGGGTAAATACGCAACGGAGTGAACTGGAAAGGTGCCTAGCAAAGCATGCATCTGGTCAGAGACCATGCCCCCCAGACCATGCTAAGACAGAGCTGACATAAATATAAAAGCATAGAATGGTTAGTGTGTTTTGTGTGTAAAAACAATTCAAATAAAAACACATTTATTTTACCTTATAAGGAGTCCTGCATTGGATCTATTCACTGGCCCATTTTACCTGAACATGTGGCCCATTTTACCTGATCACAGCCCATTTGGCCCAGAAAGGAGCTTCTAACAATTAAACACCTCTAAAATATAAAAAAGACTTAAAAACAATACATTTTCTCTATAGTCTAATAGAGGACACCTGACTGAAGAAAACCTGATCATTTTTGCAGGTTTTATTTGGTGTTGAATAGTGTTTTTATGGGTCTTTAAAAAAATTGCCAAAAAGTGGCCCAATATAGCCTACCTGAGTTCACCCTACATTTCTAGACCAATATTTATGTTGATAGCCAACATTTAACTGTGCTGTTTGAGTTAAGTCCATGTAACTGCGAATGATTCAAACATCTATTGTTAAAGACCAAATGATGTGCCGAACAGACCAGTCTTCCACTTAGGGTTGCCACTTATGTCTGACAAAAAAACGTGACATTTCGGCAACCAAATCAACCTTTCTGCTTATAAGCAGAGACCTGGGTGTCAGTGTCCCGGGAGAATATTTTTCCCGGGACAGACCGTTGAAAACCTGGACAATCGGGTAAAACCGGGACAGGTGGCAACATTACTTCCACAGCATGTGAGAAATCAGCTTTGGTTACCAAGCCTGGACCCTTCTCAGGTTTATGTGCCCTGAACACTGATGTGCCCAGCAACTGAGGCCAGGCAGAAAGTGAGAATTGGTTTTGCTGACACATCTTAAGATGCTGAGAGATAACTGGAGTCATGGACTCATGCTGATCTGTGGTTCGGACTACAGACTACAGCCTTCGAATCGAATCGTCCGAATGCTAAAAGTTCATACTACATGACCTACTGGCTTGTAAATCGGGTCACTGTCAGTCCACATTACATGACTAATCAATGACAGGGGTCATGCACCACACAAGCAGTCACTAGGAAAGATCCCACCACTGTGTGATACCTAATTGCAGGCTACGCTCCGTCATGAGGACACATAAACGTAAAGACCCTGGGAATGACATGTTAAAGTACAAGATTTTGCACTAGCTACTGTTGTGGAAAACCTCTACAAACACTGAGTAACTTAAATAGCACTGAAACAAAATAGCACTCTGAATGCCTAACAAAAAGAGACCAGTTGAGACGGCAAGTTTGTTGATGACTGGAGAGCCTTTTATTCACAACAACACTCAAAATCAACAGCTTGCTAAGACTGTTGCACTGATGAGATGGTAAGTGAACTGATGTCCAACCAGGTGTTCTGCAGAGACCTTGGCCAAGGGCAGCTCCTCCCTACATCTGCTACTTACCTCATCATTGGCCAGTCAACATTCTCATTTTTTACTGATAAACTTTTGCTCATTTATCCTGGTGTTTTTTTCTATTAAGTCACAATGGTGGAAAGTCCCATGCTGTTTTTTTAAAGGCCTTGCTGGCCAGCAAGCGTTAACAATAATGGTCATTAGGTCAGCGGAGTGTCTTCTCCTTTAGACTTCCCCAACTCCACTGTCGTGAAGACATACAGGAAATATTTCCTGCCATATGCCATAGCACTTCATAATGACCACTATAGCTTTGATAAAGAGACAACTAATGCCTCCTTGCACTTTGAGTGGTACTAACTTCATTGTCCACTGCAAGTTATCTGTTCTCTGTGCCTTATCCATTACTGCACCTTATCCTGCCTTACAGTGCAATTTCTGTTGGGGTTTTTTTGTGGGCTTGTGTGTCTGAAGAGTCCCTGCTCTGGGAAACTTACTTAAGATAAATCTTTTTGCGTATGTTTGGAGGTGTGTCTAAAGTGTACCTGCTCCGAGAAAACATAGTCAAGGCACATATCTCCTTGTGTGCTCCCTCCTGGTGTGAACCTTAGGCTGCACTAACGCCGCTATGCCTTTGTTTACTCTGTGTTCCCCTACACTTCTGTCAGCTTGTTTATGTCCTCCTTTTGTAAGTCACTTCAGATAAAAGTGTCTGCTAAATTGTAATGTAAGGTAATGTTCCTGGTACTGTGCTTTACCCATTACTGCACCTTAGCTGGTTACCACGTCTTGTATTTATTTTTTTCTTTATTGCAGTACAGCCAATAATGCCTATTTATACTTTTTAAATACTTTTTATAATTTTTTACTGCGTTTCATATTGTACATTGTTTATTGTCCAAGTTGTGCTCCTTTTCTTCAGTGTGTTGTTAATGTCCCTTTCCCTGTAAATTATGCTACCGATCTATCTATTCTGTCCTGCCTTATCCTTTGCCCTTCTTGTTTTTGGCCTTGCCAGTGTTATGAGTACTTGGCCTCGTACTTGCTGTACTGGGCCTTCTCAACGTTATCAATACCTGTCCCTCTCTAAGGCCTTGCCTTTGTACTCAGGACTCTGAGTATCTGTCCACTCTCTTGGGTCTCCATGCACCTGTTGACATCACTTCACCCCGTCTCTCATCAGCGCCATTACCACATCCACATGTGTTACCAAATCATCAGAAATATTCTTCCACACTATCTGTCAAGGTCAGCTAATATGTAATTCAACTAGATAACAGCAGTGCTAATTACCAGCCAACACTTTCAGCAAATCACTTGGGTTAAAAAAGGAAACAACTACACCAAACAGGACCACGCATTATTGCTTAATGCTCAGCCTTCAGTTGGGTCTGTGAGGTGGAGCTCTCGTCCTCTTACTCTCGTCCTTCTGGGATATCACTGTTACGTTCAGCTATGCCACTCGTAGACTGACAGATAATTAGCACTGAAGATTCTTCTGAAGGGCAGTTTTTTGGCTTGGCACTTGAAACAGGTGCATCCATTGGCTGTTCATACAACAGCCTCTAGTCAGTTGTTTTTTATTATCAGCAAAGATACAAGGAGAAACACTGAAAACATACAAAGTAAATGTACAGAGGGTACACAATTCTGTCCTTGGTCTCTGTTTTGTTTTTCCCAGATGTGCTGAGTAATAAGCTGTTCCCTGTAGGTGAGGTGTGTGTAGGTGTGGCGTGTTCACCTGTAGGTGAGGTGTGTGTAGGTGTGGCGTGTTCACCTGTGAAAGTGTGTGTAGGTGAGGCATGTTCACCAGTGGAGGTGTGTTCACCTGTGGGGGTGATGGTGTGGTGTGTTACCAGTGGAGGTGTGTGTAGGTGTGGCGTGTTCACGAGTAGGTGTATGTAGGTGTGGCGTGGTCACCAGTGGAGGTGTGTGTAGGTGTGGCGTGGTCACCAGTGGAGGTGTGTGTAGGTGTGGCGTGTTCACGAGTAGGTGTATGTAGGTGTGGCGTGGTCACCAGTGGAGGTGTGTGTAGGTGTCGCGTGGTCACCAGTGGAGGTGTGTGTAGGTGTGGTGTGTTCACCAGTGGAGGTGTGCGTAGGTGTGGATTGTTCACCAGTGGAGATGTGTGTAGGTGAGGCATGTCCACCAGTCGAGGTGTGTGTAGGTTAGGGCTTTGACATCGAACTATTCGAATATAATTTGAATATTTAAAAATGAGAGATATACGAACAGCAGCCAATATTCGAACCTGTTATGTGTATTATTTTTGTAAATGCATTTGCCTGTAAACATTTTCAATTCAGATTCCGAGGTTTTTCCACGCCTGGTGAAGTTGTGAATCGCGAGCGTATTATGCAGTTATTAGCCATCTGTGGTGCTGTAGCGTCCTGGTTCGCTTTTGGTTTGCATACCACAAGCACGTCTGCAGTCATGGCGAAGAGTTCGAAATCTACACTCCCGACCATTTGAAAAGCTTCGTGTGGCGCTAGTTTAGTCTCCAATGCAAGAGGGGAAAATCACGAGTAAGCACAATATGATATGCCTGACTGTGACAAAAAAAATAAAAATGGTCATGACACTGTGTTGTTCTTCCGAAAACATAATTGGCTGCCTTTAGACTAGATGAAGGAAAGGTAAGCTTGTGTATTTCCAATAGAGAGTTAACTGTGTCATAACAGCATCTTCTGTTATATTCCGCTCATTACATCTTCACTCCGACAGTGAACATCTTGTTTGTGCAATAATAACAGTTTTAACACACGCATAAATACTTAGCCTTTCGTGCATGTAGTCTATTGACATTGACTGATACACTGCCCTCTGGTGGACAACTTAAGTTTCATACCAATATAGGTCTTACTGAAGCCATATAATGGTCAAAATATAATATAATGCTTGAATATATTCGAAATTCATAAACAAACGAACTTCAAATATCATTTTTGGCCAAAAGTCAAAGCCCTAGTGTAGGTGTGTGTAGGTGAGGCGTGTTCACCAGTGGAGATGTGTGTAGGTGTGGCGTGGTCACCAGTTGAGGTGTGTGTAGGTGTGAGGTGTGTATAGGTGTGTGTAGGTGTGGCGTGGTCACCTGTGGAGATATGTGTAGGTGTGAGGTGTGTGTAGGTGTGGCGTGTTCACCAGTGGAGATGTGTGTAGGTGGAGCTTGGTCACCAGTCGAGGTGTGTGTAGGTGAGGCTTGGTCACTAGTCGAGGTGTGTGTAGGTGTGAGGTGTGTGTAGGTGTGTGTAGGTGAGGCATGTTCACCAGTCGAGGTGTGTGTAGGTGTGTGTAGGTGGGGCATGTTCACCAGTCGAGGTGTGTGTAGGTGGGGCATGTTCACCAGTTGAGGTGTGTGTAGGTGTGTGTAGGTGAGGCATGTTGACCAGTCGAGGTGTGTGTAGGTGAGGCTTGGTCACTAGTCGAGGTGTGTGTAGGTGTGTGTAGGTGAGGCTTGGTCACTAGTCGAGGTGTGTGTAGGTGTGAGGTGTGTGTAGGTGTGTGTAGGTGAGGCATGTTCACCAGGCAGACGCCAGCCTGCTGTGCTGGTGGGAGCGCTGGAGCCGGTTGCGGGGGCTGGCGGTGGAAAAGGGGCGGGGGCAGCGGTATCTCTTCTCCCCTGTGTGTGTGCTCAGGTGTCCTTTCAGGTTGCTCTTCTGGGTGAACCGCCGGCCACAGATGGAGCAGCCGTATGGGCGTTCGCCCGTGTGGATGCGCCAGTGACGCTCAAAATGGCTCTGGCGATCAAAGCTCTTCCCACATTCTGAACACTGGATGCGACGTTTGCACAACAGAGATGAAACGGTGCATCCTGTGCCATGTGTTATCTCTGGTGGAGCTTCTCTGATGGCAACTACTGTGCCCGAGTGATGAGCTGGACTTCTGCAAAGCCCAGTGCTGCCCCTCATGCCTCCAACGACTCTCTCTGCGCAGAAATGTGTGTCTTGTGATGTCACTTCCTGTTGCACTGTAGAGTGTGCATCTCCAAAAGCCTGAGGACTGGTTAGTGAGTTCAAAGGCGTGTCTGAAATGGTACACACTTCCTCTTCCTGTTTGATGTGAGCAGGGCTTAGTGGGTGGGGCCAGGAAGTCTGCACTGCTGACAGGCCTAACTGCATGTTACTATGGGAGACAAATCGCTCTACATCTTTTAAGTTCGCAGAGTTTTCTTCCACCCCTCTTGTTTCGCAAAGCGTGGAGTCACTCTGTTCTACTGTACCAAACTCCACTTCAGATACTTCAGTCTTCATCTGTCCCTGGTGTCCATCTACCTCTGCCCTGTAGTCACACGCCCCCTGGTGGAGGTTCTGCTCCTCCTCCCCCTCCAACTGCTCAGCCTTCAGCTCCAGCTGCAGCTCTCCAAAGCCCACAGGCTCCTGAGTGTGTGCAGGTGGAGAGGTGGCGTCCTGAGTGTGTGAGAGGTGTGTGTGTGTGAGAGGTGAGGTAGGATCCAGAGGATGCCTCAGAGGCTGTGTTTGTGTCAGGCAGTGCAAATTCACATCATCGCCAAGGAAATCATTAACACTGTGATCCACAATCTGACTGAGATGGTGTGTGTCAGTGTTGTCAGTGTCTGTAGGGTGCATCTCAGCCTCTCTCTGCGTCACTCTCTGCTTCTCGCCCTCTTCTCTGAGTTGATCCATCACATGGGTGTGCTGGGAACTCTGTGCGGGCATCTCAGCCCTTGTTGTCAGGTGTGTGTGTGAGTGTGTGTTCACCTCAGCCCCTCCTGTCAGGTGTGTGTGTGAGTGTGTGTTCACCTCAGCTCTAGCCACTGTGATGAGGTGTTTGTCAACTCTGTGCCCATCTGTGCAGGCCATCAGAGTGTCTCCTGTGGGTCTGACTTCTGTCCTGTCCTGTGAGTGTGTGCTCTTCTTCACTGTGTTAGTGTGCGGAGAGTCATAGTTTTCAGTAGGCAGCTTTCGTTTTAAGCAATGAGTCTTGTCCAACACCTTTACAGAGAGGCCTGCAAAGAAGGAACAACAAATTACTTACCACTGAGCAAACTTGAACGTGTCGAGCTAATAATATTTTTTTAGATGATTCCCAGGACTTTTTGAGAAACAAAAAGGACACATGTTGGAGAAACACTTTAAGTAAAATGTGTGCTGTCTAAATAAGCATGTGTCTTGCATGAAGCAATCTGTCAATTAGAACCATGATTTGTTTGAATTTATGAACATTTGTTTTCAGTTGTAAACCTCTCCCCGTTTGGGTGTAATCTAATGCAGTTGCGTGTGAGGTTCACGTAAAGGGCTTGCCTTCCGCCATTACATTTTCCATGAGTGTCAGCTCTCACAATATTAAAAACCAAGCATATGCCTAAGTCCAAAGACACTTTGGATTGTAATTACATGGAGTGTATCACACACACATTCACACTTCAGCTAATAATTCATGCACATCACGCTTTTTAGATGTTACAAACGAAAACAACTGTTGTAGTACAATACTTTATAATATAAGGCAATGACTTCGATGTTTCATGTTTTTTATTTAAATCCCCTAGAACGGCTTTGTCCTACCTTGGTCCGTGCAGACCTGAACACCAACTGTTCGCCGAGCAGATGTTCGCTCGCTCGTCAGGCAATTGACTACCGTGCGCAGAGCTTCAATCTCCTTTTGTTTGCGATATATTTCTAATCTTAGTTTAAGGCAACCGCTGTCTACAACTTTGCATATCTCTGTTACAGCGGTTTTTGCCAAGGTCTCCACCACAGACGCGATCTGAGTATCAAGGGAATCACGGTTCGGCATTTTGAGAAAGTTAAAAAGTTATTAGTTGTACTATTAGTCTGCGTAACACACGGTCAAAATAACATTTAATGACACATACAATTTGACGCTTCAATGCAACGTGAGCATACACACGGTGAAGTAAACAACGTAGCCTAGCTTAGTCACAATAACGGATATTCAATGGTTCCACGGTAGGCTACTTCCGTCTCATGGAGTACGGGGGCGTGGCGTGAAAAGGAGTGAAATACCGTAAATATTCCATGCAGCTAGTTAGTAGCTAACTTCGGTAAAGGGGAAAATTGCATGAGATTGTCATGCTAAATTTAGTTCAGCATTTCAACGATCATGTAAAATGTAGTGACACTGCACTGGCACAACAGACTAGTCCTTAATGACTAGTTAAACAGCTGACATAAGATCGGATTTTATCGCACACGCTATCGGTCGGTTTTCCCCCAGAAAGAGCTCTAACGTAAACACAAATATTATAATGTGCTTTGACGCCTATACGCGATTACATTCTTTCTTTTCTTCGAATGTTAATATGACCATGGCTCTCCGTCCATCTGCCTGTTTCACCAGAGAATGTTTGACAGGTCCCACTGCCGGTGGTGAATTATGACAGGTCTTTCTTTGTAACTTAGAGACTGTATGTGTAAACATAATGACTATATATGACACGTGTCACTGTGTAAACAAACATGCTGACATGTTTGACCAGTATTAACACCCCGTCCCTGATTCTGGTAACAGGTGTGTGTAAAAAAATGGGCTTTTAAGTGTACACACAAAACAGACAGAGAACCACATGGAACAATCGAGTTAATCTGACAAATGGTGTATGGAGTTAAAGGTCATGGAGTTGTTCTCAAAACATTGAAGTGATACAGTGCTTCTGAACATGTTATGTGCAAGATATGTTTTTTTTTTTTTAAAGAAACAAGGACAACTGATTGATATATGATTTGTATGACCCATTAAACACAACAAAATCATCAGCTTTCATGACTTCATTGTGAGGTAAGTGGCAATACATATGATGAGTAATTTCAGTAGCCTAAATTAGGCAAACTGCTCAGATTGGAGTTCACTATAAATTTACTCACACACCCAATGAACTCACATCACTGACACCTCACATCACATCATCCGTGCTATATTTGCTATTTTACTAGTTAAAAGATTTGAGAAGACATGGACTACTTTTATTTAAAGTGTCTTCAAAAAATGTTTTTTGTTCACACGTGTGTGTACAGGCTTTTTACCATCCCATAGCAAAGGACAGTAACAGAAGATGTGTGCATACTTATTTATGTATCTTTACTTGTCACGTTCATGAATACTTACATACCTGACTAAACACACGTTAAGGAAAACAAAGAAAACACTTGACAAAGACTTAAGTATGATGTTCTTTATAATACCAGAAGAATTTATTATAATATCACAACTTTTAACATGGCTAATGTCTGTTTCACCCTCTGATGTCCTGTCTTAATCGTAATCAGGAAACGGCTTATTTAAAAAAAAAAAAAAAGATGCACAACAGGTTTTGTTCAGTCTCCAAAAAGAGCACTTATGGGTAGTGTATGTTTTCTAATCAGAATCCCATCAAGTCTAAATGCAGGCAGTCTTGTTCACCTTATCCCACAGCTAAAGATAAATAATGCTTGATGGTTCTTGAACCACCAAAGAAGACTAGATAGATAGCTCTACCAGCCAAAGCACAAAGACTTGACAGAAAAAAGCTCTACCCAGCCTAATCACAAATATGATATCATTTGCCTTGGAGTATACAGTATCTGCTTTGTTTTTCTTCTTTTTGTCACAGAGCCTACGATAGTTCTCACTATGTTACTATGGTGACATGTGACAGGTCTAACTGTGTAAAGGTTGAAATACGTGTGACCAGTATTAAAGGCACAGATCATGATTCTGATGACTGAGACAGTAAAGTTCAATAACCAATCAAGTTCACTGCCTTCCCTTTAAGATGCTGAAGCAATGTGCTGACTCACTAAAAATGCTACGAGGTGACGGTTGGACAAGGTTACCCAAAAACGTCACCATTTCAAGCCCAGGATGCATTGCTTTGAGCCAGCCAGCCAATTGATTCAAACAGGCCCATACCTATGTAAGTTAATTCTGAGAATGTAGTAAATCTTGAAATTAAAGCCCCCTATGGCTTCATTCTCTCAGCATAACGAAACAATGGGGCTGTCCTATTAGAAGGTTTACCCCTCACGGCGGGTTCATTCTGTCACCAAGCCAAGCACTTGGAGCAGGTCCCTGGAGTGTATGTGCACTGTTTGTTTTTAAGTGCACACACAAAACAGTCAGAGAATTGCGAGAAACAATCCCGTATGCCAAAAGGTGTATTGGATTAAAATCACAAAACTGAACATATTATGCACAAAGACCTGCTTAAAGAAAAAAGACCAACAACGACAACATAAAAAGCACACTTTGTATCACAGGAAAATAAATAGAGTAGTTTTTTATAAATTGACAGGAGTCAAACGGCAATATGCCTGACAGTAAACTTAGTAAACTTTTTCTTGCCATCATTCTAGCAAATGTCTTAAAAAAGGTTTTGGGCTAGCTCCATTAGCATCCGTTGGAGTGCTGCGATGCCTTTGAAACAGCACAGTGATCTTAAGAAATATACATGTTCGATTTGTTCATCATAATCATACAATAGGCCAAGTTAAATATTGTCCCAAATGTTGGCTTTTTTCAAGCATAACACTTGTACATACATAACTTTAGAGCTCTCTGTCACACACACACACACACACACACACACACACACAGACACAAGCATTACAGCCTTGGCAAGGACGTGTGTAAAAACTACTCAGGTATCTCAGGTATGTCAGGTCAGGTTAAGCACAGGACAGAATCATATCTGCCACAGGACCAACACAGAATTGATGTTTGGCAGAAAACTCAAGAAAATGAGTACTGCTGTACCCCCTTAAGGAACCCTACCACAAGACGCTGTACCCCTTAAGGAACCCTACCACAAGACGCTGTACCCCTTATGGAACCCTTCCACAAGACGCTAAGTGATAACTAAACAAGTGACTCTGGCCTGAGCGTTCACCAG
This sequence comes from Coilia nasus, assembly GCA_027475355.1. Taxonomy (NCBI): domain Eukaryota; kingdom Metazoa; phylum Chordata; class Actinopteri; order Clupeiformes; family Engraulidae; genus Coilia; species Coilia nasus. The sequence goes on along the minus strand of CM050221.1, from coordinate 41,336,461 downwards.
GCGTATGCCATCCGGCTGCGTGGTGGAGCGCACTGGTGTCGGTTGCGGGCGCTGGAGGTGGCGAAGGCGAGTGAACAGCGGGGGCAGCGGTAAGGCCTTTCTCCCGTGTGTGTGCGCTGGTGGCCCTTGAGGCTGCTCTTCTGGGTGAAGCGCCGGCCACAGATGGAGCAGCCGTACGGCCGTTCGCCCGTGTGGATGCGCCGGTGGCGGTCCAGGTGACTCAGACGGTCAAAACACTTCCCACAGTGTGCGCAAGGAAAGCGCCGTTTGTCTCGTGCAGATGAAAACGACGTGAGCTCGCTGGGCAGGGAGGACAGTGAAGGTTCTGACTGGTGAGCTGGGATGCTGCCACACACAGTGTTTACCTCCATCGCTCCAGTCCCTCTCACACCAAAGGAGTGTGCATGAGGTGGTGATGTCACTTCCTGTTGCACTGTGGTGAGTTCAGCCTCCGGGGCCTGATGATTGGCCAGCGAGTCCAACAGTGGATCTGAAAGGGGATACACATCCTCTTCCTGTTTAATGTGGGTGGGTCTTGGGTGGGGCCAGGAAGGATGTACTGCTGACAGGCCTAACTGCATGCTGCTATGGGAGACAACTTGCTCTGTCCCCTTAGAATTTGCACAGTGTGATTCTACCATATTATTTTCCCATAGCTGGCAGTCACTCTGTTCTACTGTACCAAACTCCTCTTCCGGTACCCCAGACTCCATCTGTCCCTGGTGTCCATCTACCTCTGCCCTGTAGTCACACGCCCCCTGGTGGAGGTTCTGCTCCTCCTCCCCCTCCAACTGCTCAGCCTTCAGCTCCAGCTGCAGCTCTCCAAAGCCCACAGGCTCCTGAGTGTGTGCAGGCGGAGAGGTGGCGTCCTGAGTGTGTGAGAGGTGTGTGTGTGTGAGAGGCGAGGTAGGATCCAGAGGATGCCTCAGAGGCTGTGTTTGTGTCAGGCAGTGCAAATTCACATCATCGCCAAGGAAATCATTAACACTGTGATCCACAATCTGACTGAGATGGTGTGTGTCAGTGTTGTCAGTGTCTGTAGGGTGCATCTCAGCCTCTCTCTGCGTCACTCTCTGCTTCTCGCCCTCTTCTCTGAGTTGATCCATCACATGGGTGTGCTGGGAACTCTGTGTGGGCATCTCAGCCCCTGCTGTCAGGTGTGTGTGTGAGTGTGTGTTCACCTCAGCCCCTCCTGTCAGGTGTGTGTGTGAGTGTGTGTTCACCTCAACTCCGGCCAATGGCTGTGTGTGTGTGTCAGGTTCTTCACCATGCATGAAGACCATGTGACTGCTTCCTGTAGATTGGGCATGCCCACCTTCCTCTGACCGAACAGGGCGTGCCGAGCTGCTGATCTGCGTGTCACTGCCTGCTGGGTTGGCATACTGGGAGCTCCCCTCTGCTGGGTTGGCGTACTGGGAGCTCCCCTCTGCTGGGTTGGCGTACTGGGAGCTCCCCTCTGCTGGGTTGGCGTACTGGGAGCTCCCCTCTGCTGGGTTGGCGTACTGGGAGCTCCAGTCTTCCTCAGACAGCTGGGTCTCCAGGCCCAGAGTGTTGTCTGACACATCTACAGCCAAGCCTACAACAGCAACACAAAGACACCAACCAGTGGGTCATCCTATAATGTTTCCAACAGGTTTTTGTCATAGAAGAACAATCAACAGCTAACTGTTTTAGAAAATTGGTAGTGATGTAAAACCATTAGTATATTTTATGTGTACATTACTGTCGTATATATGTATAATTTGCATAGCGCACAGCATGTATGTGCATGATGCTACTTGTCTATTGTACAGTGTATGCACGCACACACCATGACGTTTGACCTTTGACCCCAGCTCACCTCTGTGTGTGCGCAGGTGGCCCTTGAGGCTGCTCTTCTGGGTGAAGCGCCGGCCACAGATGGAGCAGCCGTACGGCCGTTCGCCCGTGTGGATGCGCCGGTGACGGTCCAGGTGGCTCAGACGGTCGAAGGTCTTCTCACAGAACCCACACGGGAAGCGGCGCTTGCCTCGCACCCATGCCTGCTGCATGGACCTCTGTGCCCTTTGACCCCCCCGTGACCTGTGATGACCCCACAGGCCCCCCTGACCACCCCTGAGGACCAAGCTGGATAAGCCCCCCCTCAATGCTCCAAGACTTTTCTCTGAAGCTGGAGCAGCATGTGTGAGTGTGTGCGCGTGTGTATCCATATGAGTGTGTGTTGGGCGTGTGCCAAAATGTGTGTTTAGGTGCGGAAGCGCAAGCTGCTTGTGAAGCCACCACCTTCTCAGTCGTGGTCTTGGCGGCGGGGGTGGGGTTTCCGTGGAGATGGACACAGGCAGAATGCTGGAATTAGTCTGGCGAGGGGGCGGAGGGTCACTCGGGGTACACGCTGTCGCGTCGTCACTCCCGTTGGTCGGCCACCTTTGACCATTCTCGTCATCCGCTGCTGCCAACTCAGCGTTCTGCGTCCCCCCACTCACGGTGCAGTCACGGGCGCCCTGCGTTCCATGCCCTCCCTCGTTCTCGACCTTCACGGTCACCCTGAGCGTGTCAGCCTTCTCCTCCGTGTGTCCCTGGCCAGCGTGCTCCTCCGCATGGCACCTGGCCTCCCCCGCCCTCACAGCCTTCTGTGCACGGCCTGGAAGGCAAGCAAAAGTCAAAATCAGTCAAAGGAGCTAAGTTGTAAGCAACTGGACTTCTTTTTGGAGCTGAAGACGTTTCACCTTTCATCCAAAAGGCTTCTTCAGTTCTGGCCTGATGATGGGGAACTTGAGGGGTGACTTATGTGACCCTTTGTAATGGAATGAGGGTTGTGGTCTACAGCTCTTCAGTTCTGGCCTGATGTTGGGAAACCAGAAGCTATATCTCTGGATCACTGGAGGTGGAGCTGTAGACCACACCCCTCATTCCATGACAAAGGGTCACATAAGTCACCCCTCAAGTTCCCCATCATCAGGCCAGAACTGACGAAGCCTTTTGGATGAAAGGTGAAACCCAGTAAATCAGTGAATGCATGAGAATCTACCCATACATCGAGAGTCAAAATAAGTTTTGAGAATGTTCAAGCAGCTTTTAAAATGTAAACTCCAGAAAACATCCCGATATTTAAGTCTGTACTTTTGCTGGAGTTGACCATTCACACGAGGCACACAGCTGAAATTTTACTAAGTAGAAATGTGACAGAAAAATACTGTGGAGATCTGTGCATTAATTTTGACTGTTTTGACTGTCTTTTCCAGAGGTTTCCCTTAACAGCTACAGCACCTCCAGTGAAACACTGGAGAAGTCTGTCAGCTCAGGTCAGCTTTGCTTAGGTTCTTTGAGACACTCCGCACTGTGCTTTATTTCCTGAGGACCCTGACGAAGGCTCAGCTACCGCAGAAACTGGTGATCTGGTTCTACAGGTGCACCATGCAGTCTGTCATTGAGTACTGAATAAAAGGGCGGTACACCAGCTGCACGTCGGAAAATAAGAAAGCTCTCCAACGCACCATCATCAAGACTACCCAGGGGATCATCAGCACCCTTGGAAAATAAGAAAGCTCTCCAACGAACCATCATCAAGACTACCCAGGGGATCATCAGCACCCTCGGAAAATAAGAAAGCTCTCCAACGAATCATCATCAAGACTACCCAGGGGATCATCAGCACCCAGCTCCCTACATTAGAGGAGATCCAAGGAGATCCAGTAGACACCAGGGTCACAAGCTCTTCACACTGCTGCATTTTGGGTAGTGTTACAGGACTATGCTCACCCACACAACACGGCTCAACTGAGTCCTCTATTTTAAGTGGCTTTTGATAGAACTGCCTGCTAAGTGTAATGTAATGTAATAATGGAACACAACATTTTTTACCCGTCGCCATTAGACTTTTGCACTCACTGCACCACATGCCCTCCTCACAACCCCAGGACTTGCTGCCCTATGTCCCCTCACGTAGCACAGACCCTAGCACACATTCCACACTGCAAAACCCAGTGCAACAGGGGCCATGTGCAATGATTAACTTGCTCTACCTCTTCCACTTGTGGTATTACTCTGTTGTCGTGCAACATTCATGCACTTTATTTACAGCTTGAAGCTTATGTTTTTCCTATTACTGTAAATATTTAGGTATGTTTGTTTGTTTGAGATTTGTTACTTATATTTACTTATACTTACTATACTATACTTACTTATACCTATATCTATATATATGTTATACATTTTTAGAATATTTTATTCTATTTAATTGCCTTTATCTACTGTTTCTACTCTGTAGGCCTACACGTTTTGCCTTGCTCCAAACGATATCTCGCTGTCCTTGTATAGTAACAATAAACACTTCTACTTCTATCTCTCCCTGTTCCAACGCCACGTCAGACTCAGATTAAGAAAGCTACTAGTATTCATCTGAAATTCCACGTTCACACCACTGGATCACTGGATGCTAAACGATTGTTGGATAAGCAATTAGTAAAATGATCACCAACATAATCTGGGAGTGAGTCTTGACATCCCATGTCCTGTTTTGATCAGTCTTTGGCAGTTGCTTAACAGCGGCAGATTTTAATGTAACTTTAGTAAAAGATCCACTTAGATAACTAAAGCACACAAGTATAAAAAAAAGTAATTCTGAGTGCATACTTTATACATGGCAAACTAACCTCGGTTGATTACAGATTGATCGCGTGTTTGAGTATCTGCTGATCTCCCATTGATGCACTCTCGCACAAGAGCTCTGCGTGTTGCTCGTAACTCATTGGAGACGACTTCCAAGTTTCTCTTCAAGGCCTCTATTTCGTTTTGCCGTTGACACGTTTCTACCCGTAAAACAACGATGGCATCCTCCACCACTTTACTGATTTCGGCTACAGCTGCCTTAGCGAGCACATCCATAATAGACGCTATCTGAGTTTGATATGTACCACAGTTTGACATTTTGCCTAATATTTTGTATGAACTTTCTCAGCTGGTCAGCGTCAGGCCTCTTTCCCGTTGAGGTTATGCGGTTTCTGTCTTTTGTTACGGAATAATTTCCATAGTGATTTACAAAAAATCGATTAAGTCCAAGCTCTGCCTCAACCTTACGAAGAGCTAGCTGGCTAGTGATATCAATAGAAAGGTTGTAAACACTATTACACTACTTCCGGCACCAGCCCGAAATCTAGAAAAATCTTCACACCATCAGCGAGCTTTAAATCGCTTTTATTGAAGACTATCCATCTGGCCTTTCCCTTATAAATAACTGACAGAAAAATATATATAATCAGTCAGGATGTATTTTCCCAAACCAAGTGGTACGGAAGTGACGATGGTTATTTAACCGTAAAGGTAGGAGAAAAGGGGCATCATTTTTTCGTCTTCGCTTACTTGTAGGATACTTGAATAGCAGAATCACAAAGTGAGCAACAGAGAAAAAGAAGCATCAGGCATCACCAAATAAACCACAATTCATTCATAATACCCTGCCCGAATATTTCTGCCTAAGACTTTGACTTATGTGCATTTACAATATTCTCAGTGCTTTGTTTTGAATGCCAGAGCCTTTGTTGTACTACCGATGGAGTGTGGAGTTTCTTCGAGCTGTTTTAATGGTTTAAAAATAGCGTAGTCGTCATGCTTCATCTAAGGGCACCTACCACTTCCATTGTTAGCCTTCTGGGACAAACGATAAAAAATAGTTAAACTCTGAATGCAACAGGCTAAATCAATTTTGCTCCTCAGTACACATACCAACTTGGTATGATGTTTTAACATGCCAATTTTCATTTTACACCAAAGTTCTCCTTTAAGAGTGAGCTGAGCACCACGTTTTGCAACTGCACAACATACAAGCACATTCGGTCGTGTCTGCTGACTCATACGTATATGTACTGGGAGCTGTCCTACTTCAGCAGCAAGAGGACTGAAGCCAGCAGCATATGCATCACGGGCCCTTAGTGACACAGAAAGAAGATATGCCCAGATTGAGAAGGAGGCCCTAGCTATAACGTGGGCATGTGAACACTTCTGACTTTCTGGTAGGCATAGACTTTCACATTAAAACTGATCACAAACCACTGGCTCTGTTAGGTTCAAAAGACTTGAACGAACTGCCCCCAAGAATCCATAGACTGTCAATGAGGTTGATGCAATACAGGTACACAGTGTCTCACATGCCGGGGAAGAACAGGGCTACTGCAGAGGTCCTGTCGATAGCACCTCAAAAAGGAGTGACTGACACTCACCTTGAAGCAGATCTCAAGGTGTATGTAAAGATTGTTATAAACAGCTTATCTGCCACAGAGAAAAGGCTGCGGGAAATGAAAGAAAGTCACCCATGGCCAAAATTTAAATTCTCAAGATCCAGGTCCAAGCAGCAGAAACCCAACAGACAGCCAAGATGGATACAAAAAAATACTTTATTAAAGATTGTTCTTTGCATTTAAACTAATCTGTGACTTAGTGACACACACAGCACACAGTGATTACACAGTGAATGAACGCACACAGTAACAGTGGTCTAGCCAGCTGCTGTAGCGCAAAGCAAATAAAACACACATTTTGGTATTGTTCCACAACTAGTTGTGTATGAAAAGGAACTAATCACACACACTTCATATAGAGTTCAACAAGGACCTAAAAACCTGTTCAGAGGCAAAAAATGACTTTGGAGAGAGCTAGGTTGTTATCTATCTAAATTTATTATAAACTGTTGCAGTGCTTAAGGCAAGTAATTTAGTTCTTGCTTTGCAGTTTGCACTAAGTAGCTCATCAATATGCATTGTTTACAGTTCACTGACAAATGATGCACACATTAAAAAATATATAGCCTATATTTTAATATAGTGTTCAAATAAATCCAAAAATCTTGCTGATGGTTAGAGCGACCATCTTCGAAGCCCGAATACGAACAAATGTAGAGGCATGGTTATTAAAGTATCCAACAGGACATGTCAGCCTCGTTACTGTTACCTCAGAGAAAAAAAACCTGTGCTGCACCTGTGCTTCCTCACTCATAGAACATCTCTCCTCACTCCTCCGTCCTCGCTCCTCTCACGTTCTTGTAGCAATTAGACAAATGAGACGAGGACGGAGGACAGAGGACCGAGATGCAGCCATGAACTACCATGAAGTATCTTGCTCCGCCTATCTTTGCTCTAGTCTAGCCTGTGATGCAGGAATTGACAACCTCTCGGCCGAACGGGGGCAGTAAAGCCGTATGTAGATACCACGAGTCCGGGGCTGTGTACCGAAGAAGCCAACCATCAGATTGAAGCGGAACCGGAAAAGGCTGGCTTCCTGTGTTTTCCAGTTGCATTTTCAAACCAGGAAGATGGGCCCCGGTTTTGCTAAATGGATTATAACAGTGGCGTTTTGCTGGTTAATCCAAAGTAAGGTCTATGATTTTATTGAAAATTCAGTCGGCTCGACAGAGTTCTTTGACTCTTTGTGGCTCCTGGTTAGCTTAAAGCTTGGTTGTCGATTTTACAATACAAGTCACTAGTTTGGCGAAACCAGTGTTCATGTATTAACTTATCATGTCATGGAAAACATTAGTGATACCAATATTTTATCTTAATTTTTGGTTGGAGCTGTTTCTTAAAACACAGGGCCGTCTAAAACGTCGTAGTCATCGCCACCGTTAAGAGAACTGGGCGTGTTGCCGAATAATCTCTCGTCTGCCTGTTCTCTCACGGTCCCAAATACACACAATGCCGCATCTCGGTCAGCCCGAGAACTCGTGACTGCGCACCAAGGCGCCGATAGCACCATCCCCCCCCCCCCAAATGAATTGTATAAACAGAGTTAGAAGGGCAAAGTGTTTGTCAGTATTAAACGCGCTAATTAGCATCGGGTTAAAATAGCAAGACGATTGACGCCAAATAGCTGTGTTTTAAGGTCATTGACAATAGTAGGTCTACAATTTTCACTCGAAGTGTTTTTGTCTCATGAGTTTCTGTGAAATGCAGCCCACGTCGCGAAAACAAACATTGATTTCCAAAATGCTGCTAACTTAAACACTGGCGTGAGTCCGGCCGGGCGTTGTAGTGAAACGCTTCATCCAAATTGACATTATAAACATGTTAAAAGTAGATGGGGGTAAATACCAGAACTACTTATAATTTCAATAGGGTGGACAACTACTGCCCCACACCTCCTGTCGCCATGTTCGGTAAAAAAAAAAAAAAGTTCTGAAGAATAGCCCTTTGACACTGGGAAGAGGATTGCCAGCTAACCTTTGCGGCAATGAAGCTGCCCAGTTCTGCTAAAAATGTTGGGGTGATCGGCGGTAATCATCAAGGAGGATTAGAAGAAAGATGGCAAAATACTCATATTTGATGACAAATAACTGCTAAAAGTATACTTGTATTGTTGAAGAAAAATTGAGTAAATGCAAACATGTAATCAGTCCCACACTAGACAAAGACTGAAATATGTAACTTGATCTCAGTAATCTGGAACTGCCTTACTACTATGAAAAAATAATCAATAGAAAAGAGACTCTCTCAAACCCTGCAGAGTCCCAGGAGCTCAAAATGTTTAAACCCTGTAGACAACCCTGACACCAAATAATTCTATCCAAAATTGCTAATGTAATAGGGTACATTCACAAAGACTGTGTGTTATTGATGCTGTGTTCCTCTTGCCTGTCCTAATCTCCATGTTGTTGCTGTCTGTCAGTTGCTAGCGGAAACTCAGTGGAGCAAAAGATCTACGTAGAGTTAAATAACACGGTGCCATGCGTTCGCCTCCTCAACGCCACCCATCAGATGGGTTGTCAGTGTAAGTAAACATATTCAGTGATGCATGTAAACATGGCTTAGATGTACACTTGTAACTTTGAAACTGCGTGTACACACTTTCATGATACATGTTTAGACATGAATACACAGGCTTGATTGACGGGCAGTTTTAATACATTTCATTTACATCAATCTCTGTGGATTGAAGCCAACGGTTCTAGGGATGTCTATGGTTCTGTGATTTGAAGCCAGCAGCACTTTGGCCTTTCCAAGGCTGTGCACAGGGATGTTTTGGGTTTTTAACTGTGTTTGTGTTTGTAGCCTCCATATCAGGGAACACTGGGGTTCTCCATATGTTGGAGACGGATTCAGACCTGGACATAATACTGAGGACAGGTCCCCATGCGCCGTATATGGTGCTTATGGATGCTGGATTCTTCAACAGGTATCCACTGATGCACAAACATACTGACTCACAAACACACTCATTGTAATAGTGAAATCATGTTCAACCGTGCTGAATATGATTGCTCTTTACTCTTCATCCCCATTCCTCACAGACTTAATTATTTCTAGAGGATATTACCGGCCACTGATTTGTCAGCACATAACGTCAGTGTCTCTCTCTTCCTGGGGCAGTTCCATCATGTTGCGGATGAAGAACTCCACCAGAATTGCGGGAGTTGCCGTGGTGATCCCTAACTCTCGGCCCTTTGAGGGGTTCTCCCCACACAACACGTGTCCCAACCAGCATACAGGTGTGTGTGTGTGTGTGTGTGTGTGTGTGTGTGTGTGTGTGTTTGTGTCTTGGTCCGGGGTGGCTGAGAGGATGTGTGTGTGCATGTGTGTGTGTGTCTTGGTCCGGGGTGGCTAAGAGGATGTGTGTGTGCATGTGTGTGTGTCTTTGTCCGGGGTGGCTGAGAGGATGTGTGTGTGTGCATGTGTGTGTGTCTTTGTCCGGGGTGGCTGAGAGGATGTGTGTGTGTGCATGTGTGTGTGTCTTGGTGGGGGGTGGCTGAGAGGATGTGTGTGTGCATGTGTGTGTGTCTGGGTCGGGGGTGGCTAAGAGGATGTGTGTGTTGGAGCTGAGGCAAGAGTTGGCTCACATACACCACAGATGTAACATGTGTCTGTTAGGTGTTTGGTTCAACACTCTTGTTTGTTTGCTAGTGTATCCACATTGGTATTTCTCTATGTATTTGTGTTTATGTCAGAATACATAGTTGAGTATGTACTCTGATGTGTAAGAATAAATAATAAAATCATAGTTGAGTATATCATTTGATGTTTAAGTACAGTATAAATAATAAAAATAAGGATCTGACAGTTGACAATATGCAGATGAAATGAAATCCTGGCATTTTCTTTCAGGCGTATACTCGGACAGCTATGGTCCTCGGCTGGCAGACTGTAATGGGACCATATGGAATCCACTTGGAAATGGGCTGTCCTTTGAGGATTTCAAATTCCCCATATTCTCCCTGAAGGATGACAACCAGACGGGAGTCATCCGCAAGGTATGCCCCATGGGGTGTGTGAGAGAGTGAGTGTGTGTATGTTTGCACATTTACTGCCATTGTACCCCTCTTGTGCTTTTCACGCTGCGGTCAGAACCGTCTACCAAATCAGCAAAGTTAAGAGGAGTGATATTGTATGTGTGTGGTTCCTTGTTTCATATGTGTGAGGGGAATACCATAGTTGTGGTCATCTTCAGAGCTTAACTGGGTTAAGAAGTGCTACTCCTTGTTTCTGCCTCTATGAGTATTTGTGCCATTATACAATATGAATACAAAAACCTTATTGTCCACAAGTGGAAATTTGTCTTTGGTTTCACGATAGTACAAACACACAATAGACATTAATTTACTAGCCTTGCATGACACGAGCATCACACACATAAACAAACACATTTTATATAAAACAAGGAAAACCTGTGATCTTTCAGGCCATGTTCACTATTCTCTGTATTTTATTTCTCCTCTGTATACTCAGGTTGCCATACCACATGATCATATTAAAGGACAGGATGCTTTTAACTAGGTTTTTATACACCTATATTTATTTGGAGAATGTCCTTATTCACTCCAAAATTATTAAGCCTGCGGAGTAGGTAAATACATTGTGGGCACTTTTTAAAAATAAACTCTGTATTTTCTTTAAAGGTAATTTTCCTGTCTGTAAGAGTGCCTAGATATTTAAAAACCATTCACAGCCTCGACTGCCTGTACCTTGGTTGTTAGAGATAACAAAGTTCTTTTGTCATACTCAAGTTTGTTTCCAAAAAGCTATTTGCAACTCGAAGCGACCTGATGCATTTCAAAATGAGAAAGTACTAAATGGTTTCTCGCGGAATGAGACCTTTAAATAATCTAAACAAGTCTCCATTGATCTTAAACTCATTAGTGTATGATCTTAAAGTCATTAGTGTATGATCTTAAAGTCATTAGTGTAAAAGTGGAGGTGATAAACTATGAATGTGGGTAGTGTGATGTACCGTGGTGAGGACTCATTCTGAAGCAGTGCTGTACTTCTTGTATGTGTGTGTGTGTGTGTGTGTGTGTGTGTGTGTGCGTGTGTGTTTGTCTGTCTTGGCATTTATGATCTCGCACTATGCTATGTGTGTGTGTGTTTCTGTGTGTGTGTGTTTGTCTTGGCATTTATGATCTCTCACTGTATGTGTGTGTTTCTGTGTTATGTGTAGTGTGTTTCAGACCACAACATGGGTGTGAATGGCAGCACGCCAGCGTTTCCTCTGTGTGCCATGCAGCTCTTCTCCCACATGCATGCTGTCACAAGCACAGCCACCTGCATGCGACGCAACGACATCCAGAACAACTACAGCCTTAACCCAGGTTAACACACACACACACATACACATACATACACACACACACACACTTTCAGTTCTTACTGATAGTTTCATTGTGTCTATATTTCATAAAATTTGTCTGGCATTTTCTTCTTCCATGTCCATTCTTTCTGTCCCGTCCTCCCTATCTTCCAGAGACTGTCTGTGATCCGCTGGGGGATTACAATGTGTGGGCTCCTCTCCGACCAATCAATTCCACCGAGAAGGGACACAAAGCCAATGAGAGTGTGGTTGTTGCGGCAACCAGGGTGAGTGGCAGCCAGAAGTCCTGCCCTCAGGGCTGGTGATGCTCCTTTGTATCCAGACATGCAAACAAATAATCTAAGAACATTCCAGAAGTTGTTACATGTTACATTTTGTTTTTTTGTTTTGCAGATAGTATGCCATGCTCTTAGACCTTTCTCTTCCTCACACTCACTTTCCCCCTCTCTTTTCTGCCCACCTTTATCTTCCTCTGTCCTTTTCCTTGTGCTTTTCCCACCTCAGTAACTTCATCTTCTCACAGTTTTTCATCCATATATCTTAAAGCCCCCCCCCCCCATTCCCCAGATTAAATTGACAAAGATAAATCAGATCAATTTCATCTGGGGGTGGCATATACCTTTAATCTGTCTCTACCTTTTCCTTTCTTTCATCATCCCTCTCTCTTTGGGTGCTGCCTGTGCTTTAGGCTGCAATTGTATCTTGACCTATTTTTAGAACTGGCCCATTTTTTTCACAATACCAATTTCTTTCTTTCCTATTCTCAGCTCTCTACCTTTTGCTCTCTCTCTTTTCCCTCTTTTACTGCTTTTTATTTTCTCTTTCTCTTTCTTATCTAGCTGTTTTGGGGTCTCTGTAGGGTTGAGGTTTAAAATGTGTTGCGTATTTGTAGGGTGCAGGAATATGAATATTTAAACAGTGGTGTTTTAGAAGTGTCACCCCTCGTTCCCTCAAATGTCTACCTCTGTTGTCCCCCGTTAGCTCGATGGCAGGACATTCTTCTGGGACATTGCCACAGGTGCGGAGGGCACTGTCGCTGGATTCGTCACCCTGTTGGCCGCATCACAGGCGCTCAAACTGACCGCACGGCAGGCTCCGCCCCCTCGCAACATTCTCTTCGCATTTTTCCAAGGGGTATGTGTGTGTTGGGGTCTTTGTGTGTGTGTGTGTGTGTGTGTTTGTGCGTGTATGACTGCCGGTGTGCACATTGTGTTTTTGTCTTGTATGCCTTGTGTTCGTATCTGTGTCTGTTTCCCGTTTTTGCGATTTGTTTTGTGTGTGCGCGCATTTGTGCAATGACTGAAGAGGCCTCCAGATGTTATTGCTTGATAAATAATGGAGCCAGAGTGTGCGACACCTCTGTGTTGTTGTATGTGTGTAATCCTGTCATGTGTTTGTTTGTAGGAAGCCTTTGACTACATAGGTAGCTCCAGAATGGTGTATGATATGGAAAACAACAATTTTCTGATTGACTTGGAGAACGTCCATTCAGTACTGGAGATTGGACAGGTGAAGCACATGTGTACACACATACAAACACACACACACATATTCAAGTGCACACACTATAGGGGCACTGAATAGCATGCATGTACCCTAGTTGTGCACACACTATAGGGGCACTGAATAGCATGCATGTACCCTAGTTGTGCACACACTATAGGGGCACTGAATAGCATGCATGTACCCTAGTTGTACACACATTATAGGGGCACTGAATAGCATGCATGTACCCTAGTTGTGCACACACTATAGGGGCACTGAATAGCATGCATGTACCCTAGTTGTACACACAGCAACATTTTTCTCTGTGCACAAGTTCGTTTATGGTGTTTATGGTGTTTATGGTGTATATGGTGTTTATGGTGTTTATGCAATTGTCGTATGGTTAATGTGAGTATATGTTTTGTTTTTGTGTCTTGCTTGGTGTGTGTGTATGTATGTGTGTGTGTGTGTGTGTGTATGTTTGGTTAATGTGTGTGTGTGCACGGTGTATCTGTGCATGTGTTGTGTGTGCGTAGGTGGGGCTTAGGCGAGGCTCTGAGCTGTGGCTGCACACAGACCCTGTCTCAAGACGAAACGACACCAGCGTTAACACGGAGGTCAGACGCGCACAGGAGACACACCCACACGGATAAATACAGAATAGAGTTACAAACCGATAGACACAACATCGAATAGAATAATTGTAAACTGATAGAAACATATATACCGAGCAGTTTGCATACTGTTAGCTATAGATGTAACAATTAGGAGTTTTTGACTGAAAGATACAGATGTAACATTAAATATGCCACGTTTCTCTTCCAGGTGGAAAAGCTGCTGAAAAATATGACTTCCGTAGCTGCAGCGCTTTCCCTCTCATTGGCTGAGCCCAACGCCACTCAGCCCCTCCCGCCCTCCTCCTTCCAGCGCTTCCTGCGATCACGGCAGATCCCAGGAGTGGTACTGGCCGACCACCAATCAGCTTTCAACAACAGGTTTGTCTAGTGTGAACGTCGATAATATGCAGATGATGAACGGATTAAATGCATGTTCATATGGTTGTTACTAAAACGGATTGAGTGCTGGGTGGACAGCTAGATATACTGATGGATGGATATGTAAGTTTATGGATGATAGGAGGGATAAATAGGAGTGTTAATGGGTGGATGGATGGATGGATGGATGGAGGAGAGGTGGGTATGGATTGGTGGAAGACTGGAATGAGGTTGTGATGTGGTCCTCTTTCAGAGGCTAAGGTAAAGCGAGGCATGGGTAGGTTTGTTTGTGTCGTATGAATGTAATTGCTTGAGTCTGTGTTTGTGTCTGCTCAGGCAGCTAACAGGAGAATGTGTGATTGTGTCTGTCCCACGCACAGGTACTACGAGAGTGTGTATGATAACGCGGCCTACCTGAACGTCACCTACCCCTCCGACCTCACCCCAGAGGAGCAGCTCGTGTTCGTCACCGACACTGCTAAGGTACGGTTCCCACAGCAACGCCAGCCTCATGTCAGCCTCCAGTCCTTCTGTTTACATGTTATGCACAAAATTAGGAACATGAAAATGTTTTGCATGTCACTTGGTACCACTTTTCAAGTATTGTTTTTTTTTTTTTTTTTTTTAAATTAAACTTCATGCATACGTAGCTTTGGCTAGGAAAGTTTCTTATTTGATGGCAGGTCTATTTTTAAACAGTGCTTACATAATCATCCCTAATAGCCTCTTAACTCTCTCACACAGAATGAGCACATCATAAGGTATTGCAGTAGATGCAGGATTAAGACATTTGGTTTGCCAGTGTCCATCAGCTCCTGCAGCGAGTTTGGCACATTCTTGTGCAGTAGAGTCCACATCTCCAACTCATTTGCTATGATTGCCTGTACAATATGCCACTGCTGATTGTTTACAGTGAAGAACCCTTCTGAAGGCCCCCCTCTCATCCTGTGCTCTTGGTGTGTGCGTTTGGCAGGCACTGGCAGAGGTGGCCACACTTGTAGCGCGCTCACTCTACCTCCAGGCCGGAGGAGAGGACTCACAGCTGGACAACATCACCGCCGACCCCAACATAGTGAGATCACATGACCACACACATGACCTCTGTTACCTCTGTGTACCCTTCTCACAACACATACACATACACACAACGTGGACACACACACACACTTGTACACCCTGTGGCAGAGCTGTAATTTTTTAAGCTTAGGCAGTGGGTGAAAGTTTTGTTGGTATCTTTATCCATTGTGGCTTTGTGATGCTGTGTGTGTGTGTATGATGCTGTGTGTGTGTGTATGATGCTGTGTGTGTGTGTGTATGATGCTGTGTGTGTGTGTATGATGCTGTGTGTGTGTGTATGATGCTGTGTGTGTGTGTATGATGCTGTGTGTGTGTGTATGATGCTGTGTGTGTGTATGATGCTGTGTGTTTGTGTGTGATGCTGTGTGTTTGTGTGTGAGCGAGCGAGCAGGTGTCATAAGTGCACATTTAAACTTGAATGGGTAACCCTACCCCAGGAGTGGACTGGGCCCTATACTGCAGTAACTAGGCACTCAGAAGAATGGAGGACAACTATAGACCCATGTTCCCCCTTCCTTCTCACTCTCCCCCCGCCTCTTTCTCTCTCCCACTCTTCTATCTCCCCCCCCCCCTCTCTGTATCCCTCTTTCTCTCTCTCTTGATTCACATTCTCACTCCCCGCTTCTCTCCCTCTTTCTCACCCTCTTTCTGTCTCTCCCCCCTCTCTCTATCACTGTGTTTCTCTGTCTGTCTCCACCCCTCCCCTTCTCTCTATTTTACTCTTTTTCTCCTTCTGTCTCCGCCAGGTGACCCAGTTGCTGTATGGGTTTCTGATTCAGTCTAATAACAGCTACTTTAGGTCACTGACCAACCCCGAGGATAAATCACTACTTGGTAAGTACTTCTAGCTCACACACACATACACAGGCACACACACACACAGGCATATATTACCTATAGACCAGTCCATACCCTCACACTTTATTGCATATTCCATTACACCTGATGTGTGACCTTCCATGGCAAAACCAGGTCAGTTTTTCCTGTGTAGCTATTGCTGTTTATGCAGCGTTAGACCTTTCAAAAGAGTAGACCTTATACTGTGCAACAAGTCCAAACTTTAGCACATGGAACATGAACGTGGGTTTTTCTCAAGACCTCCGTGTGTGTGTCCGCAGAGTCGCAGGTTCCTCAGTACTACGTGGGAGTGCCCATCACAGCCAACACCATTAAGCGCTCCACGCGGATGGTCCAGTACCTGCTGGCCAACTACATCGGCAACCCCACCAGCCTCAACCAGTCCAAGTGCCAGGACCCCTCTGGCATGCCTGGAGAGAGCAAGGAGGTGAGTGTATGTGTGTGTGTGTGTATTTGTGTGTGTGTGTGTGTGTGTGGCATGCTCAGTGACAGGAAGTAGCTGAGTGCAGTGTGTGAGTGTGTGTCTGTGGCAAGCTCAGTGACAATAAGTAGCGTGTGTGTGTGTCCGTGTGTGTGTGTCCGTGTGTGTGTGTGCGTGTGTGTGTGTGTGTGTGTGTGTGTGTGTGTGTGTGGCATGTCCGGTGAAAGCAAGAAGGTGTTCTGGCCATTGGTGCCTCTCTAGCAACGTAGACTACACACATGTCATGTGTTTTTAATTATTATTACTTACAAGCATTATAAAATATACATTATATAACATCACACTTAGCTGACGCTCTTATCCAGAGCGACTTACGGTTATTTTACAGTGTACAGGGTACAGTCCCTGGAGCAATGTGGGACTAGATGCCTTGCTCAAGGGCACTTCAGCTATGGATGAGGGTGCAGGAGAGCACTAGTTATTTACTCTCCCACCCACAATCTTCCTACTGGTACAGGATTCGAACATCCAGTCTCAAGACCCAACTCCCTAACCATTAGGCCATGGCTGCTCATTAGAAATTAAAATTACCCATATACAAGTTGTTTGTGGTTGTGTATATACACGGCTGACATACCTGCAGATGTATAGCTGAGTGCAAAACTATTTCTGGACACGTGGTTAGTTATGAAATGGCAGATGACACTGGGCAGCTATTTATGAGGGTGATAGCCCCAGGATGCTGTGGTCTTGTGTCTGAGGGTGATAGCCCCAGGATGCTGTGGTCTTGTGTCTGAAGGTGATAGCCCCAGGATGCTGTGGTCTTGTGTCTGAGGGTGATGGCACTCAGGGTGCTGCAGCCGTTGTTAGAGGAGAGAAGTTGGGGGGGAGTTATTGAAAAAACTATGAGAGAGTCTGTCCATCTCAAATTGAATACACCCCCCCCCTCTCTATCTCAACTCACCACCTTTTCTCTCCCTTGTCCTCTTGTCTTTTCCTCTATTCATCTCTTCCTTATCTCCATTCATCCTTCATCCCTCTCTCCTCTTTGCCTCCCTCTGTCTGTCCTGCAGCTCTACTCCTACCTGTGGGTACGTGGCGCCAACGGCTCGGAACCCTCTCCGTTCTGCGTCCGTTCCACGGTGCGTCGCACGCACGCCATCTCGCCGGCGTTCGAGCTGAAGCAGTACGACTCGCAGACCTACTCGACGTGGACCGAGTCCCGCTGGAAACTCATCCGCGCCCGCATCTTCCTGGTGGCCAGCCACGAGCTCGAGGTACGCAGGCAACAAGCAGCCGCTCTCACAGCTTAACCTCACAGCCTAGTGTGCACTGCTCTCACACCTGGGGGTCCATTAGCTAGCTAGCCTGCTAGCTCTCAGCATAGCCAACTTACAAGCAACAGCTCTGACAGCCAAACTTGCACATATAAAAGTTCTGCAATGTATTCTCTCTGCCTGTGCTCTGAACACAGGTGATTTCACTAATTAGCTCATCTGCCTCTCAGAAAAGTCATGCTTATCAGGATCAGCTGGTTTAGGGAATATGTGGCAGGACTTTTACTTCCTGAACCCTGAATGTCCGCCTCTGCCCGCTGGTGATATTTGCGTAGAACCGTGTCTTGTGTACTCGCGTATTTGCGTAGAACCATGTGTGTTCCAGGTGTGGGGCAGCCCTCAGTATTGGGAAGTAGACATGACAGGTGGGGAGAGACAAACAAAAGTGTGTCTGTCTTTTGCATGCTTTTTGTTTTGTAATATCTCCACTCCAAAACCATACACTCAAAACAAAATACACAAACAAGAGCAAAGTCAGTCAGTGTCTTACATGAAAATTAAAACAATCAAGTCAGATCCAGGTGAGTTATTATTATTTAGCTAAGGACATGTCAGGTTTGAAAATTCCCAGCCCTCTAAAGTGTGAAATATTAGAAAAATGTTTAAGTTTAAATGATTGCATTTGTCTTTCCTTTCTTTTGCCCTCTTCACTCCCCTCAACTGTCTTCCTCTCTCTCTCTCCCACTCTCCCTTTCTCTCTCTCTCTCCCTCTCTCTCCCTTCCTCTCTCTCTCTTGCTCTCTCCCTTTCTCTCTCTCTCTCCCTTCCTCTCTCTCTCTCGCTCTCTCCCTTCCTCTCAATCTCTCTCTCTCCCTCTCTCTCTCTCCCTTCCTCTCTATCTCCTTTCCTCTCTCTCCCTCTCTCTCTCTCTCCCTCTCTCTCTCTCTCTCCCTGCCTCACTGACCCTCTCTGCCTCTGCCCGTCTCTCCTCCTGCTGCAGATGCTGACGTTGGGCGTGGGGCTCGCCGTGCTGCTGCTGTCCCTCTTCGTCACCTATTTCGTCAGCACCAAGGCGGACCTCATCTTCGCCCCTGCTCAGGAGTCCACAGGCACAGCCTACTGACCGCTGAGGGTGGGGACTACAAACACACACACACATCAGCACACACATCAGTACACATACATACAGACATACACTCACACACACACATACACAGGTGGACATGCACTGATGGAGACCCACATGCATGTCCCGGGGATGGACACAAACATACAAGGAAAGCTACTCTCCCACTCATAGGAAAACGCACCCATGGCTCCAAACCACATTCACAGAGACTGTTGTAGTGGCCTTGCTCCTAGGGTGGAATTTACTGGTTCGGTGTTCGCAGGCCAGGAACCAGCTGGCTAATGGATGTTCATACTCTTTTATTTGCTCTCTTTTTTTGTTTGTTTGTTTGTTTGTTTGTTTATCTTTTACTTTTTAAAATCACACGGTTGTGGCTTTGTTTATGTTTATGTGGTTGAGGCCCAAAACTCTGGGTTGATTTTACAGATTGAACGTAAATAGTAGGAATGTTAGTGAGCAGACACAATTGTATATGTGTGTTCACGTGAGTGATAGGGCTTTACAGTGTGTGTGTGTGTGTGTTGTGTATGTGCAATAGGTTTCTCCACATGTTGAGTGATTGCTGAGGAGTGATCTGTGTAAGAAAAGTAAGAGGCTAACCTTTAAACACATTCCGCCATTTTGTCTTTGCCTAGTCTCTTCCCTCTTGATCTTAATTTTTTAGGGGGCAGATCTTAGGCTGTTTGGCTACCCAGAAGGTAATTTCAGAGCTTTGCATTTTCATCAGAATGAGTTAAGAGTTGGAAGGGGAGGGGAGATGGAGAGAAAGAAGAGACTAAGAAAGACGTGGTCAAAATGGCAGACTGTAACGTATGTGTCTCAGACATAAGGAAGACACAAGTCACAACTGACCTGCCACCGGGTTGGGGGTGGGTGGTTGTAATTGTGAGAGGGGGAGAAGGTACATGAAGAAAACAACAGATGACGAGAAAGCCAGTGAGGACACACCTGTCCCATCTCTAACGCAGCCACAACACTGCACTGCAAACACGTCATTGGTGGACGAGTCTTCGGGATGTTAGTGAGAAGTCAGAGCAGCATTAAAACAGTGTAATCTTAGGGAAAGGAAGGCAGGCGAAGGGCTTATGACAGAGATCAAAGGGCTTTGGAAAATCCGTTGCAGTGAGAAGGAATTATTTAGATTCTGGGGACTCACTTCCTCGACCACACGCCACCTGTTCTCTGGTCTCTGGCAATCCACATCAGGGATTAGCATAGCCCGCTGCCTTCAGGTCTCACACTTCATCAGAATCAGAATCTTGTTATTCACCAAATGTACACAGGACACAAGTTGATTTGGTGATGCAGCGTAGAATAAGACAAAAATTTAAATTGCTCGAAAGGAAGGGACCTGGCCACAATGAGGGCCTGCCTGGCTGCTCGAATTGGGTGGCTGCTCCCATCAGAAGGTGGAGGCAGTCTGTGAGGGAGGGGAGGGGGTCCCGTTGTCTTAGACCTCCCCCACCTTTGCCAAAAATGGGGTGAAGTCCAGAATCAGAGGTGAGGGCAGGGGTACAGGTGAAAGCTAGAATGGCAGAGGAAACAAGCGCAATTAGAGATGGCAACCTGGTCCCCCATGTGGACGGGCAGGGTCACTGCAATACGGGCAGACACACAGACAGACAGACACACAGACAGACACACAGACAGACAGACACAGGGTCATTGCAATACCTGGTCAATCCCCTCCAGGGGACCAGGTATTGGATAGTGTTTTTACTGTCACAGTGGGATCTTACATCCGGGGGTGGGGTGGGTTGGTTCAGGAACATGGAGTAGAATACAACAGAAGAACAATGACCACTACAAATGCAATCCTAATTTTAGCCTTCTTCGAGAGAAGACTACCTTTTCTTTGTGTAAATCAGTGTCTTGTGATGGAAAGGTTTTTTTGGCAGAACCAAATGTGATAATGTGTTGTTGTTTTTTTAATTGCGGGGCATTTTTGTGGTGGGAGCAGTTAAGGATCTAATTAGAAGGGGAATGATGCCTGGGCACATGAATAAAAGAGCTTTTTTTGTAAATATTCTCTGTTTGTTATTTCACTTGTGTGTGTGTGTGAGAGAGAGAGAGAGATGGTGCTGAAGACCAGAGGGAAATAAGTTTTTTGATGTATTTACTAGTCGGTGATAACTAGAGTTTGACTGAGGATATCTATTCATGCAGTGAAGGGTAAAAATGGTTTCATATAATCCTTACAAATAGCGACACTACATTACACTTAGCAGATTTTTTTATCCAAAGCGACTTGCAATTGAGCAAAACCAATTAAGCTAGGGCAAATGGATTACAGAGTAAGCGCAAGGACAGCTAGCTGACAGTGCACTTAGGTGTAGGTTCGATGGTTAGTGAGTGCTGTTATGGTAGAAGGTGTAGGTTCGATGGTTAGTGAGTGCTGTTATGGTAGAAGGTGTAGGTTCGATGGTTAGTGAGTGCTGTTATGGTAGAAGGTGTAGGTTCGATGGTTAGTGAGTGCTGTTATGGTAGAAGGTGTTCTCAGAATAGAAGTTTTTTTAGGATTTAAAAAAATCCACGTTGAGGGAAAAAAAGAAATGCGGATGTCAAGTTGACATTTTACAAAAGCGTGCAAATTTAATGCAATAATTTATTGAAGATAATAAAGCAGAGCACACCCTGAAAGATGCTGTAACCTACAGATGTTAAAACTGTAGCCATTTCTCATTCTACTAATCATAACCAGGCTGTAAAAAGGAGCTTTGACGATGTCTATCAGACAGTACACCAGCCCACCCCCCATACACAATATGTTTATTTTGTGTAACTCTTGCAATAGGGAACTATGCTCTTATCTAAAATGTGGTTGCTTATTAAATCAAATTCCAAATTGTCTGTGTGTGAGATTTAAATCATACCAATATGTAATGGCCACATTAATTTAAACGATAACATCTCTCGGAAGTTAAAAGAGTAGCCTAAGTTGTGTACGCCGACCTCAGGAACACCAGGTAAACGCGACCTGCCAACAGCGCACTTACTCCTGGCCCTTCGCTACCCTGGAGAGAGACGATGGCTGGGGGAGGGGGAGAGAACAGGAAAGGCAGATATGTAGTGGGGGAGGGGGGAATGGGGCGGGTCTTGCCGATACCAGAAGGGGGTCGAGGGGTCTTCGAGACCACAGAGGAGAAGAGAAGTTAATTAAACCTACCTGGTGACTTTTTATGTAATCACCAACTAATCAATGTGATATTCTGCTAAAGTTCATTAAGCGATGTCGGTATTTTAATGCGCTGTATAGCAAGGCGATTTGTGGAAATTCAGAGTAACAGTACAGTTTGAGGAAAGGGACTACTGTAGTCCTTAGTTCTTCAGCTTCGATCGGATGTGACTTACTGTATCACAGCCTTTTGTTAGGAGTTACATCTTCGACTGCGAGTGTGAAAGTATCTTGTCGTTGCGCCCCCAGAAGAAGTGGTCGATGTTCTTCGGAAATAGCACTGAAGAGGTTTAGCCATTTTTATCCCAGTGCAAATAGTTTGGGACAAACTTCAAGTCATTACTCACGGCCGCCGTAGATAGAGACGACTGCTTCGGCTACTGAAGCCATCGGACACCGGATTTGTGTGACGGTAAGTTGGGCAGTGATATCTATTGCAACGACACAACACAAACTAAAAACTTTTTCCACGCTGCATTTTAAGCTTTCAGGGGATAGTGCATTTATTTTGTTATATTTTAAGTTGTTGCGATCTATAGGAGTGGGATGGTCCACTACAAAAGACAAATTTATGTGCGTAAGTTAAGACTTTGCCAGTTGTTCTGGAGTAGAACACTCTGCGCCCTGTTTATATTTGAGTATGAGGAAGTCTCTAATCAAACAGTCAAATAAACAGTCAGACTCAAGACTTTTAAATCTGAGTCTGATGTAGGAGTATCTTACGCTCTAAATTCTCACCCAGCATAACATCCTAAATATCTTTGGATAAGCGCGCACAGAACTCAAAGTTAAGGTAGGAAATCCGTTCCACCCTAGCTGGAGTTGTAAATATACTATAACGCATAGCTCAACATTGCCATGGGGACAAATCACTGAGAACTTGATTGTCAAGCTGATAAAACAGTGAGATCCCCAGCAACTCCTTTGCCGTTAGCGTAAACGTGAGCGCTGGTAGCGCGGTCGCAGCGCGTCACATGTCACCCGAGTCCCATACTGTAGGCGAGAGGGTAGCGTGCAGTGCCGCTTATTGTGTCAGCTGTCTCGGGTCATTTAAGAGGGTAAACACAGCCGGTTCAAAAGGCAAAGAGAGGCGACGGACGCCGGTGACGAAGCAATACGAGCGAACATTTTCACCCGAAGCTCTATTATGTTTCTCAGTGACGCTGTGTTTATGTTTACTTACGAACAGAGTATATCTTTCCCTCTTTTACGCACACATACATACAAGGTGTGGATCACGTGCTCACACACACACACACCTGTACACCCTGTGGCAAAGCTGGAATTTTTGAAGCTTAGGCGGTGGGTGGAGTTGAGTGCTCAGGTGAAAGTTTTGTTGGTGGCTTTATCCGTTCTGGCTTTGTGATGCTGCGTGTGTGTGTGATGCTGTGTGTGTGTGTGTGTGTGTGTGTGTGTGTGTGTGTGTGTGTGTGAGCGAGCGAGCAGGTGTCATAAGTGCACATTTAAACTTGAATGGGTAACCCTACCCCAGGAGTGGAGTGGGCCCTATACTGCAGTAACTAGGCACTCAGAAGAATGGAGGACAACTTTAGATGTAACCGTAGATGCCAGTTCTAGCTCTACCCAGTGCCTCCTTTCCTCTTGGTGTGCTATGCTGAACATTTGTATTAATGTATGCACAAGTGAGTCTCAGTTGCCGTGTGTGTATATTAATGCTGTGTGTGTGTGTGTGTGTGTGTGTGTGTGTGTGTGTGTGTGTGTGTGTGTGAAACGCTTTAGTTTGAAACACTCTGGTCCTGTCGCCTGCCTTCGTTCAGTACATCCCGGCAAGAGCTGAGGTGGCCAAAATACAGATTGTTAAATTTCAACCGATGTCTCCTAAATATTACCTGTAACAGGTGAATTCACAGAAGCCCCGCACTGAATTGCACTGCATTGCTAAGCCCCTACTCTATGCCCTGATGTGTACCCCCTCAAAACAAGGTTATGGCACAACTACAGCGTCAAATCAGTGTTGAATATTTGTAGAGGAGCAACTCAGGCTTAAGAAGCAGCACATCCTCGTCCTCATCCTCATCCTCTTCATCCTCTCAACTTCCTCTCTCCTTTAGAGCATCTCTCCTTCATAGCAGTGTGGGAGGAGCCGCCATTGGCATTGAGAGGGGCATGTAGGACCCGCCCACTCCAAACATGGACAACGAGTCTCAATACTCTGGATACTCACACAGGTCCTCCCATTCACACAGCTCCCGCAAGCACAGGTAAGACACACACACACACGCATACATGCACATGTATACAGACATACAGTACATGCATAGGTGGATGTCTGTGTGTGTGTAGAGACTGTTAAGTCACCCAGAGGATGTGCATGTCTGTGTGTGTTGTAGAGACCGGAGGGACAGACATCAGCGATCAAAGAGCAGAGAGAGCAACAGGGGACACAGAACAAAGAATGGACAAAGTCAGGGTGCCCCACTTCTGGTAAGACACACACACACACACACACACACACACACACATACAGACTTTCATTTTTATATGCAGGTAGCAATGCCCATTCGCCCATAAATATACATTAAGGCTGCTCGATTATGGAAAAAAATAGAATCGCGATTATTTGGGCCAAAACTGAAATCACGATTATTCAAACGATTATTTTGTTTTCCTCAGTATCATGCTTCATGTATTGAAAATGTATTCAAAAACATTTCGAAAAAACATTCTTGTACCTTCGGATTTTCCCTAATACCTTTCTTCGTAAACATCTCCTTTGATGTCTAATGTACAAACAGTAGAAATGTCTAATGTATACATCTAATGTACAGTACAAACAGTAGAAAATAATTAGGACAAAAACATTGTTTCCCTCGATTTTATGTGTTGTGAGATCGTTTGGCCCTGAAATCGTTATCACGATTAGAATTCGATTAATTGAGCAGCCCTAATATACATACATGGAAACATACACTCACACAAACACACACACACTCACACACACTTCCACCTTTGTGTCATGCACAAATAGTCATGCACAGTCTCACATGAGTGTGAACTCACACACATACACTCACACACACATGTACACTCACACACACCCATTCCTTCATATAGTCACTGCACTCACACACCTCTGTCTGTCACGTACACATCTCTTCACCAGCTCTGTCACACATTCTTTGCCAAAGGCTAAATTTGTAGCTGATGACCTATTTGTAGGACTGACCTGTTTAATTCACACCCATTTATCTTCCTTTCTCTCTCGCTCTCTCTCTCTCTCACACACACACTCACTCTCTCTCTCGCTCTCTCTCTCTCACATACACACACACTCACTTTCTCACTTTCTCTCTCTCTCTCTCTCTCTCTCTCTCTCTCTCTCTCTCTCTCTCTCTCTCTCTCTCTTTCACATACACACACACTGACACATACTTCTGCTCAGTGTGCCTGGCTTGTTGTATTGTTTTATATTCTGACTCACTATCATTTCTTGTTCTGTTGTATCTCTTTCTCTTTTGATCCATTCACATTTTGTTTTTTGATCTGCTGATTCTCCTTATTTATCACATTTAAGTCTCCTCTTTGTGCTGTTATTTGTTCTCTTTTCTTTCTCCTTGTCTATCCGCCCATCATGTCCTCCTGTCCTGTCTTTTACTCTCTGTCACACTGCACTCTTCGCCTTTGTTTTTCTTGTTGCTGGAGTGTGTTTGTCTTGTTGCTGGAGTGTGTTTGTCACTGTCTAACTGTGTAACATTGTTCATCTGTCTCCTCTCTCCTTCTCAGGACGACCACTGGGCCGACAGTGCCACCATCATCACGGCAACGTCGGAGCGCAGCGTCTCCCGCGACGACAACCTCAGCGCCATTGGCGGCGGCGAGGACATCGAGGAGCTCCAGACGGTGCCCCCTGGGAGCAGGAACGGGCGCAGACGCCTGGCCACCTTCTGCCGGGTGCTGCTGGGCTGTGCCCTCGGCCTGCCCCCCCTCCTCACGCCCCCCCTTTTCGTCTTGCTCCCCCACCTGCTGTGGTTGGGCAGGCCCCCGGGAGGGGGATCGGACGCCCCCCAGCCCTCGCCGGGGCCCGCAGAGGGCTTCTGTGCGCAGCTCTGCGACGGGGCCCACCTGGCTCTGGCCATGAAGCTGCTGCTGCTGCTGCCCTCCAGCTGGGCGCTGTTCCTGAGGGACCCACTGGGGGGCGCCAAACTGCCACGCCTGTCCCGGCCACGGTGGCTGCTCCGTGTCGTGGTGCTTATTTGCGCCGGCTGCCACTGGGTAATCTACAGCGTCAGGGGGATGTGGAGGGCGGAGGCAGAGCCGCAGAGCATCGTGGGATTGGCGACAGCATGTGCAGATGCGCTGCTCTGGCTGCAGTATGCTGGTCTGTTGCTGCTCGAGGTTTCAACCCTAAATCAGCGTGCCTTTTGTCTCAAGGTCACGCGCAGCACTGACGGAGAAAGCCGCAGTTACAACGTTGGACACCTCAGGTAGGTGTATTTTGTAAATTTTTGTGTCTGTGTACGTGAGACTGCAAGAGAGAATGTGACACAAGAGAGAGACACAGAAGGAATTGTATTCCTGCCGGATACGCCTTAGTGCCGAGCATGATGACATAGACGAAGAGGAGGAGAATGATGGTGTGTGATGTGAAGTAGGAGGGTGGGGAGGCCTGTCATTGGGATGGTGCTGATGGAGGTCTGCGGTTGCCATGGTGCAGTAAAGCATCACAAATTCCCAGGTGAAGGGCATATCATCACCATGTCTGAACACGGCAGATGTCAGGATGAGGATGATGATGATGAGAGAGGATGAGAATGTGATGAAGATCATGGTGATCATGAGGATGACGATGATGAAGACTATGTTGATTGGTGGTGAGAGTGTTGGTGGTCATGAGAGTGATGAAAATTATGTGGAAGTGAGAGGGGTGAGGAAGAGGATGCAGATAATGATGTTAAAGGTGTGGTGGTAGTCACACAGATGACAGTGCAGATGATGAAGATGAGAGTACGGATGATGAAGATGACAGTGTGGATGATGAAGATAACAGTGGTGATGATGATGATGTCTAATATCACAGCGATGGTTAAGATGATTATGACCGTATGAGGATGTTTATGGTGACACTGATGGTGACGGCAATGATGTTGTTGACTATGATGAAGGTGATGGTGGTGATGGTGATGATGATGATAATGATGAGGTTGCTGGTGATGATGAAGGCAATGGTGGTGATGATGATGGTGATGGTGTTGCTGGTGATGATGAAGGCAATGGTGGTGATGATGATGGTAATGGTGATGCCCATGCTGTTGTGCAGTATTCAGCGAGCAGCAGTGGAGGTGCTGGCGCTCTACTACAGGGACTTCCCCATCCATAACCCCAACCTGCCCAACCTACCGAAAGCCATCCTTTCACGCAAGATGACCGGCTTCAAGCTGTACTCTCTAGAGGAAGGTAAGGGCACACACACCTTCTTTTTGTCTCTCTGTTTCTTTATTTCTCTGTCTCTCGCATGTAGACCCACACACATGCACACTGAAACAAACAGTAACACTTTACAGTTTACAGACACATATGCACACATATGCAGGTGTGCATTAAGCTTGCCAACTATAGGTTAAGTGTTTAATGTACTCAGTGTATAAACAGGTGATTTAATTCAACTATTGGCTGAACTGCGGTATAAGTAATGAGTTAGTAACAGGGGATTTATTGATAAACTGATCACCAATTAATTGATTAATTGATTTATGGATTGACTCATTGACTGAGTCACTGATTGATTGCAGAGAACAGCAGTATGGGTAACTGCACAAGCCCCCCTCCAGCACTGATGGCCTCTGCACAGTGGAGAAGGAACTGCCACAGCGAGCTTTACTACGAACAGGCCGACTACGAGCGTCGCGTTCGCAAACGCAAGGCCAGGTGTGTGTGTGTATGTTTGTTTGTGTGTGTGTATGTGTTTTTTTTTTGTGTGTGTGTGTATTTGTATTTGTGTGTGTGTGTATTTGTATTTGTGTGTGTGTGCATGTGTGGGTATTTACTTTACGGCAGGCAGGGATATGCAGTAAAAAGGTCCACACTTTGAAAATTTCTCCAGGAAAGTTCTGGAAAATTCTACTGTCTATGTTGAGATATAACTCATATATGTCTGATGACAGGATGTGGGAATGAAATGCAAAACAGACACCGTTCTTTGGGTGATTACATTTCACTGAATTTGTGGATGCAATAGGTGTCTTCTATGGAAATTAAATAAACAATAAATAACAATAAAATATTGTCTAGAGTCACCAAGTAAGTCACCAATGTTTAAATTTAATTAAGATAATAATTCTGTTTCAGGTGACTAGATACTGTGATGAGAAGGGAAAAATAGTCCTGGAACTTTTTGCAGTGCACAGCACGCACAAACCATGCAGTGATAGAATGTAACACACAATTGTTTGTTGCTACACCATAGCAACATCTGTCAGTCAGCTAAAGCATTGCCACGGGGGCTAGAAAAGTAGTGCAGCATGTATTGGAAACAATAATTTCATTACCATTCTCAACAGTTTATCTGTTGTCAAACTGGGTACGGACCCCTCTGGGTTTGGATCAGGACCACGGGCTGCTGTGCGATTGCCTTGGCTTTATGGTGTTTTCAGGCAGAGCAGAGGCTCTTTGAAATATGAGTGGAAACACAATCCCCACCATGCAGAAGGAGAGTGCAGAAAAGAAAGAGGTGTAGTGTTAGAAGGAAAGGGGGCAAAGAGCACACACACACACACACACACACACACACACACACACACACACGTATACTTAGAGGGAAAGAGAGAGAAACATAAGATAGGGAGGGCAGAGGACACAGACGGAGATGGAAGGGAATGGACGGGCCAACAGAGGGAGTGGCTGTGAGTCAGGGAACAGAGTTCACCAGCTGAAGGTGTGGTGGGAGAGCTTACATACATCACCAATGGATAGAGAGATACAGAGAGAAGGGGGAGGAGGGCAATAATACCAGGGAGACACAGTATGTGGTTCCACTGTGACTGTGTGAGAAATGAGTCATGAGTATAGTAAACTGCTCATCGTAGTTTCTCTTTACACATATGCTATGAGCAGTATTATTGGTGATAATGTTAAAATTTACCAGTCCGACCAATAGTTTGTGTTAAATACATACATGTTGAAGATATGTAGTATAAGTTTACTATTTATATATATAAATATTTCAACTATTTAGTTTTACAGTCCTTGAAATTAATGATCAGAGTAAGGGTAATTTGTTTTGAAGGTGGCAGGAATTAAGTGTGTTTGCCAGGTGCATCAGTAGTGCTTCTTGCCCTGGATGACATGTGATTTGTGTGATGTGTCATTTCTCCTTCCAGGCTGGTGGTAGCAGTAGAGCAGGCGTTCTCTCAGGTAAAGCGTGTGGAGGAGAGCGACGCACTGGGTTCTTCCCCGAAGCGGCAGCAGGGGGCGCTGGACCCGCGAGAGGCGGCACAGGCGATCTTCGCCCCCATGGCCCGAGCACTGCAGAAGTACCTGCGTACCACCAGGCAGCAGCACAGCCACACCATGGAGGCCATCCTCACTCACCTGCAGTTCTGTCTCACACACAACCTCACGCCACAGGTGAGTGCACACACACACAACCTCACGCCACAGGTGAGTGCGCACACACACACAACCTCACGCCACAGGTGAGACTGTGCACGCACACACACACACACACACACACAGTCATAGTCACACACACAACCCCATGCCACAGGTGAGTGCACACACACACATACACATAGTTATACTTACACACACACAGTCATATTCACACATACAAGCTCACTCCACAGGTGAGAGCGTGCGCACACACACATATTCACAAACAGTCATACTCACAGTTACACACACATTCACACTTACTTAAACATACACACACACACATTCATGTTTGTGTAGCCACATACAAACATATACATACGCATACAACATACATGCACACATACACACACAGTCAAAGTCCTACTGACATACAAACTCAGTTACACAGACATTCACACTCACTTGTACATACATACACACACGCAGAGACGTGCCAGATTTTAATGTCTCCCCCTCCCTTATGTTCTGATGTGCTCCCCCACATCTTAGGCCTTTCTGGAGCGCTACTTGAGCCCCGGCCCTACGCTGCAGTACCAGGCTGAGTCCAGCAGGAGGCAGGAGTGCACCTGGACGCTTCAGAGTGAGCAGTCTGTCACCTCCTCCCTAAACGCGGATGTGGTTTTCTCTCTGCACCGCCCACAGTTTGCCCTCGTCGTCACGGTTACACCGCTCCCCTTCCTTCAACTGAAGGAGGAGTTTGTGAGCCCCAAAAGCCACCGTTTCACACTAAGGGTACAGTCAGAGACTTCGGTGTGAGAAGGAGAGAGAGAAGGAGAGATGGGGAGGAAGGAGAGCAGAAGACAGGGTGGAGGCAGAGAGGCAGATGAAGAAAATAGAAGCAAACAAATGATGACAGATGAGGAGAGGAGTGAGTGCGAGAGTGAGAGGGAGAGTAAGAGATTAAGGAAAACAGTGACAGTCGGTGAAGACAGGGTTTGGAGTGGAGGGGGTGGGGGGAAGTATACCTGTCCACAGGAAGTGGTCATCCTCGCCTACGCACGAAACTATTCCCCCCCATGAACGGAATACTGACGTGAGTTCAGCACTCCCTCTGCAGCAGCAGGAGAGGTCTCCGCTAAATCTGACCTGGGCATGCCCACTCTCAGCCCGTTCTCTGCCCAGGGCTCAGATTTAAATAACTTGTTTGTGTTTGTGTGTGTGTGTGGGGGGGTCATGGGTGGGGGCAGGGGATATGGGAGGATGAGGAGAATGATGCATGTAAACAAGCACACTATGTACCTCTGAAACAGTATTTTATTGTTAGAAGATATGTAATAACTTCACATTCTCTGTATGTTTGTGTTTGTTGGATTGAATCTAAATCTAAATCTCTTTCCCTCGCTTTCTCTGACTCTCTCTCTCGTTCTGTCTGTGACTGTGTGTGTGTGTGAGAGAGAGAGAGAGAGAGCGTGTTTGTGTGCGTGAGTGTGAGAGAGAGTGTGTGTTTGTGTTTGTAGAGTATGTGAGAGAGAGACGGTGGGTGATTGAGTGTGTAAGTGTGTGTTTGGTAATGTGACTGTTGTTCAGGAAATCATACACCAAATAAAACTTGCTCAGGCCATTAAGCTTCTGTTGTTAAAAACTATTAATATTTCCTGTAAACACTTTATACGCCGGCTGACATGGTGAAATTTGTGTCATTTTGTATGTTACTTTTGTACAGAATCTATAAATTTTTCATTTTTATTTTAAAAGTGGAATAAAATGAATTTTTACATCCTTTTATTTCTCTGTAGTTCCTGTTTTATTTCACACACACACACACACATTTTCTATTGCTCTGGGCACTGCCAAGTATTAATTTTATGAATAATTAGGGGCGTGGTCAGTTTGATTGATAGCTGCAACCTGTTCACCTTTGCTAACCCGAGGATGTGCTCTTTCGCTGTCATGTGTGGCCATCGGATATTTCACGGCCATATCCTTTATTACATGTCCCATTATATATTACATCCAAGTGTTTTGTGCTGCTGTTCGTTGTTCTAACAGTGTGTCAAGCAATGCGCCTACGTTTTTTTCTGGCAAGTAACATACACTACTGTTTATCTGTTGTTACCAATATGCAGCATTACTATTAGCGCTGTTGCCTTCAATCACCTCAGAAATGTTAGCATGTCAACCCTGATGTCATAGCTAGTTCCTGAGCGACTCCATTGCAACATGATAAGTTGATTCGACCTGTCACTGTCAATCTTATTTGGCTGGTATATTGAGAGTCCTGTTTGCCCTATCTGTAGAATAGCGCTTAGGAAGAGTAAACGTTAACGTTATATTTGAATGTTGTTGCGATCGTCAATTCTTTGAAGTTTTATACAGTTTATGTTCACATTTACCCCAAGCTACGAGCCTGCAATGGTTCATCAACTAACAATAAAGCTAACGTTTGGCAAATTTGTGATAAGCCGGGTGTTAAAGTGTAGTATCATCTTGGTGCACATTCAGGTATTTTCAATGTTATGCCATACCATTCAGCAAGCATAATGACAATTTAAGCATTCAAACATTCTGACTTCTGAGTTGAACTTGTCAGAGCTGATTTGTCGGCGCGAAGTAATAATTTAAATGGTTAACCTAATTGTTTTACACATAGCGTTGATAAAGAATGATATGGTATATTACTCAGTGTGAAAGACTACAGAAATCTGTATTTGTGCCGTTTGTGTAACATTACGCGATAAGCACCACATAGCCTACAGCTACACAAATTCCCATCTGCCTACATCGTTTCCTTTCTTCTGATATAAAGTCTGGTTGAAGTCTTGTTAATCTTGTTTTTCCTTAAGGGAAAGTGGCCCTGAAATTATTGTTTTTTGAGAATTTGGGGAGAAAAGTATCATGAAAAAAGTATATCGTACTATCTCACAAAAAGTTTCGGAACACAGGGAGAGGGAGATGGAGCGAGCGAAAGTCCTTGGCGGGAGCAGAGGCGAGTTAGCCTGGTAAACCCGCCCCTCGTACTTCATTTCATTTCATGCAGAGGGTCTGGAACAGAGACCGTCAGAAACGATTTGCTGGAGGTGTGGACTCTGCTGAAGTTTTAAAAAAGTGCCTCTGCCTTTACCCAATGGCTAACGCCTGGTCGTCACGTATGCAATTAGCTTACCTACGCACTACAATTCAAATGTAGCACACAAGGTCAACGTCACAGCTAAAGAACACACCTTCTGTTCGCTGATTGGACCGTACTTTCTGCGACTTGCCAAATGCTCCTCAAGAGACTCCGGTCCAGACCCTCTGCACGAAATGAAATGAAGTACGAGGGGCGGGTTTACCAGGCTAGAGGCGAGTAGCAGTCCCACCCCTTTTGAGCGCTGGGTCTTTGCTGCCGTTGATGCAGCGAATGCAGCCCCTGCACCCGAGAGGGATGCGGACCAGTCAATATGACCGCCGCTAGCGAAGCTAGCGAAAGCGGTCATTATAGAGTTGCCGCGACTTTTTTCCTTTTTTTTTTTTTTTTCCAGTGAATGTCCGTCAACGATTCCCGGGACACTGAAACTCGGGGGGACATGAATCTTTGTAGGCATGTAGCCCTAGAACATTTCGAGCGACTAGAAGCTTTTGGTCCCCCGGGGCCACCCCCCCCCGCTGTGCCAGCGTAGGTCAAAGAGGGGGAGACCGGCAAAAGTTTTTGCTGAATAGCTCAGTGAACGTTTCACCCAACAACATAAAATTTTTGGGATATGTCGGTGTTACAGAGATGTATCGACCCAGCCAATAAACGCTCACTTGAAGCATAGCGCCACCTAGTGATATGGGTAAATGCAAAAATGGGGATTTTGAGTTGCCAATATCTTGGACCGAGAAGGCTGGAACTGCGCAAAATACGTCATGCACGATCACCACAAAGACCTCTAACACCAGAGAACATGCCATAAAATTTGGTCCATAGGGGGTGCTGTAATTGTAGAAAATGTCATTTTGCCTATTATCTAGAGAATGCTTACGTTTACAACAATTTTTTTTCCATTAAATCTGTTGACCCTCACGCATTGAAAACACTGGTCGACGCCCACTTCCAACGAGAACAATTTCCGTGAAATTTTAATATTGCGAAAACGAATCTGAACGAACTCGTCATAGGCCGTTCATTTGAATCTCACCAAATTTGGTATATGTCATCTACAGACAATGCTGACAAAAAGTTATCAAAGGATTTATCTTGAGATAAACCGTTCCGAAGTTACACGTCAATGAACATTTAAAACGTAGCTTGAAATTGTTCAAATGGCCGTATCTTGGCTTTTAATTGCTCAAATTTGGTCAAAGTTGACATGCCATCTCTAAACAGATTTCTTTTCATGTGTACTAAATTTTGTGACATTTCGTCATAGGGGGGCGATGTTTATCGCCGAAGCTAGGTGTTGAAAAACTGTTTTTGTTAAATAACTCGTCAACAATTTTGCCCAAGACAACGATTTTGTGTTAGTATGTAGGTGTTACAGAGGCATATTGACCCAGCCCATAAACTCTCACTTGAAGCATAGCGCCACCTAGTAATATGGGTAAATGCAAAAATTGAGATTTTGAGTTGCCAATATCTTGGACCGAGAAGGTGGGAACTGCACAAAATACGTCCTGCACGATCAGCGCGAAGACCTCTAACACCACAGAACATGCCATAAAATTTGGTCCATAGGGGGCGCTGTAATTGTACAAAATCTCATTTTGCGATTCCTTGCCTTCACAAATCACTCCTACACACTACACATTCAAAACCCACATCCATGGCCACTTCCAGGAAATCATTTCCACAGAAATTCTCACCTCACAACACTGCTCTACCACACACTCATCACACCAACAGTTCCCACATTTCAGTATACTGCGGCGGTCATACCATGTACCGCTATGCGGTACATCTAGTTTTTAGACAGTCTGCACCCAGCCCTACAGAGGCTCTCGCCCCGAAAAAAGGCGCTGACAAAGGATTCAGCAGCTCATTTATATAGTAGAATTTAAGAGTATTTTGTTGTGAATGTTCTTTACACTGTTATTTTAGTGTTTTTCTGTGTATGCTTTTTTACAGAGCCTGGTCTATCGGAGATAGGGAGAGGCACAGCTGTTCTTTTGCTCCTGAACACAGTAGTGCCATAATGACAGGCATTTGTGACCATGCCTAAACCATGCCCTTTTTTCCAGTTAAGTGAATGTTGTATGTATGCAGATGTGTGCAATATATTTTCTAATGTGTATTATGTGTATGCTGCTAGACACCTTAATTTCCTTCAGGATTAATAAAGTAACTCCACTCTACTATACTAAACTCCTTATGTCATTGCTGTGACAAGAAATGAGTGTGACACTGACAGGCGGGTAATGAAACATTTATACAATGCAGGTGTACAACTCTCCTAGATCTCTGAAAAGGAAGACTTCTGCAGTACAAGGACAGCTATGCAGCCGCAAGAAACTGAGGTTGATGGGCCAGAAGACAATAGAAGGAGACTGAAGGCAAACGTGACCTCTTTGACGGCACAGTATGTATAGGCACAGTATCTATCCTTCAGAGGAAACTTCTCATGTCGACAGACTGTGTCTCTTTCCATTAGGGTCTTGAAGATTTTCCATGGGAGATCTTTCGAAGACTACAGCAGGGGAAAAAGTCAATGTATTCAGAAAACATGAAGCAGTTTGCCACCACACTGCACTTTTACTCTGCCAAGGCCTACGACTACGTCAGGGAGAAGCTGCATTTGGCTTTGCCTCATCCTCAGACCACCAGGAAATGAGTACTCCGCATGGCTGGGGTACTGACAAGAGATGCACCGGAAGTAAAGGGGCTGTACATTGAAGAGCTTCATAAGCTACAGGTGAAGGAGGGCATGGTTCTAGGAAATAAACAGAGACTGGCACACATTGAGTGGCGAAACAAAAAGATGAAGGTCCACCTTGCAGCCCAGCTCTTAAGCAGCAGTAGGGCTGATGCCCTTGAATACCCTGAGCAGCATTCAGTGGATGTACTCAGTGCTCAGTTCAGTTGATGCAGCCTTTGATGACTTAAATAGCCGCAATCCACTCGGGAAAGGATACAAAGCAGCTATTAAACCATCAGCTAAACATCAAGCCAAGGGTATTTTGGAAGAAATAGAGTCACTTCTCCATGGACTGAAAGTGAGGCTAAAAGACACCCATGTACATTTACACCGTACAAAGTCAAAGACACCCATCTTTGGTTTCATTGGTTGCTGCAGAAGTGTGTTCAGCATCTATGAAGACATGGTTGAACAACCAGCTGCCACTTGCAGATACCTGCTGACCTATAAACTCAGCTAGGACTACTTGGAGTTCTTTTTCTCTGCAGCGTGGTGGATACAACAACTACCCCAAATGTAAGACAACTCCAAGGGCCATATGTGGCACATAGGAAATTACAACGCACGAGGCGAGGCCCCCTGTTAGAATGTCACGCTACTTTAAAGGCTGTGGGTTCGCACAGAGTCCGTCAGTTATTCTGGGACTCAACTAAAACACGGTGCTGACCCACAACCCTTGTCATTCCTTCAGGTGCGTATATTCCAAAAAATCAATTAATATCCTTAGACAAGACACCTAGCAGTATGTAATAGTGTTCCATACAGCCCCTCTCTCAACGTTCTCTGACATTTACGTAAATAACAGTGTTCCGTACAGTCCGCCTATTTAGGAGAGTGCAGCAAATCATTTCATGTTCTCTAAAAAATGTTTGTATCCTTGGAAACCTTGTGTTGTCTTCTTTTGGACAGCGGTTTATAAAAGGTGACTGAGGAAGAAAGATGTAAGTATGGCGACACCCCTTTTCTACATCGAAAATATCAGAGGGGGCAGGTTTGATCTTTGTCCCCAAGAAAATGGGGAAGAATTTAAACAACTGTAAGGATGACGAAGGATGACGAGGATGTAGCGATATGCGTTCGTGTAAACAGATGAAAAGTCAAATAGACATGTTGAATTTACTTTCTATCGATATGTTAAGTTAATTAGCTTGAAATTAACGAAAGTTTTTGTAATAGGACCGTGAGGATATTTTGTTACTGATCGTTAAAAAACAATAGCCTGAACTAGCGTTGTTTGATAGCCAGATAGTCAGTAAATATTACATGTAACTATTTATTTTCAGTTTAAGATATCATCTTGTGAATTAAAACTATGCAGTTAATTCTGTTCTTTCTACATAAAATTGTAGACCGAGTGGAATTTTCTCTTCTAGGATGTGAATAAATAAAGTGCCACCAGGGGGTGGCATTAGGCTACTATCTTCAAATCAGTGATAGGAATGACATTCTATCATAATATTCATGTTTTTCATAATGTTCACGTTTTTCATTATATTTAGCATAATGTTATACCAGTGATGATAATAGTATAGTAATGTTACTAATAATGATACTATTTATTTATTTATATTATTTGTTTATTTAAACGGTGTACTGTATGTTCTTGTTATAGAAAATGACTAAATATTCAGTAGATACCGTTAAAGAGGCCTTGTTACCCTGGAGAAGGGAGGTATCCTACGCCGGGTGGCTGCCCAATTTGGCATCCCCCACACCACCCTCTGGAACTGGAAGAGAGGAAAGTATGCTCACCATCCTCACGCTCACCATCCTCACTCTCTCTGCCCGCAAACATCACTGCTCCCCATGATGAGCACAGCAGGAAAATCTGGAACAGAACACTTAGTGACAACACATTACACACAACCCCTTAGACACATTACACACAACCCCTTAGACACATTACACACAACCCCTTAGACACATTACACAAAACCCCTTAGACACATTTGATTTACTTTGATTTCGCCAACTGAATACTTCTTGTCATGTGTAGTGTGTACCTGCAACAAAACAAACTATTCACATATTGAATGAAACACAGGCCAGGCATGTTTTAACAGTCTATCGCAGTGTGTCTGTCTCAGTGCAAAAATTGCCATTTTGGAATGCGTTTATTCATTTCAGAAAAAAGAGAGGAAGATATCAAAATATAGCCTGGTAAACCACCCCCTTGTGCTGCACCTAATTTTGTACAGGTTCTGTTCGTGCTGTATTGAGAAACGTTTTTTGGGTCATGAGACCCCTGAAGAACCGATGACATCACCAAATATCTGTCTGTCTGTCTCTCTGTCTGTCTGTCTTGGTAGCTCTAAATGCAAGTAAACTTGCTATACTTACTGTAAACAACAGATGGTGCTTTTGGACAAATATGTGCGACACAGATATGAAAAGGCTACCCTATGTGTGAAAGTGGCTGGTATGAAATCACCTTTACATCTAAGTGTAAAATTCACCAGTTTCTATACCTTTCCTTTTACTGTGTCATTAACTTAATATTTGATTTTTAAAAAAATAATAACTGAAGGTTTTTGCAATAATAATGCAATTGAGTGTTTTTGCAATAACAACTTAAGTTTCTATTCCATAACAACCCAAGGAAATGATTGTAAAAACTTGGAAAAGGTATCAAGAAGAATATGTACACTAAACAGTGGAACACAGAGACAGAGCCACAGGAAGTGGTCATCCTTTTCTCGCCTACACATGAAGCTATAAATAATGGCCACCCACTTAGGGGGTCATGTGATGTGAACCGATGACATCACCCCCCCAAACCCTCCTTCAACCCCCATGACAGGAACCTTGTATTTCATTTCATTTTGTACAGAGGGTCTGGACTAGACACCATCAGAAACGATTTGTGGGAGGTGTGGACTGAAGTTTAACATTTCAAATGTAGCTCACAAGGTCAACGTCATGGCTAACGAACGCACACTCTGTTCGCTGATTGGATCGGCGTTGCTGGGGCCGACTACATGACCCTCAAGAGATTCCGGTCCTGACCCTCTGTACAAAATGAAATGAAGTATGAGGAGCGGGCTTACCAGGCCACAGCAGCAGGAGAGGTGTCTGCTGAATCTGACCCAGGCATGCCCACTCTCAGTCCTTTCTCTGCCCAGGGGCCAGGGCTCAGTCTACAATAACTAGTGTGGGTTGGGGGTATATTGTACAGATTATTTCTGCACATTATGCACTTATGAACCGGTACTGTACTGTTAGATGGTGTAATGATACCTTCTCAGGCCTTTGGACCTTTTACTGTGGAATACTGTTAGGTTTTCTTGAAAACACCCTCTACAAATCACATGACATGATAAACTTTGGTATTTATGTATGCTGTTACATTTGTGTTTTTATGTTAAAAGTGAAATAAAAAGAACATTCCCTATCCTTTCATTTCTGTGTAGTTCCTCTTTTTTGACCTTTCACAATCTGCACTCACACACACAGTTTTCACATACACACACACATATACACATGTACAAACACATATATGTA
Organism: Coilia nasus; assembly: GCA_027475355.1. Lineage (NCBI taxonomy): Eukaryota > Metazoa > Chordata > Actinopteri > Clupeiformes > Engraulidae > Coilia > Coilia nasus. Next base: position 41,297,576 of record CM050221.1, on the reverse strand, counting down.
CACACACACATATACACATATTCACAATCATAACATAAATGTACACATAAATCAATACACATACATCATTTTTTCTTGTTAGTCAATTCTGTGTGTGTGTGTGTGTGTGTGTGTGTGTGTGTGTTGACCATGACGTCCGGAGGCGTTTGTTAAAAGCTTTCTGAACGGGCACCCACAGTTTCCTGAAAGCAGAAGACACACACACACATACACAGCCCCACACAGTGTCAGCCCCACACAGTCCTTTTTCAAAGAGGAGGATGAAGCTGTCAGAAGTCTTTGTCATTTTATCCCTCTTCATCCACGGGGTTTCTGGTAAGATTTTTTTTTCTTTTTTCAGTCAGAGAGGAGATGGGGTGGGGGTGGGTGGTCAGCTTATCATGAGATTGTCTATTAAGATTTTGTTGTTTAAATTTCATTTGTAATTGGCAATGAGAATTTAACAGTCTAATATCAATAATGAGCATCCCTGACCTAAGTTTTTGCTGTTTGTAACATTGTAATATGGAACACATTTCTTTAACATTGGTACATTGGGACTTTCTTATTCTTCAGCATGCAAAAATGGGGTATTTGGCCTTGGTGAGGCCTGCTCTCTCTATTAGCTCCTTGAGTCTATGTCAATGAAGGATAGCTAAACAAGTTACTATTTACAGAGCATGGCAGTATTGTTTAATAATGTCATTGCATGAGTAGTATTCTTTATTGTGTCATACCAATGTTAATGTTAAAACTGAATGTGGTCCATGCTTGTGTGTGTGTGTGTATTTGTGTGTGTGTGTGTGTATTTGTGCGTGTGTGTGTATTTGTGCGTGTGCATAATGTGTGAAAGCTAGGCAAAGAGCACACACCACAGTAAAGAAGGTCTGCGGAAAGTGACACAGATGTAGATGTAGCATATTTGAACGCTTGTCTGTTTTCTCTTTAAACATGATCAACCAATGGTTGGTCACTAATTGTTTTTTTACCCTAAAGAGGAAACATGAGACAAACGGAAGTTCACACACATTTTGTTTCATGGTTTCTTTTTTAGTTCCTGGTAATGAGGCTTAAAACACACAGCCAAACTCCTGTTGAAGCCCTTCAATCTTGAAAGACTTTGTTAGCCCTGCAAAAATATATGCTGTATAGGCCTCAGTTCAGCTGAGCTCAGAGGAATACACAATTTGTATAATAAGTAGCCTATTAAAAACAATGCTTGTGTTTTTGTGAGATACTCAGTCCTCTTTTAGGGAATTAACAAAAGTTAGTTGTCTTTTATATCAAATGTATTTATTTGTTCATTAATATTTTTAATGTCATGTCATGTCACGTGATGTAGTGTAATGTTAATTGCCGTGAGCTAAGTTAGCACAACTTCATTTACCTCCAGGAGCTGCGTCAGGGTGCACGAACATAAGTTTCAGTTCGCTCCATCTCTGAATCTGGATGGGCCACGCGAAAGAAGTGAAACGGTGTGAAAGCAGCTGATGCATTAGGCTACTATTTGTGCCCCATGACCCCGAATTTAGCATTCCGTGGTTATTGTCTGGGCAGAGCATGTAAAGACCATGGGTTTCGCTTAACATTTTGGGCTCTATGATTTTATTACATTATATTACATTACACTTAGCAATTACCTTTATCAAAAACGACTTAAACAGCAATGTGAACATAAACATAAACAGGAAACAACATGCGTACGTACAGAGCTATGAGGGAAACTATTGGTGGGGGCTATGGACTAAAACCTTAAAGTAGTCCAAGTGCAAAGACAATACTGCCTTACAAAGCCAAACGGCAGTAACTGCACATTTTGTAAAAGCTGAGTTTAGACTGTAAATTGGCTTTTTGATTGACTGTAAATTTAGTCTTCTGACTAAATATCTTGATTCTTGAAGACAGTACATAAAAGCACCACGACTATTATACTTCATGTTAGACTGAGCAGTATGACAACTTTAAAGACATTTTTCTCAGTTACTGCACTTTGTCTTTGTAGGGCAGAAAATAGCAATAACGAAGCTCAGGTTAGGATGCTAGATGTGTTATTGTAGGAAGTCTTGAGAGACACATTTTGAAGATTATAGCACAGTGTGGTTGGTGACTCGTCATCTATGGAGATAACGCTGTGTGGTCAATAAGTGTTGCTGTGTGTGCCGTGTGTATCTGCATGTGCCTTTTCACACGGTCGCCCTGTCACAACTAAACACACATTAATGTCACTAGACACAGTGATACATAAAATATGGTGTGTACCTTGATTGCATTTTATTATTACGTAGTGTATTCATGTGTAAATCTCTCTCTCGTGCTGTGTTTGTGTGTGTGCGTGTCGGTGTCTGTGTGCTTACGTGTTTTTGTCTGTGCACTGTGCACTGTGCACTGGGTGTGTCTTTGTGCATGTGTGTGTATTTGTGCATGTGTGTGTGTTTTTCTAGCCCGTCTGGAGGATGATAAACTGTGTTACATTCTTGATGTGGTCCTGGTCATCTATGGGATTGTTCTTACAGTGCTTTACGTTCGACTCAGGGTAAGGTTACACTCTTCTGTGTGTGTGTGTGTGTGTGTGTTTGCGTATGTGTGTGTGTGTGTGTGTGTTTGCTTGCGTATGTCTGTGTGTGTGTGTGTGTGTGGGGGGGGGGGGGGGGTATGCATGATGTGCATGTACATGTGGATACGAGTGTGTGTGCGTGCATGGCTGTGTTATACGTGTGTGTGTGTGTGTGTGTGTGCATGGCTGTGTTATACGTGTGTTTGCGTGAGCACCATATGAGGAATGTTCTGCTTGTGGTATTGGTATTTAAGTGGTATTGGTATTTAAGTGTTCACAGTAGTGTGTGGATGTGTGTGCCTGCAGTTCTAAAAAGTTACCTGCTTAAAAAAAATGCCTGTGTGACATTGCTACAGCATAGTAATGCGTTATAGCTGTATAGCTGTAGCATAGTAATGCGTTATAGCTGTATAGCTGTAGCATAGTAATGCGTTATAGCTGTATAGCTGTAGCATAGCAATGCTTTATAGCTGTATAGCTGTAGCATAGTAATGCTTTATAGCTGTATAGCTGTAGCATAGCAATACTTTATAGGTGTATAGCTGTAGCATAGTAATGCGTTATAGCTGTATAGCTGTAGCATAGCAATGCGTTATAGCTGTATAGCTGTAGCATAGCAATGCGTTATAGCTGTATAACTGTAGCATAGTAATGCGTTTTAGCTGTATAACTGTAGCATAGTAATGCGTTTTAGCTGTATAGCTGTAGCATAGTAATGCGTTATAGCTGTATAACTGTAGCATAGTAATGCGTTATAGCTGTATAACTGTAGCATAGTAATGCGTTTTAGCTGTATAACTGTAGCATAGTAATGCGTTTTAGCTGTATAACTGTAGCATAGTAATGCGTTATAGCTGTATAACTGTAGCATAGTAATGCGTTATAGCTGTATAACTGTAGCATAGTAATGCGTTTTAGCTGTATTACTGTAGCATAGTAATGCGTTTTAGCTGTATAACTGTAGCATAGTAATGCGTTATAGCTGTATAACTGTAGCATAGTAATGCGTTATAGCTGTATAACTGTAGCATAGTAATGCGTTATAGCTGTATAACTGTAGCATAGTAATGCGTTATAGCTGTATAACTTGTATAGTTTCTCTATAAAAACAAATCTTGTTCTACCCATAGATGAGCCTCACATCAGGTGGAAAATCGAAGGTATGTAACCACTCTGTGTGTTTGTGTTGTTTATGTTTTTCTTAGTGTCTGTATATGTGTGCATTTGTTTATGTGTGTTTGTGTATGTGTGTTTGTGTATGTCTGTCGGTGGTTGTGCATGCGTGTGCACGTGCACGCAGGGGTGTGTGTGGGAGTGTCTGTGTATAAGGCCACATGTGTACGTGTGTGTGTGTGTGTCCTGGTGAGAGGGGACTGCTGTGGCTTGCAGAAGCAGAAAGAGGAACATGCTCCCTGTGTCTGTCAGGCATCTAGAAATAACATGGAGGAAATGGGGCCGCAGGGCTGCATGGCGGCCATGTTCTCCACCCTTCACCAGTTTCTCTCCCCTCCATTGACAATGAATGGCTTCCTCAGCAACCAACCTCACATTTACATGTATAGTAACCAGACATACTCACATCTACTCTTTTAAAAGACTGTCATGGGTGTGGTGTAGGAACAACCACTTTCCCTTAGGTAAGGCAGAGACTAAGGAGATGTAGGTGGGCTTCAGGTAGACCAGACTAAACCATGTAGACCCCTTGTACACAGGGTCACAGCCTTGTTTGTGCCATCTCTGAGCAGCAGAATACATCTGTTACCAGACAACTGTTGGGTTACCATAGTGTCTCCATTCTGTAACCACGGCAATGCTTGTGCTCCTGTGAGCCACCTATGTATCATCTAGGCAACCATTCTGCCTCCTCTGAGCCTCCAATGACGACTTGGCCTCTCACGGGAGGCACAAATCCAGTCTGGTGATGTTGTGTATGGCATGCGAGCATGTTTGCATGTAGTTATGCGAATGGGTGTATGTGTGTATGTGCCTTTGCATGTACGTGCATGTCTGTTTGTGATGATTTCCACATTAGCTGATCTCCTGTCCTCTGACCTCCTTGTTTACTTTTTTTTGGCAGGTCGAGTCTGCAACAGGGGAGGGCATCTATCAGGTAGGAAGGGCTCTTCACCTATCAACTCACCTCTACTGTAAGTGTCTTGCCTCCAACATTTAGGCTCATCTGATCTTTCTCTCTCTCTGTCTCTCCCTCTCTCTCTCTCTCTCTCTCTTTCCTGTCCTCTCTCTCTCTTGTCCTCTCAGGGTTTGACTCCCCATGCTCAGGACACCTATGAGACTATCCAGGTGAAGAAGATGCAGGCGTGAGGTGGACTCACTTGAACCACATTGCAGACCTGGACCAGGTGCTGTTCCTGCCTCTCGGACAGCACATGGACAATGCTTCTGCTGTCATGATGAAATCTCTGCTAACATTCATACTCCACACTCCACTTGTGAAGCCATGTGTTGTCTAATTTTTTTTTTTTTTGTTAATTTAAAATTTCCTATGCTTTTTTTGTCTAAAGTTTTTTGACTTCTGTTCTTTAGAATGAACTGTATGGTTCGAATTGCAGTTTCATAGCCATGTCCTGTATTCTTTGGCTGTACCCTACATCAGTGGTCTGTTGTTCAGAAAGATGAGGCATCGGAACATTGGAATTACCCATCTAATTTGGCGAAAAAATTTGCGGCCCCTTTTTTTGCCTTAATTTGAACTTTAGTAAGGCCCTTTAATAAGGAAAGGTAATCTGCAGATCTACAGCATTTTACTGAGCCTTGTGATGAGTAACAGTAATTTGGCCAAGCCCACTGAGTAATAATAATAATAATAATAATAATAAACATTACTTGTATAGCACAATTCATACATACAAGATGCAGCTCAAAGTGTAACAGTAACAGAGTAACAGTAATTTGGCCACGCCCATTGAGTAACAGTAATTTGGCCACGCCCACTGAGTAACAGTAATTTGGCCACGCCTACTGAGTAACAATAATTTGGCCATGTCCACATGCACTGGCTAAGCTTGAGCACTGAGAGAAGAAAATATAAACAAATGACCTTTTTATCGTGCTTTTGAGTGTTTCTCTCTCCTTTTATTGCTCTCTGTCTCCCTCTCTATCCTCCTCCCTCTCCCTATAAAGAGATATTATGTTTTCATGTGTGTTTCTCTCTCTCTCTCTCTCTTCCTCTCTCTAGAGAGAGTGAGAGACGTTTTTTAGTGTGTGTGTGTGTGTGTGTGTGTGCATCTCTCCATTTTTTAATGTCTTTTATGTTTTCCTGCTTAAGTAAATCACCAAAGCAAGCACCAAATGAACCTTTGCTCAATGTTGGATGCCATGACATATATTAAGCTTGTAAATTTGTATGTTGGATGACATATCATTATGAGCTGCATTACCTTTGGACAGAATCTGTCACGCTGAGATTTATATGACCAAAGCGGAATAAAATGAGTAAATGAATCAAATGAATAAATTAATTTTTTCCATCCTGTTACATTTTTCGATAGTTCCTCTTCCTCTTCCACGTACAATTTCTCACAACCCCTTATCAATGTGCAACTTCCATTTTGCAATAGTGGCCTTTATCACCAGTAGGCCGGGGTCATACTGCCTGCTTTGCCAGTCCATGATGCAGGATCTTCATGTCTCAACAGTTGTGTGATCAACAGTTAGTTTGGTCTGCAGATGTGACATTATTACATTACATTACACTTGGCAGACACTTTTATCCAAAGCGACTTAAAACAGGAGGACATAATAAACTAACAGAGGTGTAGAGGAGCACAGAGTAAACAGACTACACACATACATGTGCATTAAGTAAGTTTCCCAGAGCAGAGACGCTTCAGACACACACACACCCTATACACACAGACTCATATAAGCATGAGGCTTCTAGGTAAAGAGTTGGTTAGAAGAAATCAGTTTTGTTAAGAAGGGAAGCAGTGTCAAAAAAGAAGGGTTTTCATGAACTTTTTAAAGGTTGAGAGGGATGTCGCTGCTCTTGTAGCGACTGGGAGGTTGTTCCACCATTGAGGCACAACGACAGAGTGACCTTTAGAGTGACCTTGTGTAAGTCGCCTTGTGTGAGGACAGACATATCTTTGGTGTGCAGAAATAATCCTGTATTACTTGTGTACATAAATATTTCTGAAAACACATTACACTTCTTCAATGAGGCTCATATTGTTACTGTTCTATACATATACATTTGATATTTTGCTGAAATTTAGCACAAGAACATATCTAAAGTCTTGTCCTCGGATCCATGTGCCTACATCTTCTTCCCTGGACTAATCCAACTGCCACATACAAAAACTACAGATCTCTAAATAGGCCCAAATAAGAACACAAAAGTCTAAAAGCCACAAACACTCTCCTCAGAATACAGTATATCTTTCATCAAATTCTTAACCATCCGCTTACTTAACAGCCTGGCCACATACAAACTAAAACAGTGGTATATGTCTAATGTCAAACATACCATGGTTTTAGGTTTGGTATTACCACACAATAAACATATTGTAGATATATAACATAAAATATAATGTTATGTTTATGTTATATTTTATATAACATAAAATAGATATACTACTGTTTTAAATGTCTGCATGACCACACCAAATGGATCAACATTTGAAATTAGAAGTACACTACTGTGTTAGCTTTGACATAACCACACCATTAAACATTAGTTTGGCAGGTAGAGGGATTAAGGTCGAGGGCTTCATCTCGCAGTCGTCTGTGTGTGTGTGTGTGTGTGTGTGTGTGTGTGTGTGTGTGTGTGTGTGTGTGTGTGTGTGTGTGTGTGTGTGTTGTGGTGTCATAGTGATGTGGGGAGGGGAGTGTGTCGAAGTCTCACTGAAAGGGCAGCTTTAAGCAAACCACAAACTTCCTGAAAGCAGAAGGCTTTTTTCTCTCTCTCTCTCTGTACACACGCAAATAAAAAAGCACATAGGCAGTCCATCTCACAAAGACGTATCGTGCCATTACCAGCTCTCTCTGCCTCGCCATCTCGCCATAGCCTCATCTCTTCCCTTTATCAGAGAGGAGGATGAAGCTGTCAGAAGTCATCGTGTTGTTATTCTTCTACATCCACAGAGTTTCTGGTAAGAGTATTTTCTTTTTTTTTTCCTTTCGGGGTGAAGTAGAAACATGTTTCCTGGTCAGTGTGTCATTAGTGTTTATTATTTTGTTCTCATGAACCACTACATTTATGACTGTCCCTTTTCAATGAAATTACCTTTTCACCAGTGTTGATAGAGCATTACTGTATGAATATTAGATTTGTCATTTTATAAAATGTGTATGTTTGTTGTTTATTGAAAATGTTGGGCTTAAATCCATAATGCCACATACACAGTGTTTAGTGTTGCATTATATTAAACTCTTACCAAAAAGTTAGTTCCAAAAAGTGAAAAAGGTGTGTGTGTGTGTGTGTGTGTGTGTGTGTGTGTGTGTGTGTGTGTGTGTGTGTGTGTGTGTGTGTGTGTTGTAAGAGAGAGAATAGTCATTTAGATTTCAATGGAAAGATAATTACACAAATAAATGTAACCGTATGATCTTAGAAGTTTTAAACAAGCATAGATATGTAAAAATAGAAATGAAGCGTAGTGAGATATGCAGATTTTAACACCTCTTTTTTTATCTTAAAACATGATCAACAACTTGTTTGCTTCTCTAAATGTGTGTGTGTGTTTTTAGTAGAGTAAATCTAAGTTGCATTTACAGAGACATTCACAGAAGTTCAACACATCTGGGCCCACCATATTTCTGTGTAGTTCCTCTTAAAAGGACACCAGATCTCTATTGTCAAAGCATTGCTATCCTGACACAATTACAACAACACTAAGTAGTTTTTTCAACCTTAAAATTATGTTTCCAAAATCATTTCAGTGGTTTATCAACTTGTAACTGGGTAAACTTCTGGGTAAAACGCCTTCCATGGACCAAAATTGTACTAAGTAACTTTGGATTAGCGGGCAGAAATCTCTGTAGAAACTCTGTGAGAAACAATTCCGCTTCCGTGAGCGAAGATGAAAACTACTTAGTATTGCTTTATTACACTCTAACAACTAGAACACTCTAACAGTCCAAGGAACTCTACATAAACATATGTCTGTGTAGATTCTCATTTGTCCAGGTCATAGTAGTCAGTTTCTCTACATAAACATAATTAAACACATCAATTAAAAATGACTACAACAACATACAGTGTACAAACAATACATGGAAAGAAATTATTTTATGTGCACAGAAAGCGATATATTCTAGAGAGTAAATACAGATTTATAGAACATCTACACATCTATTTTCTAAATACAACCTTTTCTTTCGGAAAATTGAGATAACATGCTAAATTAGCATTAGCAATTGCATCAAATATACGTAGATATGTGATGTACGTACAACTGTGCCTCTGAAATTACGTAAGAATTAGCATCATACTGACTATGCTGTTGCATAAGACTCCTGTCTTGGGTAGTCTGTAAGGTGCTATAAAAATGCATATTAACATAAAGTAGGTGACTGTATTCATGCTTATGGTTGCAATTTAACATACCTGTTTGGCTGCTAGAGGAGAGTGTACCAGCATGCAGTAGGGACTCCACTGTAGAGCCTGTGACTGTGAGTGCCACTTGACTGGCACGTACCAACTGACCTTCCCTGCTGCCAGCTGCTGAGAGCAGAGTTTAAGGGGTCATGCTTAGTGCACTCTGTATGCCTATCACAGCACTGCAGCTAGCCATGTAATTGTACCTAGCCTACAGGAATTGCATAGTGAAATGCGTAGACACCAGAGTGCTGTTGGTGACACGTGTTCCTGTGCCTAGTGACTACGGCCTGTTCCTCCGGCTGAGCAATGTCAGACAGTACAGATGCCGAGGGCACTGTAGCCTGTTTAGTGTATAACATATATGTATTATATCTGTTATTATTATCTGCCATTTCCCACAATTTGAACATATGGCTCTAGACCGATATCACTGTAGCCTGTTAAGTGTACAACATATATGTTATTACCTCCACCATGTTTGTTTGTTTGTTAGCAACATGGATGGATTTTGATGAAAATTTCAGGGTGGGTCAAAAATGGGCTAACTTAAAAGTGATTAGATTTCGGTGGTGATCTGAGCTGCCCTGGCGGAGGTCTGTGCTCTCAGTGCTTTCCTAATTATATCTGCTATTAATATTGCCGCAGGATGGTTCTGCATAATAGCATGGACATATCTCAGTACATATATGTACATATATTGTTCATATTTACCTCATAGTTCATCATTATGTGTGTGTGTGTGTGTGTGTGTGTGTGTGTGTGTGTGTGTGTGTGTGCGTATTTGTTTTCCTAGCCAATGTTCCAGATGAAAAATTGTGTTACATTCTGGATGCAATCCTGGCCCTATATGGGATTGTGCTGACAATCCTGTACTGTCGACTCAGGGTAAGTGTGTGCATGTGTGTGTGCGCGTATGTGTGTGGATGAAGTCTTCGTGTCATTCTTTGCATGTGTGTAATGCATGCATGAATGCCTGATTGCATGCATGCGTGTGTGTGTGTGTGTGTGTGTACATGGTTGACGTATGTTTGTATGCATGGTTAAATTGTCCTGTAATTTATTTATTTGAGCAGGTACAGTGTACAATGAAACATTAACCTGTGTGTGACGGAGTGATGGAATGCACCATGTTTTTTATCTGTATGCATGTCTTCAGGTATGCACTTAATGCATTAGTATACGCACGTTGAATGTGAAGGTACATGCATGTTTGTGTGTATACGTGTGTTTATGCATGATGCATGTGGTTTCCTGTCTCATTTGTATGTACGTATATATGCTTTGACATCCATAATTATATGTTTGTGTCTGTGATGTGTATGTGTATACCAGTATTCACCTGCGCTAGCTTGTGTGATATATTTAGCATTATAAATTGTGTAGTATCTTTGTAAACACACATCTTTTTCTACCTACAGATGAGTTCTTCAGGGGCAAAATCTGTGGTATGTAACCAGTACATGTGTGTGTGTTATATGCTTGTGATTGTGCATGTGCATGTGCGTGTGTGGCGTATGCTTGTGTTTGTGTGTATGTGCTTGTGTGTGTGTGGCGTATGCTTGTGTTTTTGTGTATGTGCATGTGTGTGTGGCGTATGATTGTGTTTGTGTGTGCGTGCATGTGTGTGTGGGGGAGGGGGGCTGGGGGTGTTTGTGTGTTTATGTGTGCGAGAGTGCATGTTTGTGTGAGTGTCTCTGCATGTCCACATGTTTGCCGCGCGGTGGGCCCCAAGGATTCCCTTTGACAATGCCATGCATATATCCCTTATATATGGCAATGCCATGCATATAACCCTTATATATTACATGGAAAGCTACGAAGGAATGCACAAAGCACTTGTTTGAAAATGTTTGAAAATGCACATATATACTTGCACGCACACACACATGCGTGCGCGCACACACACACTCGTGAGCACACAGAAACATGCACACACATATGATATGCTTCTTCCTGTTAAAAAAAAACTGGCCCCCTTAGCATCACTGAGCGGAATGTGACTGACATTTAAACAAGGTTTCGGCAGCAGATAAAACCCTGATGGAGATATGGGGATAAATATGTTATTGCGTAAGATGGGCAACAAGAGTGCGACAGAAAATAAAACATTACATTTTAACATTTTATAGTAGAAGACCGTAATATAAAGTTTACTGATGATTATTTATTGGATAATTGACCATACATGTTTTCTGCTTGGCTAACTAGCTAAGAGCGTTTTTCCTCCCTTGTTAGCATAGCAGCCTCAATCCAAACTGCTACTGGTCACAGGTTCAAGCTCTTGTGTTAATAGAGCTGATCTAGTTACAAGAAACAGGTAGAAGTTTTTTTTTTCCAAAATACTTGAAAGATACTACTGACGTCATAGCTCTTGTATAACCATAACTTGCAAATAGCATAACTCCGTATGCGTAGGTAATGGCAGTGGTGTGGGAGTGTCTGTGTATAAGGCCACATGTGTGCGTGTGTGTGTGTGTCCTGGTGAGAGGTGACTGCTGTGGCTTGCAGAAGCAGAAAGAGGAACATGCTCCCCGTGTCTGTCAGGCGTCTAGAAATAATATGGAGGAAATGGGGCCGCAGGGCTGCATGGCGGCCATGTTCTTCACCCTTCACCAGTTTCTCTCCCCTCCATTGACAATGAATGGCTTCCTCAGCAACCAACCTCACATTTACATGTATAGTTACAGCTAAATGGATAGATAAGTATGTACGTAATCGTCGAACCAAAACTTCCCCTTACAGAAGACAATCTCCAAAACCCCACACGATACAAATGTGCATTTTGTCACCACCACCACGTTTCATTTTCCGCAAAGATCAGATAGATGGTGTTATTATTAGTCATTAGTGTGTTTGCTGTCTGAGCATCAGGCGTATGACATTAGCGTTAGTGCCTTACTATTGCATTACATTACACTTAGCTGATGCTCTTACCCAGAGCAACTTACAGTTATTTAGGTACAGGGTTTCAGTCACAGTCCCTGAAGCAATGTGGGGTTAGATGCCTTGCTCAAGGCACTTCAGCCATGGATGAGGGTGCAGGAGAGCACTAGTTATTTACTCCCCCACCCACATTCTTCCTACTGGTACGGAACTCGAATCTGCAACCCTCCAATGCCAAGACCAGCTCCCTAAACATTAGCCCACAGCTGCTACATTCCTACAGGTGTGCAGTGACTGTTAGCATCTTAATGTTACCACCTTACTTAGCCAGAGGTGTACAGTGGATGCTAGCAGTCAGATGCTACCTCAGTGTTTGCACCTTGCTTAGCTACAGGTGCGCAGTACATGTTAGTGTAGACACAGTCCTGTTGTGTTTCTGAACTGGCCCACATGAGACCTGATGTGGACCAACACAAACACAAGATCCTAACCTCTATGTCCTGTCTGATTTACTTTCCAGGCTGGAACAGGGGAGGGCATCTACCAGGTAAGATGGAGGAGTCTTCACTTTTCATCCCACTGTGGCAGAACTGCTCTCTCTTAGTTTAGTTTATTTTATTTTATTTCTATAAAACAGGGCATATATTAATAAACATTTAAAAATGCAAATATAGAAGACTTTGCTTTTTGTCCTTTGCTCTCTCTCTATCTCTCTCTCTATCTTTTCCTCCCTTTCTCTCCCTCTCTCTCTCTCTCTCTCTCTCTTTCCTGTCCTCTCTCTCTCTTGTCCTCTCAGGGTTTGACTCCCCATGCTCAGGACACCTATGAGACTATCCCAGTGAAGAAGATGCAGGCGTGAGGTGGACTCACCTGAACCACATCGCAGATTTGGACCCTCTCTTGACCCGCTCTACGATAGGACTGGACCTCACATGGAACAATCTCCTTCCACTGTCAACTTCTACTTTATTGTTTTTATTGTTATTATTTTAATGTTTAATGTTTGGTTGTCAGACAGGGGTAACTCACCCGTTTTATTAATGTTGGATAATTAGATTTGAGGTTTAAATTAAAACTAAAAATCATTCAGACTGCACATTGTACTTACTGTTTCTTGGCTGAGGCTGAGTGTGTAAACTGATTTGTTTGTCTGTTCTGTGTGTAAATGTCAGAAGGATTAAATGTTTTTCCTAAGGCTAGCAGTTTAAGTTCACAAATAACAGAACTACACAAAGAGACACAGACATGCACACACACAGATGCACACACACAGACATGCACACACACAGACATGCACATACACATATGCACACACACAGACATGCGCACACACAGACATGCACACACACAGACATGCACATACCCAGATGCACACACACAGATATACAGATAGATACACAGATACACACGTGAGAACTAAGACACGCATGCAGGGACATATACAATACAGTGACATACAAAGTATATTTTCATTGCTATCTTTATGCTGTATCATTAACTTACTGTTTGGTAATAAAAAATGATTGATGTGGATATTGTTCTTCAGTTTTTTTTTTTACTTTAAATAACATTACATTGGGAATCTCATTGAACAAAGCTGTAGACTATGTGATACACATATACACCACATAACCACCTCAAAAGCCCCTTTGTGTATATCCACCAAAGATATGTGATATTTATTAACCAGCGATCTGGCAGACCTAGAGACCTTCCGATCTCTTCTAGCGTCATTCTCCTTCTCGGTTACAACTGCTAAAACGGCTTACTACAACAATAAAATCAGCAACACCACTGACACCCGGAAACTCCTTTGTGCCTTCAAATCACTGCTCAACCCTCCTCCTCGCCTCCTGCCACCAATCTAACTGCTAATACTTTTGCCTCCTTCTTTACAGAAAAAGTAGCGGCTATCAGCAATCAATTCTGCGATCCACCCGGCCTCAACCTGCAACCTCCCACGGTCTACGATGCAACACTCTCCTCATTCACCCCTCTCTCTGAAAGCGACGTCTTCAAACTCATCACTGGCAGCCGTCCTACCACCTGCCCACTAGACCCCGTCCCCTCGAATCTGCTGCAAGCCATCGCACCAACAGTAGTCCCATCGATCACGTCCGTGATGAATGCTTCGCTATCATCAGGTATAGTTCCAGCCGCCTTCAAACAGGCTAGGGTCACACCACTGCTCAAAAAGACCACACTCAACCCCGCCCAGGTGGAGAACTATCGGCCGGTCTCACTGCTTCCCTTCCTTTCGAAAGCCATCGAGAGGGCGATCTCTAATCAGGTTGTTAATTTCCTCACCCAGAACGACCTACTTGACCCGAAGCAGTCTGGCTTTAGAAGCGGCCACTCCACTGAAACAGCACTGCTTTCCGTCACAGAAGCCCTCAGAGTAGCCAGAACTGAAGGACAATCATCAGTACCTATCCTACTCGACTTATCGGCAGCCTTCGATACAGTCAACCACAGCATACTGCTAACTACACTCTCAAACATAGGCATCACAGGCATAGCACACTCCTGGTTTGAATCCTACCTCACTGGACGCTCCTTTGAAGTGTCATGGCAAGGACAACTGTCATCAACTCACACCCTCTCCACAGGGGTGCCCCAAGGGTCGGTGCTGGGCCCCCTTCTCTTTGCCATGTACACCACCTCGCTGGGCCGCGTCATCCGCTCACACGGCCTCTCCTATCACTGCTATGCTGATGATACACAGCTGTATTTGTCTTTTCGACCAGATGACACCATGGTCTCTGCACGCATCTCTGCCTGTCTCTCCGCAGTCTCTGCATGGATGAAGGAACACCACCTCCAGCTCAATCTGTCTAAGACTGAACTCCTGGTGATCCCAGCCCAGGAGTCAATCCACCATGATATCAGCCTGAATATGGACACTGTCACGATTGCTCCGAACAACGTTGCTAAAAACCTTGGCGTCGTGATTGATGACCGGCTATCTTTTTCTGACCACATTGCCTCCGTAGCGCGGTCATGCCGTTATGCGCTATAAAACATTAGAAAAATCAGACCGTACCTGACCCAATATGCTACTCAGCTCCTGGTTCAGGCTATGGTCATCTCTCGCCTCGACTATTGCAACGCCCTTTTGGTTGGCCTTCCTGCTTGTGCAATCAAACCATTGCAAATGGTTCAGAATGCAGCAGCACGACTGGTTTTCAATCAACCCAAAAGGTCGCATGTCATTCCTCTCTTCATCAACCTGCATTGGCTCCCGGTGGCTGCCAGAATTCAACACAAAGCTTTGACTCTAGCCTACAAAGTCACTTCTGGATCTGCCCCCACCTATCTCAACGTCATACTGAATGCTTACATGCCGTCCAGAATGCTGCGATCCTCCAATACGAACCGCCTGGCCGTACCCTCTCCCAAGACAAAGCGAGGTCACTCCAAACTTTTCTCGGTTGTTGTCCCTCAGTTGTGGAACAACCTACCAGTCCCTACAAGAGCAGCAACTTCCCTCTCGACCTTCAAAAAGCTTGTGAAGACCCTTCTTTTCCGAGACTGCTTAACAAAACCAAATTCTACTCACCATCTCTTTACATAGGTACCTTCGATGTTCTCTACACATCTGTTTGCTATTATGTCCTCCTTTTGTAAGTCGCTTTGGATAAAAGCGTCTGCTAAGTGTAATGTAATGTTTGCAGCATAAGTGCGCCTGTGTGTGTGTAGGGAGTGAAGGGAAGATCACCATATACACACCTCCACAAACTAGACTACAGCACTGCACATGAGGCATAACAGAGAGTGAAGCTTTATGAAAATAATGCACTGGATGGCCTTAGGGAGCTGCTACAGGCAGCAGAGACGTTTCAGTAGAACTGCCCCTCATTAACACAAACTATTGGTCAAGAAGAATGTTTTGGTGTAGGAAATCCGGGACTTCTTTAAAAATCACCTTCAGTTTTGGACAGGACTATTCACTAGTCTACCTACCTCCGTATCTACCTGCTTAGGTAGTCTGGTGGATATCTACCTCCGTATCTACCTGCGTATGTAGTCTGGTGGATACCTACCTCCGTATCTACCTGCTTAGGTAGTCTGGTGGATATCTACCTCCGTATCTACCTGCTTAGGTATACTGGTGGATACCTACCTCCGTATCTACCTGCGTATGTAGTCTGGTGGATACCTACCTCCGTATCTACCTGCTTAGGTAGTCTGGTGGATACCTACCTCCCTATCTACCTGCGTATGTAGTCTGGTGGATACCTACCTCCCTATCTACCTGCTTAGGTATACTGGTGGATATCTACCTCCGTATCTACCTGCGTATCTACCTGCTTAGGTATACTGGTGGATACCTACCTCCGTATCTACCTGCGTATGTAGTCTGGTGGATACCTACCTCCGTATCTACCTGCGTATGTAGTCTGGTGGATACCTACCTCCCTATCTACCTGCAAGGGTAGACTGGTGTATACCTACCTCAGTATCTACCTGCTTAGGTAGTCTGGTGGATACCTACCTCCCTATCTACCTGCAAGGGTAGACTGGTGTATAGCCATTATCCTAAGCAGGGTTGAGAGAACAGTTTCGTTTTTCCCAGTGGAGGTGTACCCAAACCAGTCTGAATACAGTCTGAGTCTGAATACAGACATAACTGTGTCAAAGGCCAGTAAGTACATATACCAGTAATGGCCAGTAAGACCATATACGGTTGCAACATTGTGTTGGTGAGATTAGGGCCCAGCGGACAGGTAGCACTGACACAAGTCAGGAGTTTGGATACCTTGTTCTGAGTGAGAGGGGTGAATAATGTGATCTGGTATATTACATTACATTAAGCTGACGCTCTTATCCAGAGCGACTTACAGATATTTGCAGGGTTTCCGTTACAGTCCCTGGAGCAGCGTGGGGTTAGATGCCTTGCTCAAGGGCATCTCAACTATGGGTAGGGCAGGATTCGAACCGGCAACCTTCCGATTGCAAGACCAACTCCCTAACCACTAGGCCACAGCTGCCCAAATCATTACATTACATTACACTTAGCTGACGCTCTTATCCAGAGCGACTTACAGATATTTACAGGGTTTCAGTTACAGTCCCTGGAGCAGTGTGGGGTTAGATGCCATGGATAGGGCGGGATTCAAACCAGCAACCTTCCAATTACAAGTCCAACTCCCTAACCACTAGGCCATAGTTGCACAGTTGCATGGTATATCCACCATCCTCTGTTAGTTAATCCCTGTTAATCAAGAGTTAATCAACTCTGTTAGTTAATCCCCCAGCCAGTTGGACAAGGTGCTGTCCACTATGACTGATACAGAAAATTGGCCACTGATTTCCCCCCCATAAAGACTGAGGCAAGGTGATTTATGTGAAATGGAGGTGAGGATGGATTGAGAAATTACATGAAGGTAAAAAAAAAAACGTTTCCATGGCTCTGAGGTGCTGCTGATTTTATCACTGTAAAAGGCGGTAATAAGAGAAGAGAGGGGGGCGGAAGAGACCAAGAGCTCTTAAGAGCAACATGAACCGGAGCAATGAATCATCTTGCAGCAGAATCATTACAGCCACTGATCTCAAGACAAAGTTTCAGAACTGCAATCACAATTTGCCGATGGTTATATGAACCTGTGCTTTCACTGTTACTGTTTGTCTGCAATACATGTAGACAGGTGTGTGGCAAAACATTTTGATTGTAACCCCCCCCCCCCAAAAAAAACCCCAAAACGTTTAAAAAATAAACACCACAGACACATACATACACACTGGCATAATGTCATCTGTTATAGGTTAATGAGTGGCCAACCCTTTGTCAGTCTAAGCAGCCCTGCCTTAAGATCATTTACAACTAATGTGTGAAGGGAAACAGTCAAAATTATTTTTTAAACTACATGTTCAGCCTAGTGCGAGCGAGTCAGAGCTGGCTAAATTCATCCAATAAGCATGTCATCTTGATAGAACTCGGCAGCCATATCTTATCCTGTTGTGGGATCTAAAGGGGAAGCTCTGTTCGTTTTCTCCCTCCCTTTTGCGTGTTCTCAACAGCCACCTGTTGGCCACACGAGGGCATTGGATGTCGGGTTATCTCCATAGACATACTATACATATATGTATAGTATGTCTATGGTTATCTCTCTGTCCTTCTCTAGGCACACGCCCTCTCTCTTTTTCTGTCTCTCACACACATACCCATACCCCCCCCCCCCCCCCCCCCATCTGTATAAGTATGGTGGAATGGAAAAAGAAAGAAAGAAAGAAAGAAAGAAAGAAAGAAAGAAAGAAAGATCACCACCTCTCCCCATATTTTAGTGTCTGTGGTTGAGGTAGATGGGGAAGTTTCCTGTTGGTTATTGCCGCTGGAAACGTCTTCCGTTTTCCGTTACCCCTGAAGCATTTTCTACTGGGCCTATGAAAACCAGCGCGGGCTTAAGAGACAAACATGCCAAGGAGCCTACTGTGCAACATGGCAGTTAGCCAGTGTCACTGGTAGACGGGTGTCCTCATTGGTGTATTCTACCCATGACAACATTTTCACAGAACTGCATGGTTAGCGTAATCACGACTTGCCAGTTGTTTGTGCAGTGTTTTTCCAGAATCTTGCTGGGGGATTAAGTAGCCTACGTATGTCGTGCATTGTCTCTTTGCATAATTATAAATGTCACCGGTTATTGGCATGTGTGCAGAGGTTTCGGGAGCTGGGCGTTGTTTTGTCGACACCTTGTTTACGGGAATTACACTCTTTGTGTTGGTGACCGAAGGAAAGTGTGCCTGCATGCCTCTGATTGTTTTACAGCGGGCATTTTCAAGTGTTGATTGTGCCAGGGAAAACCAAATGTAGATAACCATCCAGCCCTGGGGATAAAATATGCCGCTTCCTTTTGATTTGCAAGTATGATTACTATCCTGATATACGCGCTGATCAGCATACTCACTGGCTTTAAACGTAGGCCGCATAATCTAGACAATCTCTTAGAAAGATATATTAAGGTATTTTGTTCTATTTGTAACAGCCCAGGAGTAGTGTTAAATACACCGTAGACAGATTCTGTTCAATAGCATTCAATGCACTCACATTTCAACATATTAGGCATGAGCCAACAACAAGGGCCACTGTAAACTAAATAAAACGTTGACTTAAGTTTTGTACAAAGGTCGTCTTGAATTACAAAAAACCTGGCTTGCGACTTTTTGCAGCGAGAGGAGGCGGAGTAAGGGGCGGATGCTAAACACGGGAGCGCACGCTGGCGCACTGTGTCGTCTGCACGCTGCTACCTGCGGGTACGATAGTGCTTTGCCCGTGGCCACACATGCGATCCAGGTGCGTCCAGGTGTATTTAGGCTGGGATTCTGGTCAGTTGCTCTTTTAAGGTAAATACACCAAGCGTGAGAAATTTTCACACGGGGCTATTTTATCAGATTCCATAACTGACCTCTTACAGATCTTTGGAATTTTGTCTGATCCATGAGGAATGCTTCACTCTGTCCGCCACTGTGAACTGGATTTACCTGTTTTGGAAACGCAAGAAACTGACGAATAGGAAGGAAAGACGAGAAACTTTTAACTAGTTGTGCCGCTAATGCTCCTACTCCGGTCTCCACTGTGGACTCGCCGCAGGCCAGTACGACCGCGTCGCTGGAGCCAGACACCTGCTTTTGGATTTAACCTGTAGACTGCCTTGACCGATCCACTCAAATTACCGACGGTAACCAGGCCGGCCGCTAGCCTGGTACCCCAAGATCGAGTCGAAGTGGAACAGAACCATGTACCTAGGTGATATGAGCATGAGACCGGGTGTTCTGCTAAGTATTCTGGGTAAGACAACTAAAGCAACTTTTCAGATGTGACAACTTTCAAATGTTGCAAGCTTTTACCAATACTGCAAGCTTGAAATGTCATTTTCTCGGCTACTACACTATACATGATAAGTCAAAGCTAAGAACACACCAGTTGAAAACGGTGAACGCATTCTTATTTATCTGAATCTGAATATGACCGTTGTCACGCTTCAAACATCCACGTTGACCAAAGAACAGCCTGTCAGTATCATTAGGGTTAGTAGGGTTAGTAGACCTCAGAAATGAGAAAACTTTTAGAATTTATGCTCGGTAAAATATCTTCCAATTATTAAAAATCTACAATTAAGTACATTTTATTATTTTATATAGAACATGTAATATTGTATACTTTAAAAACCAACCAAACAAAAACAATGACCCTAGCCTCTTGCTACCTCCACCGCCCGTTCTGTTATACTACCTGTACCTGTACATGCATAATCCTACACTGATTTATGGGCCTCTGAGACTGTTACCGGGATCTTAAGGAGGCAAGAAGGCAATCCTGTACCTGTACTCTTTTAACAATGAGGTATTTGTGTGTGTGTGCGGCGTGTGTGTGTGTGTGAATGGAGTACTGAATTAACTTACTATCGCTGGATTACGTGCCAGTCAAACTGCTTGCCAGGCAGCAGGAACTAGGCCTTTGTGCATGTGTATATGTGTGTACCTAGGTGTGTTTCAGATCAGAGGTCATTTGTTTGGGAGTGTGTGTACTCTTGACCTAAATTAATGTAAAACAAACAAACAAAACAATTCACAATGTAGTAATGAAAGCTGTTTGTGTTCACTCATCTATAAGTGTTGGATGCCATTGGACCGAGTTTTGTTTTGAATGGCAAATATTGTTTTGCTTCTGGGCAAGCCACTAAAGTAACACCACGTGCTTGTTGTCCTCCTCTCACACTGCCTTGGTCAGGTATGCGGTCTAGAAGCTGTGGTGTAGTGGTTAGGGAGTTGGGATTGGGTAGTTGCAGGTTCAATTCCTACTCTACCCACGGCTAAAATGCCCTAGAGAGCAAGGCATCTGACTCCGCACTGCTCCAAGGACTGTAACTGAAAATCTGTAAATAACTGTTAGTTGCTCTGGATAAGACCGTCAGCTGATTGCAATTTATACAGGCTATTGTATGTGATTTTTTATCAATTCCAAATGTTAATACACATTAATATGCCAGAGAGAAAGAAAGAGAGAAATAGAAGGAAGTGGAGGGAAAAGAGAGATTGATAGTAAGAGAGAGAGAGAGTGAGTAAGAGAGAGGGTTGGTCAGTGTCATTGTGTGCCTGTTTGACTGTGTAAAAGAGACACGAGTGTGTGTGTCTGCAGTTGTAATCATTAATGTTTTTGGTTAATGTTTTCCCTTCTGTCCATTCCCTCTCTCTCTCTCTCTCTCTCTCTCTCACACACACACACACACACACACACACACACACACACACACTCACCACATGAGCACACACACACATCACAGAAACAGACACACAAGCATGCACACACTCACCACATTCTCGCACACACACACACACACACACACTCACCACATTTGCGCGCGGACACACACACACACCACATTTGCGCGCGGACACACACACACACACACACACACACACTCACCACATTCACGCACGGACACACACACTCGTTGTTTCCCACTCTCTCTTTTTCCACTTTCCCTCAAACTCACATTCAGACTCAAGCACTTTTCCCACACAGACCCGTGTTTGCACTTCGTTCCAGGTGTCACCTTAAATATGCACTCTGTCTCTCTCTCCCACACACACACATACTTACATCATCTTGGCCCGATGGCAGTGTGTGAATCTGTTCTCTTCCCACTGTCTGTTAGATGGAATGCACGGATTAACTAAGTTTAAAAAACCATGAGAAACACATTAATAGCCTATGGGTATGACAGGTGCATTGTGGGTAGGTAAACGGTGTGAAAAGGTGTACAGAGAGGGAGGAAGTAAAGCCACTATGCTGGTCAAGCTGCCCCTTGTCCCAACAGGGCAGTCCAAACCAATATGCACACACACACACACTCACACACACACACACACACACACACACACACACACACACACACACACACACACACACACACACACACACACACACAAACACACACACACACACACACAAACAGAAACAAATATTTGAACACACAAACACACACACACACACATAAACACATCACACACATACATACACACACACACACAGAGACACACGCACACACACCAGGGAGAGAGACTATGGGAGAGAAACATGAGACATGAGAATGAAATATTAAGTCGACATAATGACATGTTTACAGGGGTAATTAGGGGGTTGGGCAGGCGTTGAGGAGTGTGTTTTAGTTGTAGAGACAGAGACTGGTGATATTTGAGCTCAGCAGTGAATAAAAGCACATCTCTTCCTTCTGCGCTCTCAAAAGCAATGCATTGATTGGCTGGTATTGTTTTTAGCTTGGTCAGAGATATACGGCTGCCCAATCTTAAAAAAACATTAAAACATTCAGCAATGTTTCGTAATACCCTGCTATATACTTATTTCCCATACTTGTTTTCTACATTGGAAAACTAGTAGGCTCTACTTGTTTATGACGTTTAGGTACCAGAGTTACTAGATGTACTGTTTATGCATGGAGTCCATGTTTGGGCCTAAACAGCCTGTACAGTGCTTTGGGATAAGCCTAGTAAGTGCGTAGGCAGAGAGTGTGTAGAGTGTAGGAGACATATCTGAAGAAACCTCCTGGACAGCTTCACATGCCGAGTGGATGTTTCTGCTGCTGCATGACTCCGAGCTAGACACACTTTGAATTTTTACCATCTTGTTCTGTGTTTCTCTACCTCTTATTTCCCTTTTGTTAATTTGTTTATCTGTATCTTATTAGACTTAAGTTAAGTTTATTTCTCTCAAGACATTCAGTGTCAAGACAAATCGCACAATGCAACTGATCAGACAACTCTTCAAACAAATCAGAGCTGAAGAGGTCCAATCAGATGTCAGCGTTTTGGTGTGGACATGCTGTATGCAGAGAGGACTCTCAGTCAGCTCTGACTGCACAGACAAGTTGCAGAATTTGCCAAAAGATGTGCTGGATTGGAATTGTGTACTTTTCTATTAAGTCGTTTGTTTGGAAGCTCGTGTTTTCTGTATAGGCATTCTATGTGTAACAATTTTGGTTTTAACTATACATACTGTCATGGTTTAAAATAGGCTATGTAGACCTAATATAGGTCTACTGGGTTTGGTCAACAACTTGCACACTCTCTCTGGCTAGAATGTCGTTGACATGGTTGAGAAGTGAGACTACGGGGTGTTAAGTGTAACAATTTTATGTGACATTGATAACCAAAGTTGTTTCATATGTATATTAGCTAAAGCAATGTCACCCCCTTTCTTGTGCTGTTGTGCAGTGTGTGTATTGTGGGTTTAAATGTCTGCCCCTCTCTCCTCTATCTACTCATAGTTTGTGTGTACGGCGGGTTTGTAGAACCACCGGAACCTTTTACCCTTCACTCGGTTGCGGAGAAGGAGACACGGTTGCCATGTCGATACGATGCCCAAGATTCGAGTGTTGTGCAGGTGAACTGGAATAAAGAGCAAGCAGATGGATCTATGGAGCTCATCATCACTGCACATCATACAGAGGGAACAGGTAAACACACACACACACACACATACACACACACACACCAATTCTCTCTCTCTCCCTCTTTTTCTGTCAAACACACACCTCTTGCACATTTGTAGTTCGAGTGTAAATTCATGTGTATGTGTGTGTGTACGTGGGTGTGCATTCACGTTTGTCTGTGTGTGTGTGTGTGTGTGTGTGTGTTAGTGGTGGGCCGCTTGGCTACGCGGGTGCGTTTCGAGTCGAAGGACCCTCTGCAGGACTCCTCTCTGCTCATCCTCAACACGGAGACGTCAGACGAGGGGCGCTACACCTGCCAGGTCATCACCTACCCTTCCGGAACCTTCCAGAGAGTGCTCAGCCTCACTGTCTGGAGTAAGACTGCCTCACACTCCTCCTCCTCCTCCTCCTCCTCCTCCTCCTCCTCCTCCTCCTCCTTTCCTCTTTCTTTCTCTCATGAACAAATATTGATGTCCAAATGGAGCATTTAACACCTTACCTATTGTCTTGCTCACACACACACACACACACACACACACACACACACATTCTATTCACATATTTGATTGACATGCAGTTTCTCCTCTGATTGGTCAAGATGTCCTCTTACCTTGTTTTGGTCCCGCCCCCCCAGCGGTGCCCATCTCTTTGATAGATCCTGTGATTTTGGAGGAGGGGCAAACATTCAGAGTCGCTGCCCTCTGTCGCTCGACGGCCCACCCCCCACCCACCCTCTCTTGGGACACAGACCTTCCTGGCCAATCGCTGAACAGGTCAGGAGAGGGTGGGCGTGTTTTGTCCCAGTTTTCCCTGCATCCTTTGCGGAACATGAACGGCAGGAAACTGGACTGTTTGGTCAGCCACCCTACTCTGGAGCGCCCCCTCCGCATCAGGAACACGCTGGTAGTGCACTGTACGTATGTCCGTGATCAAGGACTTCACACTTCACTCTTACCCAAAAAACACAAGCACCAATTAACACAAGATGAGGGCACATGAGCTTCACCAAAGGAACGTGTGTTTGTGTGTGTGTGTGTGTGTGTGTGTGTGTGTGTAATTGCATTTTTGTGTTTTGCTTGTTATGCCATTAAATGCTTTTTGTAAATGCAGATGTTGTTTGTTGTACATCACATGACTGTTTCCCTGTTTCTCTTCCTTTTTCCTGGTTGGCAGATCACAGTGACTACTTTGTTGAACATTAAAAACAGCTCCTTGTGTTTGTCTGTGTGTGTTTGTGTGCTGAGCAGATCCTCCGAATGCTGTGGTCAGTGGTTATGATGGCAACTGGTTTGTCGGGAGGGAAGGTGTTGACCTCACCTGTGAGTTTGGAGGAAACCCCAAGGTGGAAAATATCACCTGGACCAGGTAACTCGTCTGTCTCACACCTGTTCCCCCGTCTGTTTGGTGAATTAGCACCAGCTGTGCTCTCACACTCTCTGAAATATCACTTAATATGAATACCACTTCATATTGAAACAACTAATTACTACTACTGCTGCACCTACTATAATTACTATAAGTACTAAAGCTACTAATATAATTACATTACATTATATTACACTTAGCAGACGCTTTTATCCAAAGCGACTTACAAAAGGAGGACATAATAGCTAACAGATGTGTAGAGTCGAATATTACTACTATACTACTACTACTGCTGCTAATACTACTGCTACTGCTACTACTGGTAGTACTGTTACAACAACTACTACTACTACTACTTCCACTTCTAGTACTATTACTACTACTACTGCTACTACTACTAATACTACTACTACTACTACTAATACTACTACTACTACTACTACTGCTACTACTACTACTACTACTACTACAAATACTGCTGCTACTACTACTACTATTACTACTACTACTACCACTACTACAACTACTACTACTACTACTACTACTACTACTACTACTACTACTACTACTATTAGTATTATTGCTGCTGCTGCTGCTAGTACTGCTACTGTTACAGCTACTACTACTCCTGCTGCTGCTACCACTACCAGTACCACTGCTACTGTCACTCCTACTTATAATAATACTGATAATAATGTGCCCTAAAGAGGATGGTGCTCGGGCCCTAAAGAGGATGGTGCTCGGGCCCTAAAGAGGATGGTGCTCGGGCCCTAAAGAGGATGGTGCTCGGGCCCTAAAGAGGAGGGTGCTCGGGCCCTAAAGAGGATGGTGCTCGGGCCCTAAAGAGGATGGTGGTGATGAAGCAGCTGCTGGCATAAGTGAGGGAGTGTGGCTGAATCCCAGCAGTTACAGGAAGCCAATAAACACACATATACATACAGGCTCACATACACACACACACACACACACATACACTTACCCACACACACACACACACACACACACACACACACATACACATACATATATATACGGGTGCGTACACGCACGCATACACACACATACTCACACACAGCAGTTACAGGCAGCTAAAAAAAGAGACAGCAGCAGGGTAGTGACATATGTCCTCTTTATCTGTTCAGAGACCTAAGGCATGCGTATTGGTTGGGGTATTACAATTCGTTATTTTCCCATTGGGTTGTTTTTACCAATTATGAGACAAAGCTCTGTGATTTGCCCTAGTTGTCTGTCTGTTAGGTCATGAGTGTCTGTGTTTCTGCCACAGCAGCCTGGCACTCGCTGAAATGCTCGTGGTCTACCTTCGGTCATAGTAGGAGTTGCGCGTGTCTGTATCGGAAGCTTTAGGGTTGAGTGTCTACATACCATTCAGCTGGATTGGCGTCACTCAGACAAAGACTTACACACACGAGCAATCACTTGTTTCTCACACAAAGACACACATGCACACGCACACCCGTATACATACGGCTGCGCACATGCACACACACTATCACACTCCTTTCTACCACACATGCACACACACCCATACATTCACCACACAAACACACACACACACGTACACACACACACACACACATACACCCACCCACCCACACTCAGACACCCCCGTCCACTGAAAGAGAAAGGTGAATCTGAGCCGACTCCTTCTTTTGAGAGTGATATAAAAGCCTGAGTGTCGCATTGCAGCTTGATGCAGTCGGTGAAATAAGAGGGGGAACGTTCACACGAGGGAGGGGGAGAGCAGATAGAAGGATAGAGACAGGGAGAGAAAGAGAGAGATTCAAAGGCTAGACGGCGAAGTACAGTTGGGGGACACCTAAATGGCGGTAAGGGGGGCAGGTGGACCCAACCGCAGGTGAGGGGGGAGGGGGAGGCATAGGCTGAGGAGGAAAGAAAGAAAGAAAGAAAGAAAGAAAAAGAAAGAAAGAAAGAAAGAAGGAAAGAAAGAAAAAGAAAGAAAGAAAGAAAGAAAGAAAGAAAGAGGAGAGCCAGATAGAGAGGTGGAGATGACTACAGAGCAGAGAGGGGAAGAGGGACAGACATGTCCTAAGCCCATAATAGTCTATTGGCTGGCTCCAAAATACCACTTAAAACAACTCAGTAGCACCCCACTCTTTCTCTCTCTCTCTCTCCCTCTTTCTCTCTCTCTCCCTCGCTCTCTCTCTCTCTCTCTCTCTGTCTCCCTCTCTCTTTCTCTCTCTCTCCCTCTCTCTCTCTCTCTCTTTCCCTCTCCCTCTCCGTCTCTCTCTCTCTTTCCCTCTCCCTCCCTTTCTCTCTCTCTCTCCCTCTCTCTCTCTTTCCCTCTTCGTCCCTCTCGCTCTCCCTCTCTATCTCTCTCTTCCTCTTTCTCTCCCTCTATCCCTTATTCTTTCCTCTCCCTCTCATACCCCCCCCCCCCCTCTCTGTTAAGGAGTGATAAGGATAATGGAAGGAATGATGAGGGCGTGGGATGATGCAGCTCAGTGTCTGGTACTGGTTGCTATGGAGGATGTGTTCATGGGATGGTTCACTATGGGATAGCACCTGGAGCACCTTAACCACTGTTCCCTATTCGCCTAACACCTACACTGTGTTAATTAGGCTGACTGGAGTTTTAGCATCATTTCACAGAGAGTGTGCTTAAAGCAAGTGCCGCACGCACACAATTACACGCACTTACACACATTACAGACACACACACACATACACACACACTTAAGCATGTTACACACATTACACACAAACACACCATCACACAAACACACACAGATTAACACCCTGGCGAAACACAAACACATGTAGACAAATGCATCAGGTATGCAGACAGACAGGAATGTGGGATGTGGACCAACAGGCAGGAAGTACACAGGTGAGGTGAGACAGGTAAGGCAGGAAGGACACAGGTGAGGAGCAGGGAGCTAAGACACAGGCTGCGTCAGGATATAGGCATCTCATCACAGAGGAAGCTCGCACACACACACACACACACACACACCACACACACACACACACACACACACACACACACACACACACACACACACACACACACACACACACAGCTCAGGGTACAGAAAAAAGGGTCAAAAAGACGAGGTGGCAGCAAGGACTTATCAGTAGAACACAGCAGACTTTGGAATGTTGTGTGTGTG
This sequence comes from Coilia nasus, assembly GCA_027475355.1. Classification (NCBI taxonomy): domain Eukaryota; kingdom Metazoa; phylum Chordata; class Actinopteri; order Clupeiformes; family Engraulidae; genus Coilia; species Coilia nasus. The sequence goes on along the minus strand of CM050221.1, from coordinate 41,269,631 downwards.
TGTGTGTGTGTGTGTGTGTGTGTGTGTGTGTGTGAGTTTAATCAGACCCGACTGGATTGGTACCACCCCAGGAGCATTTGATAGTTCAGAACCACAAAGAACTAAAATACTTACAGAAACTTCTGGACTATAGCGGGTCAGCCCTGAGACCTGAGCTCAATTGCACACACACACACGCACACACACACACCAACACACAGAGTCCCAGCTCACCCATGATAAAAGGCAGTGGTCTTAAGTGATCAAAGGTATGTTGGAGCCAGGGGTGGATGAAAGAGAGACGTGCATCAGGCTAATCCGAGGGAGGCAGACAAGCATCTGGCTCCGTGCTACCTAGCCGCTAACCCTGTGTTTGGGGTAATTTAGCATCACCGAGGGACTGATGAGTCAGCTGTGCTCTGCTCTGTCTGGTGCCCATGTTAAAGCCCTGTGTGTGAAGCTGTTTCAACTAGTAACACCCCCCCCCCCCCCCACACACACACACACACATTCACTCACACAGTAGTTTACACACACACACACCACACACACACACACACACACACACACACACACACACACAAATACACACTTCTAGTACCAGCCCTAAGTCTTGCCTGCTGGGTCTGTGCTTTCTAGTCAACTCTTCATCTGACAAAACGTCATGAATGTTTTACAGTGGAATTTAAAATAATGACAGCATTGCTGTCATACAAGGCTCAGCTAAACAGCCTCTGTTCAACCTCAAGTTAGCAGTGGAGCTACCCTTGTGTTCTCTGCATTGGTTTTATTGAAATGAATGAAATGGGGTTAGTTATGTTGACGCACAGGTGACTATGGTTGGCTGACTGTTGTCATGTAAATCACTACAGTGACCGTGGTGCTGGCTGTTGTCATGTTAATCACCGTAGCGACAGCGGAACGAGGGTGTGCCACACGGGAATAAGGTGCCTTTGTGAACCCAGAAAAGATGAAGGGGTGGAGCAACCAACCTGAGAATGCTTTGACAGACAGTTCAGTGTTACCACAGAAACCTGACTCCTCCTCCCTCCCACACACCCCAAAGGAGTTGATTCATCAGTTTCTGGGGCGTGTTGTTTCAGGAGACACAATTAGAGAGGTAGAGAGGTAGAGACAGAGACAATGGATGCAAACTTGCATTGCTTGTCTGGTAAACCTCACTTTAATAAAAAGGCAAAAGGTGCAATCGATCAATCAATTTTGTCAGCAACTTTGGTCCGTGACATGACTGGGCTAGTCAGATGCATATCTGGGCTATTCCATATCACATCTATGTGTCTATGGCATTTAATATGTGTATCTGTGCCATATAATATGTGTATCTGTGCCATTTAATATGTGTATCTGTGCCATATAATATGTGTATCTGTGCCATATAATATGTGTATCTGTGCCATATAATATGTATGTTTATGCAATGTGTGTGCCTGTGGTGTGTAATATGTGTGCCCATGCCATGAAAGATGTGTATCTCCTCTACATAATATGTGTGTTTATGCGATATCACATGTGTGTCTGTGGCATGTCTGTGCGTGTGAGGGTGCAGTTGTCTATTTGAGATTATTTGTCGCCATGCTCAGGATATGCAATCAGGTTCAACAGGTTTCTGGTGACGTGAAACAGGACGGTTGCCACATGTTTACTTGTGATTGCGTGCGTGTGTGTGGGTGTGTGTAACTGTGTGTGGGCGTGTGTTCGCATGTTTTTGTCTACACGACAACTGTGTGTTTCAGATGGTCAGTGTCACATCAGGGTCATTTCAGGGTCAGACCTTCTGGCCTAGTAAGCACTACTGAATCGCTGGAAGAACGGAGACAGCAACAGACTGACATTTCCAGGAACTTAGATGGAGCAGATAAAAGAGAAACACGCAGCAGGTTTCTCTTGGCACCTTTAATGTGTTAAAACCCAAATTAAACTACAGTGGTTTTGGAGTTTGGAGTGTTTTCATAGGGTTGCAGATATAGAGGCCCATTAGTGATGAAGCAGGTGACCAGCAGAGAGTTCTAGAACAAGGGCTCAGAGACCCCACTAACACAGTGTTAAAAAGCATGCTGAGTTTTGGAGTCGCACATGAACAGTGATAAATATGAGTGTGAATGGCCTATGAGATGCGATGCGGTAACAGGAAGCACTTGCTAAGATGGTTGGCAATACATTTCACCACTTTATGTCCAGACCGCAAATGCCAGCGTGTGCTAATGCATCTAACGTGACAATGAGAGTTCCAACGGATGTGCCCACGGCAACAGTGGAATCTGACGCAGAAGTGTCAAGCTGAGTGCCTACACACACACACAGAGGTGTTTCCTGTCTGCCCGCTTGTCGTTGCCTGCCCAACACACATTTTGGAAAGCAATTGAAAATAGGGTCTGGGAGATTTAGTGTGATGATTAATAATCATTGTCGTTGACAGGTGTAACAATTAATAATGGCGGTGTGTCACTGGCAGCTTTGTTTGTGTTAACTCCTGAGTAGGCCTCCCTTTAACCCCTTGTTTGCCCTACAGGAGAGGAGAGGCATTACCAGAGGGTGTGGCAGTGGAAGGGGAGCGACTCGTTTTTGGTCGTCCGCTCGTCGTGACAGACGCTGGCGTCTACGAATGCGAAGCCAGGAACCGCATGGGGGCGGACAAAGGAGAACTGCAGGTGATGGTGAGAGGTGAGTGCTGTGTCACAACTGATCTAAACAACCCTCATCCCCCCCCACCCCCCACCCCCCCTGACGAAAGCACAGAAAAAAAACTTGGTGAACCAAGCAAGTTTGGCATGCTTCATGAAAGCCAATCATGACATTATGTGTGTGCATGTTGCCCCCCTGTGGTATGTTGATGTCACTGCAACTACCATCCTAACCCTATATGCGTGAAGGAACACAGAGGTTTCTTCAGAGTTCCAGGGAAGTGAGGAGGGGATAGAGTGTATTGTGTCATGTTTGATTGGCTGAGATAAGACAGAGGAAAGGATGGTGGCTGCTGTGTGGTGCATGCATGGAGCAAGAGAGAGAGCAGTCAGCGTGTAGAGAGAAAGAGAGCAGTCATGGAGCAAGAGAGAGAGCAGTCAGGATGTCATGATGAAGGTGTTGCGTCATAGTAGTCTGTGGCAGTGCGTGTGTGGTGTGCATGTGCATGCTTGTGAAATTATGTGTATGTGTGCATTGGTATGTGCTGTAATGTCTGTGTTGTGATTATATACAGTATCTTTATACATCACACAGCTTTTTAAACTGTCAGTCAAATACCAACACTTCTAGTTGGCTAAATGTTTTTGTCAGTTTTCTACAAATTCTCCCATGACACTGTAAAAGCAAAGCTGTAGTCTTTTAAATGGAGGTATTGTAGATGTTTTTGACTAGTGTAGAGTTTGTGAATAGAGAGGCCTAATTCTATTTGTGTTTACCCTTTCACACAAGAAATGTGAGGTTTTTTATGGTGTATTTTGTATTTACGGCTATTTCGTGGACCGTGTGTAAGAAATACAGAAATGGTGCACAGTTTTGAGATGTAATCCGCTGTAAAAACTGTAATAGACCTATTGCAGCATGTGCACCCATATCTGTATCTATCTGTGTTTACTAACGCTGTGTGTGTGTGTGTGTGTGTGTGTGTGTGTGTGTAAAGACTTATCCTAGCGTGTGCACCCATATTTGTACTCACGCTGCAGACAGGCCCCTCAGGCTGTCAGAGGCCAGCTCCACCAGGTCTGTGTTTACTAACGCTGTGTGCATGTCTGTGTACACTATCGCTGCTTGTGTGTGTGTGTAAGTGTGAGAACCTTGCGTACATATGTGTGTGTGTGTGTGTACTTACGTTGAGTCCTTGAGTGTGTGTCTGTGTGCTTGTTTTTACCCTAACCTTGAGTGTGTATGTGTGTTTCAGAGCTGCAGCGACATGAAGCACCAGTCAACGCTTTCCCCACAATCATTGTGGCCGGGGTGGCCGGGGGCTTGGTGGTTGTCATGGTGATTATCATAATCATAGTGACCAGTCACCATAGACGCAAAAACAGGAAGTTGAAGAAGGAGCTTAATGAGAGGACGTGAGTGATTGACATCTCATCACTGACTTACATCAGTGTGTATTATGTACACATGAAGACTCTTCCTTTCTGATAGTGCTTCCCTTTCTAACAAAATTAAACAACACTTTATCAGGGTGCCTTTGTGTGTGTGTGTGTGTGTGTGTGTGTGTGTGTGTGTTATGTGCAGTTGTACTATGTGCAGTTATGCTCTTTAAACAACGTTCAAAATAAGGTAATAAAAACAGAGAAACACATATTGTGTTTATTACAGTGAGATCAACGTGAATCAGGGCTATGTGCACTTAAAGACAATGGCCAAGACGGGGATGGCAGCTGAATTCCCGCTCACGCACCATACACGCAGACATGTCCAGTGTGAATACAAATACGCTCACAAGACGCTCACGGGCTGTACCCGCTTTCATGCTGTACACGCTCAAGTCGTGAGAATGGGGCCTAAAACCGAACTCCTGGTGATCCCAGCCCAGGATTCAATCTGCCATATCAACCTGAGTATGGGCTTTGCCAGTGTTGTTCCAAACAAGGTTGCAAAACACCTGAGTGTCATTACTGATGACCAGGTCTGTGTCATTACTGATGACCGGGTCTGTCCTCACATGAGGCGACCTCAGTCGTCTAGTGTTCTTCACTGTTGTCCCTCAGTGGGGGAACAAGCTACCAGCTCCTGCAAGAGTAGGGACATCCCTCGCGACCTTTCAGAAGCTTGTGAAGACCCTTTTTTCTGAGAGTCCTTCCTAACAAAACTAACCTCCACTAAAAAACACTTTCTTTGGGTGCCTTTGTGTGTTTGTGCCTGTGTGTGTGTGTGTGTGGCCGGGGGGGGCTGGGTCTAAAGTGTCCCTGCTCTGGCACATCTATCTCCTTGTGTGTTCCCTCCTGGTGTGCACCCTGGGCTGCACTAACTTTGCCATGCCTTTGTTTACTCTGTGTTCCCCTACACTTCTGTTAGCTTGTTTATGTCCTCCTTTTGTAAGTTGCTTTGGATAAAAGCGTCTGCTAAGTGTAATGTAATGTAACATCAGTGCCAGCATCATCATGTCCCAGGCACTATCTGAAACCATTGTCCTCTTCATCTCTTTTTCTTCCTCTATCTTCCTTCCTCTCTCTTTCTCCCTTGCTCTTTCTCTCCCTCTCTCTTTCTCTCTCTCTCTATCCATCTCACTATTCTTCTTTGTCACTATCTTCTTATGTAGGGAAGAAATTAACAGTCTGTCAAGGCAGACCTCATTAAGACGACTGAACTCTGCCAGCACAGACCTCAGAAGTCAAGTAAGCATACACATATATACTGACACACACACACACACACACACACACACACACACACACACACACACACACACACACACACATACACACACACACACACACACACACACACACACACACATACACACACACTCCTGTAGGCACTCAGCATTGGACATTGAATTCCTTTATAGAATCGTCACCTTCATCTTTCACTCTCTGACCCTCTTTCTCTCTCTCTTTCTATTTCTCTCTGTCTGTTTCTCTCTGGCTCTCTCTCTGGCTCTCCCTCTTCTTCTCTATATTTCTCTCTCCCTCTCTCTCTCTCTCCATACCACACACACACACACATACATACACACACACACTCTCTCTCTCTTTCTCTTCCTCCCCCTCTGCAGATGGATGACGGGTTTATCAGGATGGATAGCATGACTAAGAACAGCATGATGTCACTGGAGGTGAGTGCAGTGTGTGCTGTAGTCACTGGTGTGGGGTTGGCTTTCCTCTCCACCTCACACATGATGCACCAAAAACACCAATGTTCCTTTCCATGCCCCCTCATGCTCGACCTTATATATAGCTCTAGATACAGCCCACTCATGCTCGACCTTATATACGACCTTATTTAGAGCTCTAGATACAGCCCACTCATGCTCGACCTTATATACGACCTTATATATAGCCCTAGATACAGCCCACTCATGCTCGACCTTATATACGACCTTATTTAGAGCCCTAGATACAGCCCACTCATGCTCGACCTTATGTACGACCTTATTTAGAGCCCTAGATACAGCCCACTCATGCTCGACCTTATGTACGACCTTATAGCCCTAGATACAGCCCACTCATGCTCGACCTTATATACGACCTTATATATAGCCCTAGATACAGCCCACTCATGCTCAACCTTATATATGACCTTATTTAGAGCCCTAGATACAGCCCACTCATGCTCGACCTTATATACGACCTTATATATAGCCCTAGATACAGCCCACTCATGCTCGACCTTATATACGACCTTATATATACCCCTAGATACAGCCCACTCATGCTCGACCTTATATACGACCTTACCAGAGCATGTGAGCGGAGCGGAGCACGTAGCGAGCGGGAAGCGGAGCGTGCGAAATATAGTCGGAGCGCGGAGCGGGTTTTAATCCAAAGGCCCGAGCGGTGGTTCTGTTTCGCTCCAGTTCCGCTCCAATACCGCTCTCATCACGAGTCTGGGGCGTGTCTACACAGACTCACGTGTGCCTTCAAAGGTTAGCCTACAGAGATCGTTGAGAGATGGAGTTTGGTTCAAAACGTGGATGTTCACACTTGTGCTGGTTTCAAATAAATACGTTCTATTTTTGATTGATGCTGCGGTTGCTGGGATTTCTTTATATTATAGGATAGGCTACATTTCCTCAAAATACATGTCTGACATGTCACATTTTGTAGTTTTTTGCCTATTTATATTATGATAATTAAGGAGTACATTCGTGCTGTTCCATGTGTTTCATTAAAATAGTAACGTAATTTTTTTAGATAAATATGCTGTTCAGCCAAATATGACAGGTTACGATCAAAGTAAAAAAACAAAAACTAAATGACAGGGTTAATTAAGAGGATACACATGTGAGTTGTTGATCACACAATGAAATTATTTGTATCTGTTACATGATTTTTGGAAAAGAAGTTTAAAGGGTTTCAATCAACAGGCTAACAAAGACGCTGAGCGTTAGTTCAGGCCACATCGGGCAGCGTGTCCCAGATGCAATTCGGTGGAAAATGTTAGGCATTGCTCCCTCTTTTGAGCGAGCGTGGAGCGATTTCACCGGAGCGGAATGAAATTTTAGGTGAGCGGAGAGCGGTCTTAGAGCGAAGCTGTCTGGTTCAACTTTGAGGGATTGAGTGAGGGAGCGAACACTCGCGTGAGCGAGGAGCTGAAATTCTGGCCGCTCAGCTCCGCTCACATGCTCTGGACCTTATATATAGCCCTAGATACAGCCCACTCATGCTCGACCTTATATACGACCTTATTTAGAGCCCTAGATACAGCCCACTCATGCTCGACCTTATATACGACGTTACATATAGCCCTAGATACAGCCCACTCATGCTCGACCTTATATACGACCTTATATATAGCCCTAGATACAGCCCACTCATGCTCGACCTTATATACGACCTTATTTAGAGCCCTAGATACAGCCCACTCATGCTCGACCTTATATACGACCTTATATATAGCCCTAGATACAGCCCACTCATGCTCGACCTTATATACGACCTTATTTAGAGCCCTACATACAGCCCACTCATGCTCGACCTTATATACGACCTTATTTAGAGCCCTACATACAGCCCACTCATGCTCGACCTTATATACGACCTTATTTAGAGCCCTAGATACAGCCCACTCATGCTCGACCTTATATACGACCTTATATATAGCCCTAGATACAGCCCACTCATGCTCGACCTTATATACGACCTTATTTAGAGCCCTAGATACAGCCCACTCATGCTCGACCTTATATACGACCTTATTTAGAGCCCTAGATACAGCCCACTCATGCTCGACCTTATATACGACCTTATATATAGCCCTAGATACAGCCCACTCATGCTCGACCTTATATACGACCTTATATATAGCCCTAGATACAGCCCACTCATGCTCGACCTTATATACGACCTTATATATAGCCCTAGATACAGCCCACTCATGCTCGACCTTATATACGACCTTATATATAGCCCTAGATACAGCCCACTCATGCTCGACCTTATGTACGACCTTATTTATAGCCCTAGATACAGCCCACTCATGCTCGACCTTATGTACGACCTTATAGCCCTAGATACAGCCCACTCATGCTCGACCTTATATACGACCTTATTTATAGCCCTACATACAGCCCACTTATGCTCGACCTTATATACGACCTTATTTAGAGCCCTAGATACAGCCCACTCATGCTCGACCTTATATACGACCTTATATATAGCCCTAGATACAGCCCACTCATGCTCGACCTTATATACGACCTTATATATAGCCCTAGATACAGCCCACTCATGCTCGACCTTATATACGACCTTATATATAGCCCTAGATACAGCCCACTCATGCTCGACCTTATATACGACCTTATTTATAGCCCTAGATACAGCCCACTCATGCTCGACCTTATGTACGACCTTATAGCCCTAGATACAGCCCACTCATGCTCGACCTTATATACGACCTTATTTATAGCCCTACATACAGCCCACTTATGCTCGACCTTATATACGACCTTATTTAGAGCCCTAGATACAGCCCACTCATGCTCGACCTTATATACGACCTTATATAGAGCCCTAGATACAGCCCACTTATGCTCGACCTTATATATAGCCCTACATACAGCCCACTTATGCTCGACCTTATATACGACCTTATTTAGAGCCCTAGATACAGCCCACTCATGCTCGACCTTATATACGACCTTATATAGAGCCCTAGATACAGCCCACTTATGCTCGACCTTATATACGACCTTATATATAGCCCTAGATACAGCCCACTCATGCTCAACCTTATATACGACCTTATTTAGAGCCCTACATACAGCCCACTTATGCTCGACCTTATATACGACCTTATTTAGAGCCCTACATACAGCCCACTCATGCTCGACCTTATATACGACCTTATATATAGCCCTAGATACAGCCCACTCATGCTCGACCTTATATACGACCTTATTTAGAGCCCTAGATACAGCCCACTCATGCTCGACCTTATATACGACCTTATATATAGCCCTAGATACAGCCCACTCATGCTCGACCTTATATACGACCTTATATATAGCCCTAGATACAGCCCACTCATGCTCGACCTTATATACGACCTTATATATAGCCCTAGATACAGCCCACTCATGCTCGACCTTATATACGACCTTATATATAGCCCTAGATACAGCCCACTCATGCTCGACCTTATATACGACCTTATATAGAGCCCTACATACAGCCCACTCATGCTCGACCTTATATACGACCTTATATATAGCCCTAGATACGGCCCACTCATGCTCGACCTTATATATGGGAGTAGATACGGCCCACTCATGCTCGACCTTAAAGGAGAAATTCGGTGTAAAATGAAAATTGGCATGTTAAACATCATACCGAGTTGGTATGTTTGCTGAGGAGCAAAATTGAGTTAGCCTGTTGCATTCAAAACTTAACTATTTTTTACCGTTTGTCCCAGACGGTTAACAATGGAAGTAGTAGGCACCCTTAGACGAAGCATGATGATTGCGCTATTATTAAACCATTAAAATAACTTGAAGGAACTCCACACTCCATTGGTGGTACAACAAAGGCCCTGGCATTCAAAACAAGGCACTGAGAACTTTGTAAGTGTACACAACGTTTATTTAAAAAACAGTTCTTACATGCAGTAGTTTGCTGTTGCTGCCAGTTTCTCCTTTAAATATGGGAGTAGATACAGCCCCTCATGCTCGACCTTATCTATAGGAGTAGATACAAACTCAGCTAAGCGCTCTGTCTGTGCTTTGTGTTCATTCCGACCCTACTTCCTCCTGGTGTGTGAGAGCCTGTAGATGCAAATAGCACTGAATGATATTGCAGTAAACAGAGGGCAGTGTGTAAGCAGCATCCATACCAGCGTCAATGATACACGGAACTGTTGGAGCAGTGACTGTTGAAGCAGATGTGTAATTTTTGTGTGCGCAAAAGCAACATGAATCAGGCCTCATGCCCACTTTCACCATGTGTGTCTAGGGCACGATGGGGCTTATGATGTCATGCCTGTGATCAATAAGAAGATAAACCACTTCTATTCAAGAGATCAGAATTAAGAAAACATACAATTGAGTGTATAATAAAAATCAGGTGACTAACTAAAACAGTTAGTTAATAAATCAGTTTAGTCAATCTGATAATGTTAAGTTTATGTCCACATGACCTCTGAAAAGGAACGTTGTCTTAGCTGTGTGAGACTTGACAGTCGGACCACAGCACTCTTAGGATTTAGGAGGGCAGACTAACAGGATTTTAGTCTTGTGGAGGTGGAGACATGCACTGGATCTTATTAGCACACAGTAAATTATACATATGGACATAGCTTGCAGTAAATAACAGGTATGGACTTTGCACACTAAATGATACGTGTAGACATTTTCCACATTCACCACATTATGCCACCATGAGACACCTGACATCTGTGTGTCACAGCACAGTTATAAAAATGTAGCGAAAGAAAGTCTTTTTGAATGTATTTGTGCTAACCGCTTCAACCCTTTCACATGGCCATAGGGTTCTACATTGCCTTTATTTCAGAGACACTACTTTGTGGAAATATGATGGTAGAGTCACAGTTTTTTTGTATGGCCTTCTGGCCAACAAATGCAGCCTAGCAAGACTCCGTCTGAAGTTGTCCAACACATGTTGATCACTAATGCCCCCACCCCTCTGTTTGATGTCAGGAGTGTTCTACCCTGCGCCAGCCACCAGGGGGAGTGTCAGAGCAGGACCTGGACAGTTTGGGTCGCCCCCCTATCTACTCCGCCTTCCACTCACCCAGGGACAGCAACTCGTGGCGGGTCCGGCAGCAGGAGGAGAGCAAGCGGCGCGTGGAGACGTACCTCAAGAGCAGCGACCACTCTCTGGTGCGTGTGTGGGACACTCACTGTTCCTATGGGCAGACATGGCTCTTCTCTCCTCTCCTCTCCTTTCCACTCTTCTCCTCTCCTCTCCTCTCCTCTCCTCTCCTCTCTCCTCTCCTTTCTCTTCTCTCCTCTCCTCTCCTTTCTCCTCTCCTCTCCTCTCCTCTCTTCTCCTCTCCTCTCCTCTCCTCTCCTCTCCTCTTCTCTCCTCTCCTCTCCTCTCTCCTCTCCTTTCTCTTCTCCTCTCCTCTCCTCTCCTCTCCTCCTCTCCTTTTTCTTCTCTTCTCTTCTCCTCTCCTCTCCTCTCCTCTCCTTTCTCTTTTCTCTTCTCTTCTCCTCTCCTCTCCTCTCTTCTCTCCTCTCCTCTCCTCTCTCCTCTCCTTTCTCTTCTCCTCTCCTCTTCTCTCCTCTCCTCTCCTCTCCTTTCTCTTCTCTTCTCTTCTCCTCTCCTCTCCTCTTCTCTCCTCTCCTCTCCTCTCCTCTCCTCTCTCCTCTCCTTTCTCTTCTCCTCTCCTCTCCTCTCCTCTCCTCTCCTCTCCTCTTCTCTCCTCTCCTCTCCTCTCTCCTCTCCTTTCTCTTCTCCTCTCCTCTCCTCTCCTCTCCTCCTCTCCTTTTTCTTCTCTTCTCTTCTCCTCTCCTCTCCTCTCCTCTCCTCTCCTTTCTCTTTTCTCTTCTCTTCTCCTCTCCTCTCCTCTCTTCTCTCCTCTCCTCTCCTCTCTCCTCTCCTTTCTCTTCTCCTCTCCTCTTCTCTCCTCTCCTCTCCTCTCCTTTCTCTTCTCTTCTCTTCTCCTCTCCTCTCCTCTTCTCTCCTCTCCTCTCCTCTCCTCTCCTCTCTCCTCTCCTTTCTCTTCTCCTCTCCTCTTCTCTCCTCTCCTCTCCTCTCCTTTCTCTTCTCTTCTCCTCTCCTCTCCTCTCCTCTTCTCTTCTCTTCTCTCCCTATTTTTTCCTTTCGGTTATCAAAGTGTTGGGTCACCACCAGCCATCTATTTTTTTACACTCTCTCCTTGCGAACATGACCTCATATTTTCCCCTTTTCCCTCTTTCATAACTCTTTGGTCTATCACTTTCTATCACGTCTTTCTCTGCTCATTTATCAAGGGGGATTTATGTATGTCTTCATTTCTCATCTGTCCTCTTCCTGGATGCCTCTCAGCCTCTATAACTGTCTCAGCACCCATCCATCTCCTTACCATGCTCTGTATAACTCTTCCTCTCTTGGGAAAACTCTGTCAGGTCTATCTCTTCAAACTCAAGCTTAGGAAACAAAAATCCCTGCCTTGTACCTGTTCTGTCTGTGCTTCTAAAATCAGTGATTTAAGGGGGGTGGCTTAAGTCAGTGATTTAAGGGGAGTGGCTAAAATGAGTGGTTTAGGGGAGTGGCTAAAATGAATTATTTAAGAGGAGTGGCCAAAAAGAGGGATTTAAGGGGAGTGGCTAAAATTCGTGATTTAGGGTAGTGGCTAAAATGGGTGATTTAAGGGGAGTGGCTAAAATGGGTGATTTAAGGGGAGTGGCTAAAATGGGTGATTTAAGGGGAGTGGCTAAATGGGTGATTTAAGGGGAGTGGCTAAAATGGGTGATTTAAGGGGAGTGGCTAAAATGGGTGATTTAAGGGGAGTGGCTAAAATGGGTAATTTAAGGGGAGTGGCTAAAATGGGTGATTTAAGGGGAGTGGCTGGAACAAACACGTGATGAGACTTTATGAGCTGGACCTATCTGCTCATCTATTAGTCTCTTTTACTCTATGAGCTGGACCTGTCTGCTCATCTATTAGTGTCTTTTCTTTTTTCTTCACATGTCTAACTTTACTTCAGTATCAGTCAATCAATCAATCAATCAATCAATCAATCAATCAATCAATCAATCAATCTATCTATCTATCTATCTATCTATCTATCTATCTATCTATCTATCTATCTATCTATCTATCTATCTATCTATCTATCTATCTATCTATCTATCTATCATCTAGATTCTTAAATTTTGACTTTTTCCCTTTCTTTCATCCTCTCTGCTCCCTTCCTTCACTCTTCCCACATCTCTCTTTCTCTCACTATCTCTCCCTTTCCCTCCCTCTCTCGCTCCTCCCTGTCTCTCTCTCCCTCTATCTTTCCCCCTCTTTCCCTTCCTCTCACTTTCTCGCTCTATCTTTCTCTCTCTCTCCGCCACTCTCTTTCACACTCTCTCTTTCCCTCTCTCTCTCCCCCACTCTCTCTCTTGCCCTCCCTCTCTCTCTCTTTCTCTGCTGTCCATCCCCAGGTCTCTGGCCTGCGTTCCTCCCTGGTCCTCATCTGAGTTCAATCCCTCCTGAGGACGATGCCCCAGCACAGCCCATCACTCCTGCCTCCTCACCCGCCTTTCTCTACTCTTTGTCTCTCATAGTTTCTTTCAGCATCTCTCTCTTTATGTGTTCACCTTTGCATTTCTTCCCCCATTCTGCCTATTTTTGAAATCTTAATATCTGACCCTGTCTTCCATTTAGTATGTGTGTGTAGTACAGTATATGTATTGTGTGTACTTTTTCAGACCTGTGTTTATTTTTTCTGCTCTTTTATATCTTTCCATTACTTGCTTCTCCATATCATCCCCCATGTCACTGTTAGGGGTTCTTTCTGTCTTTCTTAAACATGTTTGGCTAATGGATTTGTTGTCTTTGGTATTGTCTCATTTTCTGTTTGTCTCTCTGTCTGTTGTTGTATGTCTGTCTGTCTTTCTGTATGTCTCTGTTTGTCAGTCTGTCTCTTTGTCTCTGTGTCTGTCTGTCTCCCTCTCTCTCCATGTCTGCCTGTCTGTTTCTGTGTCTGCCTGTCTCTCTCTCTGTGTCTGCCTGTCTGTCTGTCTGTCTGTCTGTCTGTCTGTCTGTCTCTGTGTCTGTCTGTCCCGTGGCATCTCCAGGACTCTGGACTGCACTCGTCCCTGGTTCCACCGTTGAGCTCGGAGGCCCCCCTCCTGGAGACCGCACCCCAGAGCCCCAACAGCTCACAGGGGATGGACGGAGAGGCGAAGTCCTGGAGTACCCGGGACGGGGTGGTGGACGGACAGACAGACGGATGGTCGCAGAGAGACGGGGTGGCGGAGGGAGAGGAGGACGAGGATGCGTCGAGCTCATTCCAGATCTCCGAAGCACTGTCCAATCACTTCCATTACCGAAACGGGTACCTGCGACCCAAAGCCCACCCCAACGCCATTATTCTTCACCCACGAGGGCAAATTATATAACTGCCCCACCCCAGTGCAGTTCTTCTACAACCCCTGGGGGCAAATCATGTACCTGCCCCACCCCAGTGTGGTGCTACTGCACCCACCCCACTGGGGCAAAGCATGTGGGGAACTGTTACAAACTCCCCCTCCACTCTGGACCAGCGAGGGCAAACCATAGCACTGCCACACCCCTCCCTCCCCTCCCTACTCATCATGTCTCACACTCTTAAAAGTGTTTGGTTACTTTTTTATTGTTTAAATGTATTTTAAAAGACCAAAGGTGCAATGCGTGCTTTAGTTGGATGCCAATGGAGAGACAACCAAGGTGAAGCCTTGGCCACTCAGACTGGGTGCTACGAGTGGCTCTGGCAGGATCTGACTCGGGGACAGTCGCTCCGAGGTCTATGCAGAACTTACTCAGCACTGACGGCACCACAGGTTAAAAGGCTACACACACGTCTACACAGCTTGATTAACCTCTATCCTATGGGATACATCAAGAGCAGTAACTGTGCGTGGACAGGCCCGGCCCAACCTGCATGCGGTGGGATGTATTAGAGACTAAATGAAATGTGCCTGAAGGTGTGGCTGTCCTGCCTGAGGTGTGTGCATATGGATGACTACTGCTGTACTGTTGCTGAAGAGCTTGGGCCATCTTCCGCTAAAGGTGGTCTTTGGAAACCCAAAGCCTCATGTGTGCACAGAGCAAAACACAAGTCTGTTTCCTGAGAATGAAAATGACGTCAGCATAATCTATGGGACTGCTACACTGCAAACATATCTGTTATGACAATGTTATTTTTTTCAAGTACTGGATTCCTTCTGATTAGCTCAGAACTGGGAAATGTGTCTTCTGAGAGTTTAAGTCCATACGACTCACACCTGTCCCAGCCACTTACACACACGTGACTGTGATTGGCCAGGTGGTTTAGCTAGCTGGGGAAATCACCTGTGTTACATGTGTTGCTTAAACAAACACATGGGCGGATCTTTACTGTGTGAAGCCTTGGTGACCAACTTTCTGATTAGTTATATACATTCAATGAATTAGAATATCATGGAGAAGTTACTTTATTTCATGTCAATGTAAGACCCAAAAGCAGGCCCAAACATAGGAACATAAACATGAATATTCTTTTTCAGAAGAGTATTAAAAATCCTTTTGTATTGGTCTGATGTAAAATTTGTTTTTTTTATAGTGAACTTTAAGGTTTTTTTAGTTGTACGTTCACTAAACATTAAAGCAAAGGTTTGGGATATTTCATTTTGTTTGTAAGGAATCACTATAATATGAATTTCACTTTTTTAATTGAATTAATTTAAAAATAATGAACTTTTCCACAATATTGTTATTCATTGGGATGTGTTTGTATGAAGCTGATGACCATATTTAATGAGACAAATGCTGTAATTCGGTTAAAAACTCATTGCATTCATAATAACAGTGTTGTAGTCATTTCTTGTATGTATTTTTAAACTCCTGATACTACCCTTTTCTTCTTTATAATAGATACAAATAAAACATTTGTTTTTACTTTTCAGTGTGTTGTTTAAAGTTAAATTTGAAGTAGGTATAAACATATATGTAATATTTGCAATATTTATAAACATATATCAGACTTGGCAAAGCTTCAAGGAGGTGATAGAGCATAGGGGCATGAAGCCAGAAAGGCCACATTGCTGAGTGAAGGCCACATTGCTGAGTGAAGGTCACATTGGTGGGTGAAGGTCACATTGGTGGTGGAAGGTCACATTGGTGGGTGAAGGCCACATTGGTGGGTGAAGGTCACATTGGTGGGTGAAGGCCACATTGGTGGGTGAAGGTCACATTGGTGGGTGAAGGTCACATTGCTGAATGAAGGCCACATTGGTGGGTGAAGGTCACATTGCTGAGTGAAGGCCACATTGGTGGGTGAAGGTCACATTGCTGAGTGAAGGTCACATTGGTGGGTAAAGGCCACATTGGTGGGTGAAGGCCACATTGGTGGGTGAAGGTCACATTGGTGGGTGAAGGTCACATTGCTGAGTGAAGGTCACATTGCTGAGTGAAGGCCAGTAAGGGTAATGAAGTCACTGAAGGTCAAAAATCCCAATCCTTTATTAACTGCCAATTTCTCTGACACTTGTACATAATGTTGCACCACTGCAGAATAATTCTGTATTTTTCACACGCAAACTTGACTGCAACTCAACACTTGATACAACTTCAACACAACTCATTGTTCGTTCTGCCATAATGTACTTACAGTTGTAGTTAAGTTTATACACACTCGTGATAGACATAAATGTCATATTTGTTTTTGGCTTTTAATGATTTATTTCAACCATTCATTTTTCAACCATTCTTTTTCAGCTCAAGCATGGACAAAATGAATGGGAAGCTACGCATAGTAACTAAGCTTAAGGAATTTAAGAACAGGTCAGCATAGTGGGAATAAGGGAGAATGTAGCGCAAGGGTGTATGATGAGGTGACAACAACCAAAAACAAAAATCCACACACGATGGAGAAGGAAGCCCACTTCCTCCAGGAAAGAAAGCCTTTTTAAAACCGGGCCGCTTCTGCTGGGACACCGCCACACCTGGACACCAATCCACCTGTTAACTGGGGACACCAATCCACCTTTTAATTGGGGACACTAATCCACCTGTTAATTGGGAACACCAACCCACCTGTTATTTGGTAACATCAGAATAAGTCTTAAGAGAACTGGGCGGAGCTAAGGGATTCCTGGCAGGGTTGGAACAAGGTTGGAATGATGATAGGCTACAACTTCACTGATATTGTTAAAACAAAAAAAATGGTTGCACAAGTTTGAATTTATTTTGGATTTTGACTTTTTATGATTTTGTCTTTTTCACAAAAGGTCAAACGTACAGGCTGAAATATCATAATACATTCCCATTTATATTTGGTTAAATGTTCATTAGCAAGTTTCACCTCAACCAGATGCTTTTTGTAGCCATTAGCCAGCTTCTGGCATAATTCTGCATGGATATTTGACCATTCATCTTTGGTCAGCATTGATCAGAATTGTTAGTTCACTTCAATTAGTTGGTTTCCTTGCACGGACCTTGCTTTTAAACGTAGTGCATAGATTTTAATAGGGTTGAGGTTGGGGTTTGGGAAGGCCTTTTAAGACATTTTCTATAAACCTGCTTTATCCATTCCAAAGCCAGTTTTGATGCATGTATGTGGTCATTGTCGTGTTGAAATACCCAATTGTGACTATCTAGCTGTTAACTCGAGGTGAAGTTGAAGAATTTGGAGGTAGTCCACCTCTTTCATTACTCCAACTACTCCAAGTAGTTGACACTGACTCCTCCAAACATACTCCTTATCACTGTTATCTTTGTGTCTTCTGATTATAAAACTTTTCTCCAGAAGTCAGGCAGTTTGCCGGTGTGTGCAGCTGCAAATTTCAAATAATCTTGAGTGCCGTTTGTGGAGTAGGGGCTTCCCTCTTGGTCAGCACCCTCTCTGTCCATGGCCTTGTAAAACTGGCTTTACTGTGGACAGTCACACTGATGTTCCACCAGCTTCCAGTTTATTGGAGCCGTGATGGTTTTCGGATTGGTCTTTAACATCCTGACCAATTTCCTCTAATCTGACAGTGCTAGTTTGAGTATTCCTCCAGACCTTGGTAATGTAGTAACACGTCTGAATACTTAAACCGGGATGGCTCCAGGACACTTTCCAAGTTCTGCAGATCTACACTTCTCCTGCAAATGTACACTTCTCCTTTCTCTCCTCTTCTCCTCTTTAGATCACCTTAAATTTCTAATGGTCCGAGTTGCGATTGAGCACTATCAAAGACATCCGTTTCATTCTGGCAAAGGCAAACTACTGTATATATACATATTTCAGCCTGTATGTATAATTTCTGGCCCTGTTTGAAAATTCTAAAGAAATCCAAACTTGTGCAGCACTGTGGTTTTCAAAAGTTATTGAAGTTGTATGTTTTATTCCCCTGTAGTCTGGAAAAAGAATGGCTCAAATAAATCATGAAAAAATTAACATCAATATCACATTCATGCCCATGATAAGTGTATTTAAACTTCTGACCACAATTGTATTTGCTACATATGAACCAGTGCCTGTTCCGGCCTAAGCAAGTGCTGTGGACACAGGACCAAGAACCTATGCACAGGACCAAGAACCTAGGCACAGGACCAAGGAGAAGACTGTCCTCAAGGAGGGACAGATTGAGCAGAGCCACAACTCAGGATGATCCAAAACTATTTAGTTCACACGACCTCTCTAGTTCCCCACAGCATCATATTCTCCTGCCTCTGTGCCTGAGGTTCTTCGGAATGGGGTTGTAACAGTCAAAAAAAAAAAACATTTACAACTGACAACACTACAGACATTACACTGGGTCAGAGTTACAAGCTGAGATTCGGGCCTCAACATTGTTTCTTCTCTAACAAACACAGTAACAGCAAAGTAAAATAATATACTTGCTATTGTATTTTGATATTGCGTATTTATATCATATGGACATAACTGTGACACTACTGGAATGCGTGTTTACCTGTGACATCAACTCTTGAATACGACTGCCTGCAACAATGACTGAGTGAGCTGTCGGACAACATTACATCACTGCACCTCCTCCTGTAAGTGTAAATAGCTGGGGAACTTTCACGTGTGGGGTCATATTCTCCTAAACAGAGCTATGCCCCTGCGCTGGTGTGATGTGACATCATAAAACAGCAGCGTTCTAGAATACTCTGGAGGGTAGGCTTGGGCGGTATTTTGAAAAATACCGTATACTGGGGTATTCTTAAATACCGAAGGTGTGATTCACAATACCATGACCTTCTACAGTTCACAGTGAGACATACTACATTAGTTTGCAAACATCAGAATGGTAGAGAAATGCTCTGATTGATACAAAAGAAGAATTTTAGGAAAGGTTATAGTAAGAAAACACTCCAATATATTAAATACTTTAGGGCTTCTTCATAGACACTACTTGTCTGATGTATGGCTATCAAAACTGGCCATACCCACTGACATAACACATTTGTACATAAAAAAAATCTTAAATATTGATATTATAATACCATACCGGATTATGTCAGGAAAATATCGGGGTATGAAAAATTGGATAGCCTACCGCCCAAACCTACCGGAGGGCTTCATTCTGCATAGAACTATCACTTTTCTGTGCTGATAAAGTCTATCCAATAACAATGGTGTCTCCCCTGGCCAAATATTTCTAAAATGATCCTGAGGAGAACACTCCAATCTTACACATACATGTCTGTCTGGCCTGGGCTACAAGCCTGGTTCCTCAGCACCGATCTGGCAAAACACCTGTGTGTCCACACTGTCCCTATGTGATGTGTGGTCAGTAGGGTTGTGTGTGTGTGTTTATATTACTTAATCATCATATGGATGTGTGCGTGTGTGTGTGTAATGGCTTGTCCCTGAGGGCCCCTATGGTGTGCCTATCTCTGTGACTACATACATTTAACTGATCACGATCAGTCCGTGTGTATCATCGCCCTGGCCGTGCATGCGTGTGTGGCAGGTTGTGTCCCGGGCGGTCTCTGTGCACCCTCTGGTGTGTGCGCAGGTTGCTCTGCTGGGTGAAGCGGCGTCCACACACGCTGCAGCTGTAGGGCCTCTCGCCCGTGTGCACACGCTGGTGCATCTGCAAGTGGCTGAAGCGGTCGAAGCTCTTCCCACAGTACGAGCAGATGAACCACTTCTCCCGCACTGGCGCCCTCCGCTGGACAAGACCCGCACCAACAGCTCCACTGCCAGCGCCGCCAGTGCTGACTCTGTGGTTGTGGCTGTGGATGACTATGTTGTTGTTTTTATTGACATTGTTTACCTGGCCCTGTACAAATGTCTTGTGAGCCTGAAGGTGTTTATCCTGAGAGGTAGACGGCTGCATGGCCGAATGTGATGTCACTTCCTGCGTGGGCTTTGGTAAGCCACCGGGGAGCGTGTGTGCGGATGCAACAGTCTTGCTCCACACCGCCAAACTGCCTCTTCCTGGTCCACCCCTCGGGCTGTCCACGGGGGGCGAGGCCGACCACGCCGGACCAAAAGAGTGAGCTACTGTGGACACACCCACTTGGTGCTGACTGGTGAGTAGCCCCTCCCCTTCTGGCCCCGCCCTTTGTCGAGCCCATGATGGGAAGTCTCTCTGGTCTTCCCGCTCAGGCTGTGGCTCCACCTGAGGGATCCGCCTGTTTCCAGAAGTTTCCACTGCAAAGGGGTCAAAGCGTACCTCTGGACTCTGGGGGTGTGTCCTGACGTCTCCACCCACGCCACCCACCATCTCCGCCGCCACTGCACTCATCTGGAACGACTCGTTCGGCCACCGCTGCGTATCGTCGGTCTGTTCGGCCACCTCTGCCCTGTAGTCACACGCCCCCTGGTGGAGGTTCTGCTCCTCCTCCCCCTCCAACTGCTCAGCCTTCAGCTCCAGCTGCAGCTCTCCAAAGCCCACAGGCTCCTGAGTGTGTGCAGGCGGAGAGGTGGCGTCCTGAGTGTGTGAGAGGTGTGTGTGTGTGAGCACAGTGGCACCGTCCTGAGAATGTGTTTGAAGTGTGTTTGCTAGCTGAGAGGTAGCGTTATGATTGTGTGTGCTATGAGCGAGAGATGTCTGCAGGGGAGGCGAGACTGTGTAAGAGTCCTGAACAAGTGTAGTGTTTGGGTCCTCCTTCTGACTGGAGTGTGCACAGGTGACCTGTGTGTGTGGGGCCTTTGTATTGCCATCTCCCGTGCTAGAGTTTTCAGCACTGTGTTTGGCAGCGTGACTGACAAGACTGTGCACTCCCTCCAGTTGCTGCTGCGTGCCAGTCGGATTCTGCATTACTGGAACCATACGGTGATCCTGACCTGTTTCAACACGGGATCCTCCTGCACAGGAATACCAAAAACCATGTCAATCATCCCGTTGGGCGTACATCTACCCTCAGCATACCGGGGTGTTGCGTTATGTACACATATGTTACAAATTGCGACATTCAAAGTAACTGTTAAATCATTTCTAGGGGTGCTTACAAAGGCAATCTGCTGCCGATTATTCGACGAAAACAGAGTTATTTGCAATAATTAACCAACGTAATGAGGTGCAGCTGTTTCTTTACCTTCAACATGCTTCTCTTGACAATCCGCAACTTCCTCGCACGAGGACAGAGGTTCTGAGCCTGTTATTCGTCGTCTGGACCGTAAATCGCCCTCCAAAGCTATCAATTTTCGATTTAAAGCCTCAATTTTCGCGTCTTTCCGACACATTTCTAATCGCAACAATAGGAAACCGTCGTCGAAAACCTTGGTTATTTCAGCAACGGCTGTTTTAGACAGTACCTCCATGATCGAGGCCAGCCTGGACTGAACGTTAACACTGTTTGGGGTGTTAGAGTCCCTTGATAACATTATTGACCTGTTAATTCGACCGGTGAAAGCAAAAGACTAGACTCCTTTGTAATGGATTTATTATTTAATAAAGTAACACTCTACCAACAGAAGAAATCCCACTTTGATAACTTGGTAACATCGCTACGAAAACACCCTGGTACTGTTGACTTCCGGGTAGGCGGTCACTGAAATCTAATTGGTCGACTGAACTGTCGTCAGACACTAAAAAACATTGGGAGGTGCAATACAGTTCCAATGGTGTTTTTAAATTTTATTTTCATTGGTAGGCTAATACTTTTTGCTGTCTTTTTCTAACCACAATTATTACCTAGGTAAGTATGTATTTGACCAGGCAATAAAGAGTTGCATGTACAGTCAAATATTACTAAAAGCCAAATAATACTCCGTGTACCTTGGCAGATTGGCCTTACAACAATTTTAGGTCCCTGGCAAACAGTTGCGGTCAACTTTTGCCGATGTTGTAGTAAGCTTGCAGCAAGGTCTATTTTCATGACAATGCGGTTTTATGGGACTTGCTGTAGACTTCTGGCAGACTTTTGTGGGAAACCAATGACAAACAAATTATAGCTCTTTTCTTTAGTACTAGGTTTATCAGAATGTATTCTTAAATGGTGCTTGTTATCAAACTAATCTTCATATTTAACGAAGACACTTCTAAAAACACAAATGTTTTAAAATTGTGATGTCATGATGAAGATGAAGAAATGAATAGGCCAATACAAATGGGCCTAGTCTGGTTCTATAGTCCTCTATCTGGTCCTATGAATAGATCTACAGCCTAATTGTCCTCTTAATCAGTAGATGAACCAATTAGCATAATTGTACTGATAATGGCCACACATAATTGCAACCAGACCTGTTAAATGCAGTTATCACTAAAACTGAAAGAGGCAATGTGACATAGAATAAAAGGTCTGTAAAAGGATGATCACTCATGTTTCCTACGGCACAGGAAATCAAATGTACAACCTTGTGGTTATATGGCCATAAGCTTAAAATAGCTGCCACTAACATCTATTGGCATGTACTGTAGTTAGAAAGCCATGATGATACTGTGATGACTGGCCAACTAATATTTACCCAAGAAGGCATGGAGGACTTATCTAGGTCACAAATAACCTGAACATGAGAAGCTGAGTGTAACTAGCATCCACAGAGAGATGCAGAGCCAGAACGGTTCAACATGCCCCCTTCCCACCTTAATAAATAGAGATTGGGATTAAATGTGTTAGTCCTGTGATAACTGCTTAAACTGCTAAACTGGAGAGGCTGATGTTGTGGTCTTTCCCTGCTTTTATTCACCCTATCTTTTAACCATTCTCTGCTCTCTTCTGTCTTCTGTTATGTTGTTCCCTGATGGATGCTGCCTGTTCCTCTCCCCTTCGGAGGCAAGAGGGAGTAGCTGCCTGCCTTTAATGTACTTGTCTCCTTGTGTGTGCATGTTTCTGTGTGTGTGCATGTGTATTTGGACATATGTGTGTGTGTATGTGTCTGTGTGTAAGAGAGCGAGATAGCACAAAATAGAGAGAGAGAGAGAGAGAGAGAGATAGAACACAAAATTGGTTCAATATCCATTCTATTATATGCAACCTGCGTGTCAAATTTTGACAAATTCTACATGGGATCCAGTAAAGTATCCCTTAAAGTGGTGGTGATGTCACATGCTGGGCTGGCTACTAGAGCATTACAAACACTCATATTACAACACACACTCACAGACACACCTACACACACTCACAGACACACCTACACGCACACACTCACAGACACACTCACAGACACAACTGCACGCACACACTCACAGACACACCTACATGCACACTCACAGACACACACTCACAGACACAACTACACGCACACACTCACAGACACACTCACAGACACAACTGCACGCACACACTCACAGACACACCTACATGCACACTCACAGACACCTACACACACACACTCACAGACACACACTCACAGACACACCTACACACACTCACAGACACACCTACATGCACACTCACAGACACCTACACACACACACTCACAGATACACACTCACAGACACACCTACACGCACACACTCACAGACACACCTACATGCACACTCACAGACACCTACACACACACACACAATCACAGACACACACTCACACACACACACTCACAGACACACTCACAGACACAACTACACGCACACACTCACAGACACACCTACATGCACACTCACAGACACCTACACACACACACTCACAGACACACATTCACAGACACACACTCACAGACACACCTACACGCACAAAGCTGTTTGGAAATGTCACTGATTTAATCAGGCCATCTAAGGTGCAAACACACAAGATTATGGTCTGACCAATTCATTTAATGCTTTTGGTAATGCTTGACATTAGGTTTTTCATTAACTAACATTAATTGTATTTGCTGGATCACATTAATTAAACATGGCACCACTGCAACACTTAATAATTAATGTGTTATGCCTTCAGTTAGTAGTTCAAGGTAACTAATGACCTGAGTAATGCAGCTGAGCCTGAATGGAGTAATTAACATTAACACAACAAGAAACCATATTCAACACTTCTAAATAATTAAATCTAACGTTCACTGTCTATTTCTGTTAATTGCTGTATGAATTAATGTTAGTTAATGATACCTACATATACAGCATTGAACTGATCCGAATATGATAGCCACTTGTAGCCAGTCACAGATGATGGTGAAAAAGGCCACATCATACATGTTTCCTCTTACTCAGCATAGACATCCTACACATGTATAGTATGTTACTCAGCCTTTGTATTGTATGATGTATAGACATCCTGTACATGTATAGTATGTCTATGTTACTCAGCCTTTGCTAGGCGCTGCACTTCAGGCTTCTCCTTCAAGCCCCAGTCTTAGCTATCTTTGGATTGGCCCTTAGCTAAGCCCCTCCCAAATACGACAACTGACCAATCCTGATTTAGCAACCAGTACTAAGGCTTGCCAAATTTTCAAGTACAGAAATGCTATGCCTATGAAGTTTGCTATTTGGAAAGCAGATATCCAAAGAGTTGTGAGCGGCGAGTGACGTGTTCCATTCTAAATAATTTTTCGCTGTTCAGTTGCCTCTGTTCGATCCAAAGTTTGGCAGGCGTAGCAATAGTTGCTGGGTGGGACATAGAAAAGGGTCAACTGTCAGGGCATTTCAGACGCCATAAATGGCGCACTCCTTACTTACAATTCACTATACTTCTCTGTTCTGCAAAATGAGTGGTTCAGGAGAGACCTTTACACACTATATCGACCTATGAACAAGTTGCCTCAGGAACACAGAAGGAAGGAAAGTGCTGTAATTGGCTGTTGGTCTTAAGTATCAATAACCTTTCTACAGTGTAAGGAGATTTGCTATAGTCACACAGGCATCAGATATCAGTTCACAGTGGCGTTCTAAAGATGTGTATATTATCCAGCAATGCAAGACTAAACACGACCTTATTACCTGTAACCTGTCTAGTTCTAGCACTGTTGTCTATACATTGATTGTCCTCTGATGGTCCCACTATTTCCACTGCCTTTTGTACTCCACGTGTTCACTGGAAATAGCTTTTTAAGTTTGTTTTTTTGTTGCTGTTTTTTTTATTGTAATGGCACATACACATTAGTAGGTCTCTGCAAAACTGTGAAATCACAGATCCACAGCACCCTCTCACAGTTCCAAAGCACCCACACAACTGCTGCTCATGCTCGTCAATAACACTGCGGGTTCACAGGCAAGACCAAGTCCCATTCTTTATTTGTCAAATTAACACTGAAACCAAATTGCGAAACTGCTAAAGAACAGCTATGAGTGTCATCAGAGAGAAAGAACACTAGACCACAGAGATGGATCCGTTTACAGCAGTCAGATGGTGTGGCTGTGCGTGAAGTGTGTCCCGTCCGGTGCTGGCCGAACCCGAGCCTCATGTTCTGTCGCACTTCGCGTCTCGGCGAGCCACCGCTCTCGTTTGGGGCCTGTTGCAGACCCGGCCGCTGTGTGACAACAGCATCCACCGATGTGAAACGTCACACACACACACGCAGGCCTCTCTGATCCGGGGGGAAATACAAACGGTCCGTCGGGTCATCCCCCCGCTGTGCTTCGTGCAGAGTAGCAAGAGAAAATACAAACAGTGTCGAGGGGGGGTGGGGCAGGGGGGCAGGGCAGTCTCACAGATGCTTGTCCATACACAGTGCTCTATATACTGATTGGTGAAGGATTATCCAATAGCCACAGAGAGGAAAGACCTTGTGTGAGAGGGGTGTGGCCTCTGACCTGATTGGTCCATCAGGGTGGAGCTCTCAGGGGAAGGACAGACTATGGGGGCCAGGACGTGATTGAAAAGCCTTTGGCAACATCTGAAAATAAAACACAGTCAGACACTTTAACAGAACGATACGTATGAGGAAATAATATATGATCAATAGAGAGTAAACGTCATGCAAGAAGAGCTTGAATCTAAACCAAAACCACATTTGAACCAAAACAGTTAGGAAAGGGAGTGTGTGATCGCTGTCTCCATTGTAAGGAATGTCTTACCTTTGCAAACAGCATCCCCAGAATCACTCTGATGCCTTTACTTGTGTGTGTGTCAGCATGAGTGAGTATGCGAGTGTAAGTGTGTGTGTGTAAGTGAATGTGTGTATGTGTGTGTGTAAGTGTATGTGTGTGTGTGAGTAAATGTCCATGTCTGTAGAGTTTGCAATTGTGAGTGTTATTCATGTTGTGTGTGTATTCGTGTGTGCATGTGTGTGTGTGTGTGTGTTTTGAAGTGAGAGTTGTTGGAGAGTGTGGACACAGCAGAAAGGCACCACAGCTACCCCCTTGCACACACATACACCCACATCCAACCCCCCCCCCCAACATACACACACACACACACACACACACACATGCACGGAGAAAGAGGTGATTGACGGACAAGCAGCTTCTACCCCCTGCCCTCCTCAGACATCTGAGAGCAAAAAGAAATGATGGAAAAGCGGAAAAGAGAGAGAGAGAGAGAGAGAGAGAGAGAGAGAGAGAGAGAGAGAAAGAGAGAAAGAGAGAAAGAGAGAAAGAGAGAGAGAGAAAGAGAGAGAGAAAGAGAGAGAAAGAGAGAGAGACAGAATAGAAACAAAAGAATGGTGAGAGAAGAGGAGGAAGAGAATGGGAATGACAAAGACACGAGAATGAAAGAAAAAACAGAGGCAGTGTAAGAGACAGAGAGGAAGGGGAATTGAGAACAAGAGAAAAAGAAAACATGGGGAAGAGATAGAAGGGATGGCAGAAGATGAAAGAGGTGGGGGGGGGGGGGGGGGGGGAGGGCACAGGAAACACAGGGAGGGGTGCGAGGGAGACAGACCAAGGGGGAGAAAGCCAGGGAGGAGAAGAGATAAAGAGGAAATGAAAACTAGATTTGCAATTCCCAGGAATTACAGTGCATGCAAGGCAAACAAAAAAACGAAATACTGAATAGATAAATAAGTTGATGAGTATTTAAAACCATTTTAAATTTGATAGAAAAAGTACACATTGTTGATTACACTTTACAACTGTAGTATATTGACAGTTAAATAATTCGTTTTTATTGACCTAAAAACTGAAAAGATAAATAGTTGATGAGCATGAAAAACTTTTCAATTTGATACATGAAAAAGTAAACATTGTAAGACACAGCCTACGGCTGCATCTAGTTCTACCAGCAGTAGCTGTTTGTTGTTTACACCTAAAAATTGTTGTATATTAACAGATAAATAATTACTTGTTTAACAAGCTAAATACTGAATAGATAAATAAGTTGATGAGTATGAAAAATGTACTCAATGTTTTAAATTTGATGGATGAAAAAGTACAGGAGAGGCTGTTAAGTTTTACATTTAATAGTCTAATGTTTGGTAAGATGATACATGGGAAAGAGTTACTAGGCTTGATGGTAGTAGACCAAACCACAAACATTAATAGCACTACAGTTAATTCTGTGTCTTACATTGCCATCTTGTGGACACAAAATGCATTTAGCATGAAATATAGTAGATAACATAGTTAGGCCTACATCGAAATAATGTTTCCGTGGGCTGCTGTGTAGCTACGTAATGTTGACAGTTGGTCCAGGGTTGGTTCAGCTTGTTCAATATTGGTTCAGTACTTTATTAATTGTAAATTGTATTAACAGGCTAATAAAAAAGTTTAAGCAGTTTAAAGGTGTACTTCCATCGTTTTTTCATTAATTTTGCGGTGTTCTCTAGTATTAATAATTGCCCTGTGCGCTGGTTTTGATGAAAATGTTCTAGTGCTTCTCTTTCAGGCTGTTTTAGTTTGGTGGAGGGGGTGGGGCCGGGAGAACGACACGATTTCACCAGAGGCGTGACACGCTCCCTGCAGCTTCCTTTGCCCCACAGTCAAATTGATAGCAGAGTAAGGTAAAGAGGAAAAGTTAACTTGATAGCGCTAAAACTGCACACAGAATGTCTACGGAGATACAGCCTTATGTGTTTGATCCTGAATCCGAAGAGGAAGGAGAGATGGCACAAGCACAGTCGCTTCCTGACCATTTGTCAATGAACATTTCAAATTGTAATATTTGCATGACAAAACAGTGCAAGTGCCCGGATAAATGCAGTTCAGTCATTCAACTAGCCTGCTAATCTTATGCGAGTCAGTCACAGGCTAACATCATTTAAAGCCCATTCGGTCAGTTTCTGTTATATGCATTTGCACGTCTACGTCACGCTGCAGGCCCTTTTCGCATTGGGTCGTTTTTCCACCTATTGTCTTCTTTTGACTGATATAGAAAATGGGGGTAGAAAAACGTTTTGATATGCAGCATGCATATGCAACTCAGGGTGACCTATCATATATCAAAAGAGCAAGTACTAAACGGTTTCTCGTGGAAGTACACCTTTAACTGTTTAATAGTTAAAAGAGTGAAGAGATGGAAGGACAAAAAGGCCTGCAGCTGCATCCAATTCAACTAACAGCTGTTTCTTGTTTATTGTTTACACTTGATAAATTGTTGGAGTTGGTTAGACACAACTATTAAACTACTAATAATTGGTCAAAAAAATGTTTCAGTAGTTGCATTGGTGGGGATGGTTGGGCTGCGCCATACTTCTCCACCAGTGACATAATGCTGACGGTTGCTTAACAAGTTGTTCATTGTATTAATCAACTTAGTTGTTTAATTAGTAGTAGCGTAGTAGTTTAACACAAGTAATTGTTTAGAGATAACAGTAGGCGGCTAGTCGGACAACATTAGGAAATAAAATTATCAATATTAAAAATATTGCTGATTTGAATTGAAGAACAAGAATGAAATGCAAGTGAGTTAATCAATAGCCTTGGTTAAGTTTGTTGTGAAAATTGCTGGAAAAAAATCCAGCATTTACATAATGTTCTCAGTCTCTTAGGAAGTTGTTTATTGTTTAAAGGGATATGAAATCATCAATAGGCAAGGCAAATTTATTTGTATAGCATATTTCATACACAACTGCAGTTCAATGTGCTTAACAAAAAATTTGCAAAAATAAAAGCAAAGAATAATTATGTAAAAGCATAAAAGATAAAAAAAGTGTAAAAGGATAAAAGTAAAATAAGTATGTGGAAAATAAAACACACAAAAGCATACGAATACATAAAATAAGAATACATGAGTAACTGAAGGTAAATCATTAGGAAAACTAATAATTACTAACTAATAATTAATTAAAAATGTTTCAGTAGTTTGTTTAATAGTTTGATCAACACAGACTGCAGAAATGCCTGTGGAATGTTTACAGAGTTGGCAGCTGACAGACGACAATGGAGAAATAGAATTTTTATAGAATTTCTGTGAACAATGACAAATAGAATTAAAAGTTGCACATCTATTTTCAACGGATTTTTTTTGCTCTTTCATGACAGATATTTTAAAAAATACAAAAAGTGAAAATCTATAGCGTAATTGTCCTTTACAAGATCTATGAAATGAAGTTTGAATTAAGTCGAAATGCTGATTTAGTTTTTGCTGACAGAAAAATCCTGTAAGAATAAAAAGAATAAGAATAATAAAAAGCCACCGGATAACAGTATGGTGCATTGCTTTGCACTGCCCTGTAAAAAGGACACTATAATTAGCAACCACTACGGTCAGTTATCATTGCACATGCTACCATTTTACAGTGGTGCAGTCCACTAAGATCAGTAATCAGTGCGCATACTACAATACTACAGTGGCGCAGTCAACGGATTCAACATCGAGGACAGGAGGATATTACGCCTGTGCAACAGTCCCCATCTCTGACCTGAGTGACCTGCGTATCTGAGTGATCTTATGACAGGGTCTTGACCCTTCACAACCACAGTATTGACACGGTATTATGTTTGCAAGGTTTACAGTATCGGATAGTGTCTGACGCCCTACTCTCTCCCCCTCTACAGAAGACTGCCACAGTGAAGGTGTGTTTCCGTAGCAGCAGGTGCACAGCGGCGGTCAGTGACGCATGTGAAAGGACACTCACCTAGATGGAGGTGGGGGGAGGAGTGCGTGACGAGCGGGACGGAGGAAGAGGATGGGGAGGAGGAGGATGAAGAGGAGATCCTGGAGTCAGAGGAACCCGGCGAGAGGGAGAGGGTGATCTTGCTCCAACCTGAGGAAGGAAGAGAGAGAGAGAGTGATTGATTAGATTTATTAGAAAGGAAACTGAAGAGGGGAAAGAGAGAAGAGGAGAGGGATAAGAGATAATGAGGAGTCAACATTTGAAAGACAATTGGGGTGACAAACAGGCAGAAGTTAGGAGCAGAAAACAAAGAAAAAAAGGAGGATAATTTTCAGAGAGAAAGCATAATAACAGAAAGTGAAAGATTGAGGACGAACAATTCAACCATTAAAACACACAAAGCCAAATAAGACCTTCTTGACAAAAGCCCACCCATAAGTATTAGCATCAAATTGACATAGTATGCTGGTCTTTAACTAGTATTTATTAGCATTAGATTGACATATTATTCCATACTATCCCATACTATCTCATCAGTATTTATTACCATGCTGCTATCCAATCAGTATTTATTAGCATGCTGCTAACCAGTCAGTATTTATTAGCATGCTGCTATCCCATCAGTATTTATTAGCATGCTGCTATCCAATCAGTATTTATTAGCATGCTGCTATCCCATCAGTATTTATTAGCATGCTGCTATCCCATCAGTATTTATTAGCATGCTGCTATCCAATCAGTATTTATTAGCATGCTGCTATCCAATCAGTATTTATTAGCATGCTGCTATCCCATCAGTATTTATTAGCATGCTGCTATCCCATCAGTATTTATTAGCATGCTGCTATCCAATCAGTATTTATTAGCATGCTGCTATCCCATCAGTATTTATTAGCATGCTGCTATCCAATCAGTATTTATTAGCATGCTGCTATCCCATCAGTATTTATTAGCATGCTGCTGTCCAATCAGTATTTATTAGCATCCATCGTTGGCTGACTGCTGGTGGGCGTACCTGTCCCAGGTGGCTGCTGTTTCCCGCTGTGGGGGACTGGGATTGGCTGGATGTGGAGGGGCTGCTTCCCCTCGGCCGCCCCCTCCTGGGCGACAGCGGACCCCCCAGCCCGTTCCCGTCGGGAGGTGAGGGCGGCACCGCTGGTCGAGGTCTGGGACCCTGAGGAACACATACACACACACACACACACACACACACACACACACACACACACAAAACAGATACAAAACAATTGAGCCCCAAACAGCAGCAGCCAATATTAGAGGATTCTACCACACACACACACGCACACACATACACACACACAAACGCACACAAACGAGAGTAACACTACTCACCTCTGAGCTCATGCCAACGTCAACCTCACTCCTGTCCCCCTCGTCATCCTGTGGCATCACAAACATTACATGATAAGACACACACACAGACACACAGGTGTGTGTGATGTTGTTGCTGGTGTGTGTTATTGATGGTGTGGGTGATGTTGCTGCTGGTATGGCTGATGTTGATACTGTAGTGGGTGATGTTGATGCTGGTGTTACTGCTGATGGTGTTACTGCTGGTCATGTTGCTGGTGTTGTTGCTGGTGTTGTTGCTGGGCATGTTAATGAGTGGGCAGGGGGCATGTTGGCTTACGCTGTGGACGGGGGCTTACACTGGTCATGTTAATGATCATGTTAATGGGTGGGCGGGGGGTACGCTGGTCATGTTAATGGGCGGGGGCTTACGCTGTGGGCGGGGCCTATGGCTCTCTCCTCGGCTCGGCTCCGAGCGGCTGCTTCCCTCTGAGCAGCGAGAGACGCCAGCTGACGGTCATCCAGGGGACTGTGCAGCGGAGACGCAGACTTACTCTGAAAACACACACACACACACACACCGGTACATGATGACTTACACAAACACACACACACATGCACAAATACACATGTACACAGACACACACAATGACATATACACACATCCGCACACATTCTCTCTCACACACAATGAAATGCATTCATATGCACTGTGAACATGCTGCATAAGGTTCATCCTTATTGCTGTGGATATTCATATGAACACACAGCAGTCAATTAAGTCAGACAAAAGAAGAGGACGACCTTCATGTATGAGTTCTGACATTTAATGTAGGTCTACACACATTTTAAAAATCTTGCAAAGACAAGCAGGTATGAACTGCAGACCATTTGTAGCGTACAACAATTAACTTGGGTAATGTAGATATAAACACAAAAGCACACGCACACACAGCCAAAACTCACCCGACTTGAGGTTCCATCTGAAAGAGAGAAACAGATTCGGTTGAGACTAACAAAGTCTAGACCTTTTTTTCCAACATCCTTTCTATGCTATAGCTGATGACACATGCTGTGAGGACAGTTGTCTGCCGTGCCAACCCAGTATGAGCCAACCAAAACATGCAGCGCAAGGCCTGCAAATGATTAGCATTTACAGTGATGTAATGTCTTCTAGTTTTTCAGGCAAAGCTGCCTGTCAATCTGAATAAACTGTCTTTTCATTCTGGTTTCTTCTCGCTTTTAAAACAACTCCAAGTATTTTTCGTCTTCAGTTGCCCTAAAGGTTGGAAGCGGAGCTATAGAGAACTACAGGCAGACGGTCTGCTCCTCCAAACGTACTTACGGTTTTAGCCCTTGGAGGGTGGCAAAGCAAATTCAGAAGTGCCGTTCACCCTGTTACACGTTGATGAACCACTGACACGATTTTGGAAACATTATTTTAAGGTGGAAAAACTACTTAGCGTTACTTTAACTCTCCTCCCTATTCTGGCAGACACACTTGAGAACCTCAGAGTTTTCTTTTGGCACTCTCGACTGGCCTCATTCACCAGACAGAAGGCTGTCCAAAGTCACCACTCGATGAATGTAGACATGGGGACACACAGGGACAGTATGTAAGCATATCAATGCTGGCCTCATCCAAGGTTTTTGGACATGTTTACACTCCTGTCCCCAAGGCCTCATCCAAGGTTTTTAGACATGTTTACACTCCTGTCCTTTCCTTGGAATACTGCCCACCCAGCCCTTCCATAGCAATGACCCTGACGTGACCCTGGCGTGACCTTGGGGGGAGCAGATAGACAGATAGATAAACCAATAGATAAGTGCAAGTGCCCATGGGGACCCAGGTCCCAATCTAGTCTGTGGTCATTTCCCAACTCGTTCCCACTTTTTACTCTTCTATCACATAAAGGCAAAAGGGCCAAAACATTTACTTAAAATAAATAAAAACCACGATGTGACCCTGCTCTGTCCCACTGTCGCTACTCTCTGGGCTGCCTGTACCTCTCAGCTCGTCGGGGTGGCTGTGAGAGTGGTCATCTTTGGCCACTAGGGGGCCGGCGAATCCCAGCGCGGCGGGAAGGGCCCCAAGCCCAGCCCCGGGCCCCAGAGACAGTCCTGAGGGGTGGGGCATCAGGGGGAAGCCAGATGCATGATGGGACAGGTGCTGGAGCTGCTGCTGCTGTCAACACAAAGATGGAAACATATGTATGCTCTCTCTCTCTCACACGCACACATACACACAAACAAATTATACACAAATACTATTGATTATAGGCACTACTGTCAACACATCACAAAACGGCCAAATAAATTAAAATTTAAATTATATGACAATATGACAATTTCCTGAAACCTAAATCACAGTCAGGTCTATGTCTACACACACACACACACACTAACACTCACCCCAATTATGGCATTGAGCTCTGCCATACTGACGTGCTTCGAGCGCTCCACTGCCTGAGCTACCTGATGCTGGTGCTGAGAAGAAAGCATGCACACACACACATACATGCACGCGCACACACACACACACAAACGCGCATGCACCCGCACGCACACACACACACACACGCGCACACACACACACACACACACACATACATACATGCACGCGCACACACACACACACACACAAGCACACAAACACACAAACAAACACACATGCGCACACACACACAAACATGCGCATGCACCCGCACGCACGCACACACACACACACGCATACGCACACACACACACACACACACACACACACGAGTGGTTATTTCTGGAGTGCAGAAGAGAGATGGACATGATGGAGGGGAAAAATAAATGACAGAAGCAGCGGGGAGACTAGAGAGAAAGAGAGAGAGAGAGAGAGAGAGAGAGAGAGAGTAAAAGAGAGAGACAGTGTAGAAGAGAGAGAGAGAACATTAAAGAGGGAACAGACGGAGAGGAGCACAGACAGAGAGGATGGAAGATGGTGTGTGTCTGTGTGTGTGCGTGTGTGTGTGTGTGCATGTGTTTTTCGGTGTGTGTGTGTATGTGTCTGTGTGTGTGAGTGTGTGCGAGTGTGTGTGTGTGTGTGTGTGTATGTGTGTGTGTGTGAGTGTGTGTGTGTGTGTGTGTGAGTGTGTGTGTGTGTGAGAGTGTGTGTGTGTGTGTGAGTGTGTGTGTGTGTGTGCCTGTGTGTGTGTGTGTGTGTGTGAGTGAGTGTGTGTGTGTGTGTGTGTGTGTGTGTGTGTATGTGTGAGTGTGTGTGTGTGTGTGAGTGTGTGTGTGTGTGTGTGTGTGTTGAAGGGGAAGTGAACATAAAGAGGGGCGGGGTCACCACTCACCTCCTGGGACAGGAAAGGGATGATCTGAGTGCAAATAGCAGTGAGCCTCTTCACAATCTCCGCCTGAGGATCACACACACACACACACACACACACACACACACACACACACACCGGAACCAGCACGAATTTAACTTTACACAGAAAAACTCCTGCACATGCACACACACAATATATATGTCTGTACAATATATAGCTATTCAATAAATATAAATTCATAGAAAACAATCTGATGCCACTCATGTGACACAAATAATGCGCAATGCACACAGGTATGCAGGCACCCAGCAGAAAGTCTGATGTGCCTGTGCACACTGCATGATACAATCACAGCAGTGGTTCAATCACATGTTTAGGCCTTGTACACAGAACATACAGTAGGTTTTAGGCCCTGTACACATGACACAGGTTTTAGGCCCTGTACACAACACAGGTTTTAGGCCCTGTACATACAACAACCTGAAACCCTGTAAACACCAAAACCAGCCTGTTTAACACCGGTGTCATGGCTGTCAGGAGCAGAGACATGGAGAAGCACAATTACCACCCCGAAGAAAAGGGCAGGTCTTTATTAATTACTGCCTGCGAAACATCCCTCGCATCCGACGGCCAACAAACAGTGTCACTGCCTAACAGTAACAACTCCATGTAGTGTGTTGATGGAAGTCTGGGGATGGCGGTTCGAGGTGCTGGGTTGTGTCTTTGCACCTTTCAGCGGTGCTTTGCCTGTGCTTTGCCTGTGCTTCCGCGGAATAAAATAGTCCCCCATCTAAATGCCGCTTGGTCAATCCCTTTGTGTTAATTTGCATTGCCATTTGTACTAGATCTGAATGCACACGTCACAAGAAGTAATTACAAAAAAAATCGAGTGAATTGATTCACGTTTGCCACAGTATGCTAGCTGGCAACACTAGATTACAGACACTATGCTAAGCTAAGCTAAGGTCAGTGCGGCCAGATTCGGACAATGGCTGGGTCTGCTAGAAAACGCTTCTGCCCACTTATCCAACTCTAGGGACTGCGGGGACAGACTCAATTTCATCTGGGGGTGGCATATTCCTTTAGCAGAGCACCACTCAGACCCTGAAGCAAAATTTACACCACAAACACGATGTTAGCATACATGACGTTATATGCAGTGTGTGTCTGTGCTTGTGGTTCTGTGCTGTGATGTATGTCTGTTGATTTGTGTCTGTATGTGTGTCTGTGTTGTCATGTGCGTCTGTGCTGTGGAGTGTGTCAGTGCTGCAGTGTGTGTCAACGTGTGTGTCTGTGGGTGTGCATTTGTATTGCAGTGTGTGTCTGAAAGTGTGTCTGTGCTAGAGTGTGTGTGTCTGTGCTGCAGTATGTGTGTCTAAGTGTGTGTGTCTGGGATGCGTTAGCTGCTAATTCAGCTGTGCTGTGCCATATGCATTATACATGACATGGGTACATATGTATGTGAACACACTCACTCATCTCTCTCTCTA
The DNA here is from genome assembly GCA_027475355.1 of Coilia nasus. Taxonomy (NCBI): domain Eukaryota; kingdom Metazoa; phylum Chordata; class Actinopteri; order Clupeiformes; family Engraulidae; genus Coilia; species Coilia nasus. Next base: position 41,233,471 of record CM050221.1, on the reverse strand, counting down.
TCCCTCTCTCTCTCTATCCCTCTCTCCCCCCCTCTTGCTGTTCTTTGCGCTTTCGTTTCCCTCCCACATCCGCCCACTGTACCGATCTCCCACCCACACCCTGTATCTATCATCTCTCTCTTTTTATCTGTCTGTATCTTTCTATCTCTCTCTCTTTATCTCACTCTTTCTCACACCCTTTCCCTCTCTCCCTTGCTCTATTTCTCACTTCCTGTCTGCCTCTCACTTGCTCCCATTTGCTCTTTCTATCTCCCTCTTTACTCTGTCTTTCACTGGCTTTCTTTCTCCTCTCTGCCTCACACCCTTTCTCTCTCTCTCTGTCTCTCTCTCTCTCTCTCTCTCCCTCTCTTTCTCTCTCTCTCTCCCTCTCTCAGGGACGTTACTAGGAATTAAGCTTTACTGGGGCATCGTCCGCCCAGCCTACCCCCCCCCCCCCCAAACCCCCACCCCAACTCCTCCAATACACAAACGCACAACACAATGCTAGGAGACGAGGGAGCAAGATTTTTAAGATTTAGGACAACGTTTCCTTGTGTTTTGATCTATGGATTAACTCCCCACAGTCAGTTTTAGCCAAAATTAGACAATAATATGTCTGGACGCCTTTATCTACATAGTGCTGCAATGTCACCGTCCTTTGCTAATGTAGAGAGTTTTATGAGTAATGTCCCTTAAGTTTCCGAAAACAGGTTAGCCCTCTTCCTCAGTCTGTGCAGACTGGATACCGTCTATGTTAGCCATTATTAATTATTGCAGTGGGGGTTCTCTCGTGAATGAGGTTACTGGACGAACAGGCCAACGAGAAAAAGCTATTGCTGGCATTTTGGGTTTGCTGAATGTATCAACACATGAGCGAGCAGAGTCTCTTGAGCTCAGACGTCTCATCTCCACTCTGTGTGTGTGTGTGTGTGTGTGTGTGTGTGTGTGTATTTATTAAGGGGTTTAGTCTATGCTGATGCTGAATGTATGAACACATGAGTGACCAGTCTCTTAATGTAAGCTCAGAAGTCTCATCTCTACTCTCACACATTACGAGCCCTGATTAGCTGGCTAGTTATCACCGAGTTATCGCTAGTTATCAGGACTTTGTTTTCCTGTCCCTGCCTCTGTTTTGTGAGAAGATATCCACTATAACACATCTTGATGTCCATTTAGAGAAGCAATTCAGTACTGTTTTAGTGCACGTAGGATAGCAGTTTGTTAAAATGTGGTATACTGTTGGAGCAGAAACTTTGCACCACCTTACTTCATCTCTCCAGTATTGCACTAAACTGGACGCATGTTACCGTTTACAAATCAGAATCAGAAAATTAATCAGAAAGCAGTAGTGGTAGAAATTAGAAATATACTTGTTTCCTGCAGCCTACTGTTGGTCTTAACTAATCTGACATCAACTTGCTTGTTTGCTACTAACATCTTTAAACATTTTTTACTAGGGCACAGATGATTTTTACTGAAAAAGGCCTAGTGACACCCATGCTCCCTCTCTCTCTCTCCCCCTCTCTCTGTCTTTTTCTCTCTCCCCATCGCTCTCCCACCCTCTCTCTCCTCTCTCTCTCCCTTTCTCTCCCTCCCTCTCTCTCTCTCCCACTCTCTCCCTCTCTCTCCCTCTCTCTCTCTCTCTCCCACTCTCTCCCTCTCTCTCTCTCAGTCTCTCTCCCTGTCTCTCTCCCTGTCATTTGCTTTTCCTCATTCACTCAGCTGTCTTTCCTCTGACCCTAACTGAACCTCAAATCCCACACATTTACAACAGATGGCCCACCACAGCACCCCAGTCTCATCTGGATTACCCTCTCTCATTCTCTCTCTCTGTCTCTCTCTCATTCTGTGTGTGTGTGTGTGTGTGTGTGTGTGTGTGTGTGTGTGTCTGCATCAACCCAATTTGCTCACATCCAGGAGAAAATTTTAAATCCCCTTAAGAACCAGGACAATACATAAACAAACAGGCTGACAGAATCTGAGTGTAATCACCACACACAGTATATGACACACACACATACACACACACACACACATGGACACCATCCCATCTTCCCAACCCCCACACACACACACTTCCATATGCATGATAATGTAGCCCTTTGTTACCCTGACTCACATACACATACTCAATCATTCATGTGCACGCCCCCACACACACATACACACAACGCCCAAACACACAGATTCCTTTTCTCTTTCTCTCTCACACACACATCCAAACACATTCACTGTCTGTCTCTTGGTTTCACACACAGTTACACACGCTGTCACACATACACACACATGCCCACACACATATTCTCTCTCCTAAACAGACACACTCACAGCCAGAGTAGAATATATCTATAAATCCACTAAAAATCCAGCCTTTTGGTCAGTGTGTGTATGTGTGTATGTTTGTGAGAGATACAGCTATGAGCACAGACAGGGTGTGTGTGTGAGTGTATATGTGTGTGTATATGTGTGTGTGTGTGTGTGTATTTGCATATGTGTGTACACATCTACAAGCACAGACAACGAGGGTTCATACCTGTTTCTGCAGCTCAATGTTGAGTCCATATGACATCTCATAGTACTGAAAGAGAAGAAGAAGCAGTTTAGTGATTCACACAGGCGTGTTATACGTACCCTATACATAACCATTCACAGCTGACCTCCCATAGTCCTCGCCCCCTAGCTTCCACAACACAGCACTCATAGCCAACACTTTACATATCAGAAACAATCAATTCAATTTGAATTACAGGAGGGACTGGGGGGTACTGTACACTCTGATCCAGACCCAGCACCCCCTAAAAGGCAAAAATAGCAGATTTGGTATAAAATGTAAAAGGTAGTAACCCCCAAATATAAAGGGGTAATTCACACTCTGAAGCCAACCCACGGACACTTTTATAATGATAACTAACAGCACGTTTTATACTGAAAACTAACAGGTCCTTGGGGAAAAAAACAACAACTACTACATTTAACAATAAGAAAAAAAAGTGTGGGTGTTTATTTATCAGTGTTTAATTCCCATTAGGCTCCTCTGATATCTGTAGGAGATTGTAGAAACGTGTGTGGAGTGCAGACCCATTGCCCTCTCAGAGACATGTCAACTCCACAACTCAATGCCTCGACCACATGCCAGCTTAACAGTCCCAATAGATGTGTATTACATTACAGATCATAAAGACAACATTCAATATGCACATTAGATGCACATTACATTGTACATAATATAGAATGCAATATGCAATTAACAGATGTAGCTCATCAGCTGCCATGGGTGCTGAATGTAAGCCTATGAGAATAGGCCATAGTGGGCCACAGGGGGCCATAGGGGGCCAACAGTGCCCTGCTATACCAGGCCTACCACCATAGGCGGCCAACAGTGCCCTGCTATACCAGGCCTACCACAGAAAACACATCAACATCAGCTGCACACTATGTGAATCAGATGATAACAATGGCACCTCATGTCAGTGCATCGGTGTGTGTCGGTGTGCGTGCGTCGGGGTGTGCGTGTGAGGGAGGGGAGGTATTTGTACAAAGACAGGCAAGAATGCAAGGACACACAGAGAGACAGATAAACGGCCCCTGGTGACACACAGCCGGGGGGGCGTGGCCACAGGGCATCCTGCAAGACCCCTTCTCCAGACCCTCCCTACACACACACACAGCTCCGACTTCCTCTGTAAGCACACACACACACACATACATACACACTCTGACACACACATACATGCTCACACACACACACACTTTCACAAACACACATACACACACTTTCTCACACACACACACACACACACACACACACACACACACACACACACACACATACATACACTTTCACAAACACGCAAACACACACTCACACACACATACATACACACTCACACACACGCATACATATAAACACTGTCTCTCGTCTCTCACGCACACACACACACACATACGCACGCACACACGCAGGCAAGCACACACTCACTCACACACACACACACACACACAAACGCTACCGCTGCACTGACACACAGTGATGTTTGGAGATAAGAGGACTGCGAGGCAATGAGCGAGATCAATATCCCAGCCACATAATGAAGCCATCACCATTACTCACACGCAGCCGCACTAGCACCTTTCCGCCACTAGAGGGCAAAGCCATCAATTATATCGCTGGTAATTTGTGTCAGCCAGGGGATATTACCCTACTTCCTGTCATGTGACACAGATGCGCTCCTGTGCCAGTGGATTCCAGTCTGGAGATTTGATTAAGGCTGATTTAATTGTGATGGACTTCCTGTCAGAGACCTCGGGTATGTGTAGCATTATAATGCAACAGCACATCACACACGCACACGCACACACACACACACACATGTACACACAGAATTTTACAAAAACGTATCGGGTCAATTTATTTACGTCAAAGAGCAACTAGAATTCACTTCACAAACACAGATGGCAGGAGTATCACTTTAAATTACCCATCACTGCTTACAAGATAACTATTGCTCTAGACACAACACAGCACCTTTAATTATCAGTGTATGGGTGTTTTTTGCAGCCTGTGTTCTGACAGACCCAGACATTTCAAGGTAAGAGCGCTGCTTCCAGAGACAACTCATTTAAGTTAATTTAAGCTGTGATACCAGCAGTCAGAGCAGAGGGAGACTCTCAGGTCATCAGGCTTTCTCCATGAGCCTCCTCTACAGCCTGCACAGGACGCCTGCACATCCTCCCTGCCACCGCAACTATTCAGACCAGATTTCATGATGCATCAGGTCCTTTCGGACTGTTTAAAAATCGTGTCTGCTGGTCCCAAACACACTTATGCCCAGCTGTTGTATGCAGCAGAGGTTTGTAATGGGGCGTAAGGGAGTAAAAGACCACACCACACATTTGCTCCAGCCGTTCACAAAACCATCACCTTCTAATGAGCAAACCCCTCAGCCAGGCACAGGTAAATAGTGAAATCACCTGTGATATGCACACAGGAAGAACTAACACAGCAAAGGGACTTTTACGCGATGAACCCAGGGTTTCTGTGATTTATAGCCGTTTACATTGGGCTCTGTGAGACCAAACCTAACTCTGACGAAATACAGACACACATGCACACGTGCACACGCACATGCACACCAGGGGTGGAAATTAACATAGCAAAATGTCAACTTTTACCGGCCACTGAGAAATAAATTGTACAATTCACCAGCCACTCAACAGCAAATTATTATTTTGTGTCCATAATCTACCAGCCCCTTTCATATTTTACCAGCATTTGTCTGGTGGTTGGTGCCAATTTCCATCCCTGGCGTGCATGCAAACACACACATACACACACATACACACACACATACACACACACACACACACACAACACACAAAGATGCAGTACACATTTGGCCCTTTGTGATTAGAACTAACTTAGGCCACAGTACTAAGGAGAGACACAGACACAGGAGCCCACAGCACAGACACACACCCAGCACAAACACACACCCAGCACAAACACACACCCAGCACAAACACACACCCAGCACACAGCGGCCGGGGAGGAGAGAGCACCAACAGAACCCAGCCAGGAGCAGCAGGGGTTCACATGGAGCTGGCCCAGTGGACACACAACACAATAACTTAGGGCTACATTAGGGCCATATCATGGCCACATTAAGGCCCTATCAGGGCCATATCTGGGCTACATTAGGGCCCTATCAGGGCCATATCTGGGCTACATTAGGGCCATATCAGGGCTACATTAGGGCCATATCAGGGCCACATTAGGACTACATTAGGGCCATATCAGGGCCACATCTGGGCTACATCAGGGCCATATCAGGGCTACATTAGGGCCATATCAGAGCCACATCAGGGCCACATTAGGGCTACATTAGGGTCATATCAGGGCGACATCTGGGCTACATCAGAGCCATGTCAAGGCTACATCAAGGGCACATCAGGGCTACATCAGAGCCAGACCAGGGCTACATCAGGGCTGTGTGTGAGAGCAGGTGTCTGAGACTGCAAGTGTGTGTGAGCACAGGTGTGTGTGAGCAAGCTTACTTACCATGATAGAGTGCCTCTGCATCTCCGTCTTCTCACTGGCCAACTTCTCATACTCCATCTTCAGGCTAGGAGCACAGAACACACAGACACAATTCACATGCATGTCTACACATGCCCATAAACACACACACCCACGCACACATGCACACACACACCCGGACACACACAGGCTTCCATAATTTGTATATTCCATATGTATGTGTAAATTTACACATCTATTCTCTTCCTCTCAATCTCTCGCACGCTACGTACCTACACACACACACATGTATGTGCCTGCACAATCACATACACGCTCACAAACACAAACAAGCACATAAACACAAACCAGCACAAGCACACACACAAACATGCTCACATGCAGACTTGCTGGCCCTTTAACACGTGTACACAGCAAGATATACACACAATTTCTTTCTCTAGCCTTCACTCACACACAAATACACACTTAAGCATTTGTGTGCATGCATGCACAAAACACCCACACACAGACACACCTGCCCACTAGTTTAACACATTTATTTACATGTACACACACACACACACACACTCACACACACACATGGCACTGACATTGAGGCACATAAATGCGGGTGCAGAAATTACCACTATTATTGCTAAGTGTTTACCAACTGTGCTTTCATGCTGTGCGCTCAGACCTTTCTTTGTGCCACAGTGCACACACCAACCCCACTACTAGTACAGATAGCTAGTTTATACAACAGCCACATTAAAAAACTACTTCATGCTGTTTGGGTCTAACCATATAATATATATATATAAAAAAGATACACACACACACACACACACACACACACACATATATATGTGTGTGTGTGTGTGTGTGTGTGCATACTTAGAGAGTGTGCATATGTGTCTTTTTATAGCATAGTATTTTTATAGTTTTATTAGTGCATTATTTATACTTTATACTTTGCACTGTGTGCACCTTGAAGGGAGGCTTTCAATTTTATTGTACTGTGTATAATGATAATAAAGGCTTTCTATTCCATTGTATTCTATATATATTATACATTTTTATATATGCAAACATTAATGCATTAACACATTAATACACGCGCACACACACATACACATGCACAACAGCAACTAGCTTTTATCAACACCAGCTGTTGTGTTTTTGACTGTGTTAGCTACTTAGCTCACCAGCTTTAGACAAAACCTTCATAATGCCTCTCCAGATATGATTTAAGCAGCAGAGAGCTTTCCAGCCTAATCCAGGTTCACATCGACCAACCAACCACAAGGCCCCAGAAAAGCACACCCTACGCAGCCACCCCACCCCCTTACACGCGCACACACACACACACAAACACCATATACCTCCCACCCCATCCCATCCCCCTACACACACACACACACCACATATAACTCCCACCCCACCCCTGCCCCTCCTCCTCTTCCATATGTGCACACCATGATTACTGACCTGGCCCGCGTTACCATGATGTCAGCCAATATACGGCACTGAGGACATAAAGTGCCGCCCTGCCTACGCTCCTCAGAGCGGGCCTGTGCACCGCACCACTCTCTCAGGTATGGGTGCTAGCCTAGCCCCACTAGCCTACTCTCCTCAGAGCGGGCCTACGCTCCTTACCACTCTCTCAGGTATGGGTGCTAGCCTAGCCCCACTAGCCTACGCTCCTTACCACTCTCTCAGGTATGGGTGCTAGCCTAGCCCCACTAGCCTACGCTCCTCAGAGCGGGCCTACGCTCCTTACCACTCTCTCAGGTATGGGTGCTAGCCTAGTCCCACTAGCCAACGCTCCTTACCACTCTCTCAGGTATGGGTGCTAGCCTAGCCCCACTAGCCTACGCTCCTTACCACTCTCTCAGGTATGGGTGCTAGCCTAGCCCCACTAGCCTACGCTCCTTACCACTCTCTCAGGTATGGCTGCTAGCCTAAACCCACTAGCCTACGCTCCTTACCACTCTCTCAGGTATGGGTGCTAGCCTAGCCCCACTAGCCTACGCTCCTTACCACTCTCTCAGGTATGGGTGCTAGCCTAGCCCCACTAGCCTACGCTCCTTACCACTCTCTCAGGTATGGGTGCTAGCCTAAACCCACTAGCCTACGCTCCTCAGAGCGGGCCTACGCTGCTTACCACTCTCTCAGGTATGGGTGCTAGCCTAGTCCCACTAGCCTAAGAGCCCAAACAAACTACTGAAAGCACAACAATGTCAAATAAGGAGAGCCTGGGGATGGATACACACACCCCACCCCCACTCCCTATACAAACACACACACATATACACACACACCAGATATACAGTGGTGCTTAAAAGTATGTGAACCTTTTGGAATGTCATGGTTTTCTGAATTAATTTGTCATAAAATGTCTGATGATCTGATGTTCATCTAAGTCAAAAGTGAAGATAAACACAATGTGCTAAAGCTAATACTGCAAAATAAACTATCACATTTCATGTCTTTGTTGAAAACATACACGAGACATCAAAAATGCTGTGTGCAAAAGTCAGTGAACCTTTGAGATTAATCACTTGTTAAACGCTCAAGCCAGTGTTTCCCACACCTGTGGATCAGATCTGCACAAGGTTCATGAGATATACTAGGCTATTTTTTGTTTTGTTTTTTTGCCTTATTTTCAAGATGTCTGGTGTTATGGATTTCTGTTCATCTCTATGTGTGATGGTCTTTAAACTATTGTAAGGTTAATAAACTTGGGAATTGTTTTTGTCTTGCAGTCATGACAATGTTTCCAGCCCATGCAACGTCAAAGTAGCCACAAATTATGATGTTCCCCCAACTGCACCTCATAATAGAAAGAGTGCATTAATGGTGCCCTGAGTGTGCTCATGGCAGGACATTATAGTGGAGGCTTTACTCTCTTCGGCAAAAAACTTGCTGAAGAGGTTGTTGACACTCCACAATTGTACTTGGAGAATAGCTCGTAGATTGGCAAAACATATAATGAATTGTGCACAAACAACGCAGGGCACTGAAAGACATCCAAACAACACAATTAATGCACCCACTCTATTCTGCAGTTGAGGGAGCATGATCATTTGTGGCTGATTTAATGTGTCAGGTAATGGACAACTTGTCATTACTGCAAGAAAAAGGTAGGTCCCAAGAGTATCATCATTTCAACAGGATCATGACCAGCACCCATAGAGATGCATGGAAAACCTACAGATGCAAAGATATTCCCTAATGAAACGGCCTAATTGACAGAAGAATGGGATATACCTCCTAACTCTTGTGTATATCTAATTCATATTTACCAGTCACCCCAGCCTGAGTTTATTCCTGACAAAAGAGGGTTAAACCAGTGATCAATCTCAAAGGTTCACTTACTTCTGCACACAGTATTTTGGATGTCTCGTGTATGTTTTCAACAAAGACATGAAATGTAAGAGTTTATTTTGCAGTATTAGGTGCACATTGTGTTCATCTTCATTAGTGACTTAGATGAAGATCAGATCACATTCTATGACAAATTTATTCAGAAAACCATAAAATTCCAAAAGGTTCACATACTTGTAAGCGCCGCTGTACACTTGCCACCCCACCCAAATAAGGAGGGCGTGGGGATGAATAAACAAAAACATGACTGAATTGTTTAGTCATTCACCAGTGTTCACACACACACACACACACACACACACACACACACACACACACACACACACACACACACACACACACAGGGAAACTCCCCTAGCTGGTGCTATCTGGGCCTGTCAATCTGACAGTAACACAGCCCTGTGGTGACATGCCTGTGTTGTGCTGTGCTGTGCTGAGCTGAGCTGAGCTGAGCTGAGCTGTGCTCTGCTGTGCCGTGCTAAGCTGAGCTGAGCTGAGCTGAGCTGTGCTGTGCTGTGCCGTGCTAAGCTGAGCTGAGTTGTGCTGTGCTGTGCTGTGCTGAGCTGAGCTGAGCTGTGCCGTGCCGAGCTGAGCTGTGCCGTGCCGAGCTGAGCTGAGCTGAGCTGTGCTGTGGGACATAAGCAGCTGTATGGCGTGCCACTGCAGCACCTCACCTGTATGATGCCTGCACACCTGTGGGCCACACCTGTGCCCCTGCCTCATAGCTGACTGCTGATGCAGAACTGCTCCTAGCGTGCTGCCACACATCTACTCACAGCCCAAACCCAGCACACCACCACACCACAACACTTTACCTCAGGGGCAGGAGAAGCTAACCCCACACAACACTTTACCTCAGGGGCAGGAGAAGCTAACCCCACACAACACTTTACCTCAGGGGCAGGAGAAGCAAACTCCTCACAACACTTTACCTCAGGGGCAACAAACTAAACCCCACACACCACTTTACCTCAGGGGCAGGAGAAGCAAACCCCACACACCAATTTACCTCAGGGGCAACAAACTAAACCCCACACACCAATTTACCTCAGGGGCAAGAGAAGCAAACCCCACACAACACTTTACCTCAGGGGCAAGAGAAGCAAACCCCACACAACACTTTACCTCAGGGGCAGGAGAAGCAAACCCCACACACCACTTTACCTCAGGGGCAACAAACTAAACCCCACACACCACTTTACCTCAGGGGCAAAAGGACCAAACCGCATACAACACTTTACTTAAGGGGCAAGAGACCCCCCCCCCCCCCCACCCCCACCCCACTGCATGCAGTCTATAGTTTTAACAGAGAATGTTGTGGTTGTGTGCCTTTACGTTCTGAAAAGGCATACAGGAGAAGACCTGAAGTGTGGTTAAATAATAAACATCCACTGCATCTCAGCACTGAGGGTGTCGTTACGTCCCTTTCTAACTCCAGAGCGTCATCTTGGACTTCACTCATCAACCTCCAACCGCTGTTGTGGTACTGGACTCTCACCGCTAACGCTAACTCTCACCTGCAAGACTAACTCTCACCTGTGGCATTGAACTCTCACCTGTGCTACTGCGCTCTCATCTGCAAGACTGACTCTCCCCTGTGGCACTGAAGTGTCACTTGTAAGATTAAGTCTTACCTGTGTCACTGAACTCTCACCTGTGGTACTGAACTCTCACCTGTGGTACTGAACTCTCACCTGTGGTACTGTACTCTCACCTGTGGTACTGTACTCTCACCTGTGGTACTGAACTCTCACCTGTCGTACTGTACTCTCACCTGTGGTACTGAACTCTCACCTGTGGTACTGAACTCTCACCTGTGGTACTGTACTCTCACCTGTGGTACTGAACTCTCACCTGTGGTACTGTACTCTCACCTGTGGTACTGAACTCTCACCTGTGGTACTGTACTCTCACCTGTGGTACTGAACTCTCACCTGTGGTACTGAACTCTCACCTGTGGTACTGTACTCTCACCTGTGGTACTGAACTCTCACCTGTGGTACTGTACTCTCACCTGTGGTACTGAACTCTCACCTGTGGTACTGTACTCTCACCTGTGGAACTGAACTCTCACCTGTGGTACTGTACTCTCACCTGTGGTACTGAACTCTCACCTGTGGTACTGTACTCTCACCTGTGGTACTGAACTCTCACCTGTGGTACTGTACTCTCACCTGTGGTACTGAACTCTCACCTGTGGTACTGTACTCTCACCTGTGGTACTGTACTCTCACCTGTGGTACTGAACTCTCACCTGTGGTACTGTACTCTCACCTGTGGTACTGTGCCTGGAAGAGCTGGAACTCCTCTTTGATGCGATCCAGCGTCTCGAGCACAGTGAACTTGGTGTGCTGCCCTGGCAGCAAAGGAGCCTGGGAAAGAAAGAAAGGAAGGAAGAAAGACAAAAAAGAAAGAAAGAAAGAAAGAAATGGAATCAGTGGGGAAAGAGGGAAAAGAGGAGAAGAAATAAATGTTAATGAATGCATATATCTAACAATGCAGTCTGTACTAATACCTAACATTTTGCTCTGTAAGTTGATTCATGAGGAAAAAATGCTGTTGAGTTCACAATAGTGATGACTGCTGTGGGTCTTAAAACCCATCTTTCAAGCAAAACATTTGCGTATGCACGCAAACACACACACACATACACACACACAAACACACACACACACACACACCAACACACACAAGTGTGGGCAGCTGCTCTTCTCCCTTAAGCAGGCGATCAAGCCCAAACAATTAAAGTGCTGTGGCCTCTGGCGGTGTCTCTGATGTGTTTTGTGTCCACCAAGGACAAGGACGTGAACAGGGAGGATCCCCCTCACTATCTCCACAGCTGGATCCATATCAGGGCCTGCCCTACTCCACATAGCCTGCTTAGTGACGACTGGGCCAGTGTCCTCCGAGACTATCCAGCCTACTCAGGTGACAACTGGGCCAGTGTCCTCCGAGACTATCCAGCCTGCTCAGGTGACGACTGGGCCAGTGTCCTCCGAGACTATCCAGCCTGCTTAGGTGACGACTGGGCCAGTGTCCTCCAAGACTATCCAGCCTGCTCAGGTGACAACTGGGCCAGTGTCCTCATACTCCAGCTACCCTGCTTAGTTGACTGTGTAGATCTTAAACACCATATAGCCTAGTTAGCTGACCAACTGTCTGTCCTCCTACACCATGCAGCCTATTTAGGTGACCTCTGTTGTCCTACACCATGTAGTCTAGTTAAATGAAAGTGAAAATCCCATTGGTCATTGTGATCACACAGTATATCACAGCACACAGTGCACATAAAGGAATGTAACATCTGCATTTAACCCATCACACACACATGAGCAGGTGGCAGTCATGACAACAGTGGTGATGTGGGGACGGCACAATGCTTAGGACGGTGCCATGCTCAGATGAAGGAGAGCGCTGGTCTAGTTAGGTGACTGGGTCTGTGTCCTACACCAAGCAGCCTAGTTAGGTGACTGGGTCTGTGTCCTACACCATGCAGCCTAGTTAGGTGACTGGGTCTGTGTCCTACACCATGCAGCCTAGTTAGGTGACTGGGCCTGTGTCCTCCTACACCATGCAGCCTAGTTAGGTGACTGGGTCTGTGTCCTACACCATGCAGCCTAGTTAGGTGACTGGGTCTGTGTCCTACACCATGCAGACTAGTTAGGTGACTGGGTCTGTGTCCTACACCATGCAGCCTAGTTAGGTGAGTGGGCCTGTGTCCTCCTACACCATGCAGCCTAGTTAGGTGACTGGGCCTGTGTCCTCCTACACCATGCAGCCTAGTTAGGTGACTGGGCCTGTGTCCTCCTACACCATGCAGCCTAGTTAGGTGACTGGGCCTGTGTCCTACAGCATGCAGCCTAGTTAGGTGACTGGGCCTGTGTCCTACAGCATGCAGCCTAGTTAGGTGACTGGGCCTCTTAGCCTGTGTCCAGGTCCTGTGATCATGACTGCCTACATGGCACGCTGACAGTGACACAGCTCTGGCTCCAGGGCCACTAGGACGTGACTGAGCTGTCACTTAGTCACCACCAGAGTATGTCTAGAGCAGTCAGCACAGCAGTTATTAAACAGTATGAGTAGCTTTTGTAAATATACCATTTTTATTGCAGTTAAGCCGAGCTTTTGCAATATCTTCTGTATATTGTGTGGCACTACTGCGGAAGTGATCTAAGCGTGATCTGAGCGTGATCTAAGTCTGATCTAAGCGTGATCTGAGAGCATCTCTCTGCCGCCTCAGGGCTCGTATCTGCCTATTAAGAAAGTACATAAAATATCACCACTATTACACCTGCAACATGTTTGACTGGGCAGTATGACAACTTGAAGGCATTTTTCTCAGTTTCACAGTTATGGCAGCTGCACTTTGGGCTGGTTCCTCTTCAAGCCAAGAGGTCCACCCACACGCACACACACATACACACACACACACACACACACACACACACATTTAGTCACAAACACATGCTAAGACACACACACACATACACACACACACACTGAGACATACACACATCAACACACACACACTTACACACACACACACACACACTGAGACATACACACACCAACACACACACACACACACACACACACACATACACACACACACACATTTAATCATAAACACACACACGCCTCCATGCCTCACTAAAGAGCTATGCTTCCTGTGAGGGTGACAGTCAAGGTGTGGCAAAGTGGGGCATAAATATGAATCTAGGAGGTGGAAAAAGTTAATTTTTTCAGTGGCCACACCTATGCCACAGTTGAACATTTATTGAGCAAGTAGAACTTTTGGACATCACATAAACTAAATGAAACACAAAAACTGTACTCGTTCAGTGCACAAGTAAGCCACACAGTGGTGTTTATAAGCTGTGCAGGCTACTGTGTTTCCCAGTTTGGTTTTCACCCCTGGGTCACTTTGCGGTGTGAGCCTTCTGGCTGGTTAGCCTGTGAACATTAGCATAGTTGCTAATAACGCTTGAAACTCAAAACTGGAACTGCCTTCCCAGTGACCTAAATGCACCAAAAGGCTGTGACTGTGAGTCACACTGACAGTACCTAGAGGGGGGCGGGGGTGCCCAGACATGGCCAGAGCATCTACCCTTGATGCTGTCGTCAGCACCATCTAACCTCGGTACTCACATCAGGACCATCCACACTTGGTACTCTCATCAGCACCATCTGCCCTCGATGTTCTCATCAACACCAGTGTGAACAGTGGCAGTGACCCCATGCTAAAGAGTGCAGTCAAAAGTTTGCATAGAGGAACTCGCTTGTCCCTATCAAGCTCTGACAGCAGAGTATGTACATGCTGCCGACAGACAGGATACAAAGGGGTGGGGCCATATGCTGTGATGTCACCAGGGAGTTTTCGAAGCTGGGAATCATTTGAAGAAATTAGGAACTAATTAAGGAACTTTTCGCAGGTGTGTGGTGAGTGTATACTTCTGTGTAGGGTGGGGGTAGATATGTGTGTGGTGAGTGTATACTTCTGTGTAGGGTGGGGGTAGATATGTGTGTGGTGAGTGTATATTTCTGTGTAGGGTGGGGGTAGATATCTGTGTGGTGAGTGTATACTTCTGTGTAGGGTGGGGGTAGATATCTGTGTGGTGAGTGTATACTTCTGTGTAGGGTGGGGGTAGATATCTGTGTGGTGAGTGTATACTTCTGTGTAGGGTGGGGGTAGATATGTGTGGAGTGGGGGTAGATATGTGTGTGGTGAGTGTATATTTCTGTGTGTGGTGGGGGTAGATATCTGTGTGGTGAGTGTATACTTCTGTGTAGGGTGGGGGTAGATATCTGTGTGGTGAGTGTATATTTCTGTGTATGGTGGGGGTAGATATGTGTGTGGTGAGTGTATATTTCTGTGTAGGGTGGGGGTAGATATGTGTGTGGTGAGTGTATATTTCTGTGTGTGGTGGGGGTAGATATGTGTGTGGTGAGTGTATATTTCTGTGTGTGGTGGGGGTAGATATGTGTGTGGTGAGTGTATATTTCTGTGTAGGGTGGGGGTAGATATGTGTGTGGTGAGTGTATATTTCTGTGTGTGGTGGGGGTAGATATGTGTGTGGTGAGTGTATATTTCTGTGTGTGGTGGGGGTAGATATCTGTGGTGGGGGTAGATATGTGTGTGATGAGTGTATACTTCTGTGTGTGGTGGGGGTAGATATCTGTGGTGGGGGTAGATATGTGTGTGATGAGTGTATACTTCTGTGTGTGGTGGGGGTAGATATCTGTGTGTGTGGGGGTAGATATCTGTGTGTGTGGGGGTAGATATCTGTGTGGTGAGTGTATACTTCTGTGTATGGTGGGGGTAGATATCTGTGTGTGTGGGGGTAGATATCTGTGTGTGTGGGGGTAGATATCTGTGTGGTGATTGTAGATCTGTGTGGGGGTGTCAGTCTCTGTGTGGTGGCGTGTAGATATCTGTGTGGTGGGGGTAGATATCTGTGTGGTGGGGGTAGATATCTGTGGTGGGGGTAGATCTGTGTGTGGTGGGGGTAGATATCTGTGGTGGGGGTAGATATGTGTGTGGTGGGGGTAGATATCTGTGTGGCAGGGGTAGATGTCTGTGTGGTGGGGGTAGATATCTGTGGTGGGGGTAGATATGTGTGTGGTGGGGGTAGATATCTGTGGTGGGGGTAGATATGTGTGTGGTGGGGGTAGATATCTGTGTGGTGGGGGTAGATATCTGTGTGGTGGGGGTAATAATAATAATAATAATAATAAAACTTTACTTGTATAGCACAGTTCATACATGCAATATGCAACTCAAAGTGCTTTACAGTTTGGCAGGGTTGTTGCAAGACAACATTTCTTGCGGTAGATATGTGTGTGGTGGGGGTAGATATCTGTGTGGTGGGGGTAGATCTGTGTGTGTGGGGGTAGATATCTGTGTGTGTGGGGGTAGATATCTGTGGGGTGGGGGTAGATATCTGTGTGGTAGGGGTAGATGTCTGTGTGGTGGGGGTAGATATCTGTGTGGTGGGGGGTAGATATCTGTGGGGTGGGGGTAGATATCTGTGTGGTGGGGGATAGATATCTGTGTGGTGGGGGTAGATATCTGTGGGGTGGAGGATAGATATCTGTGTGGTGGGGGTAGATATCTGTGGGGTGGGGGTAGATATCTGTGTGGTGGGGGTAGATATCTGTGGAGTGGGGTAGATATATGTGTGGTGGGGGTAGATATCTGTGTGGTAGGGGCAGATATCTGTGTGGTTGGGGTAGATATCTGTGTGGTAGGGGCAGATATGTGTGTGGTGGGGGTAGATATCTGTGTGGTAGGGGTAGATATGTGTGTGGTGGGGGTATATATCTGTGTGGCAGGGGTAGATGTCTGTGTGGTGAGGGTAGATATCTGTGGTGGGGGTAGATATGTGTGTGGTGGGGGTAGATATCTGTGGTGGGGGTAGATATGTGTGTGGTGGGGGTAGATATCTGTGTGGTGGGGGTAGATATGTGTGTGGTTGGGTTGGATATCTGTGGGGTGGGGGTAGATATCTGTGGGGTGAGGGTAGATATCTGTGTGGTGGTGGTAGATATCTCTGGGGTGGGGGTAGATCTGTGAATGTGTGTGTGTGGGGGTAGATATCTGTGTGGTGGGGATAGATATCTGTGTGGTGGGGGTAGATATGTGTGTGGTGGGGGTAGATATCTGTGGGGTGGGGGTAGATATCTGTGGGGTGAGGGTAGATATCTGTGTGGTGGGGGTAGATATCTGTGTGGTGGGGGTAGATATCTGTGTGTGTGTGGGGGCAGATATCTGTGTGGTGGGGGTAGATATCTCTCTTTGTCTGTGGTGTGGGTGTAAGTCTCAATGTGCTGGCTGTAGATCTCAGTGTGTGTGTGTGTGTGTGTGTGTGTGTGTGTGTGTGGTATGGGTGAAGGCCTCTGTGTTTGTGGGTGGGTGTAGATCTGTGTGTGGTGTGGATGTAGATCTCTCTATGTGGTGTGTGTGGGTGTGGGTGTAGGTCTCAGTGTGTGTGTGTGTACTCTGGAGCAGGTCTCAGGGCTGACAGACACAGACAGCGTAAGCCACAGGGGGCAGCGGGCCGTGAGTAATCTGCTGCATCTGAAATATTTAACTCTCTGTGCATGAGTACACGAGCACTGCAGTGTGTGTGTGTGTGTGTGTGTGCGCATGTATATGCGCGCATGTATGTGCATGCATATGTGCGTGCATATGTGTGTGTCTGTGTGCAGACCCGAGGATACAAGAGCCATGTAGGGTGGTTGTGCGTGTCTGTTATGTTTGTGTGTGTGTGAGTGTGTGTGTGTGTGTGCACCGTGTTTGTTGCCGGAGGTGGGGGAGGGTATACAGCAGCTTACAGTGAGTGCATGGCTGCACATGTATGAACATGTTTGTGTGTGTGTTTGTGTGTGTGTGTGTGTGTGTGTTGGTGTGTAAATGTGTAAAGTGCATGTGTGTAAGGGCTGCACAGTGTATCATCAGTATAGCAATATTGCAAAGTACAACATGAACAATGAACCTCAAAACATAGCTCTGCAGCTGCAATATATACCGCGCTTTACAGGCTATCCTCTCACGCACACATATCAAAATATTTGGCCAGTCATATCAGCCCTACTGCCCTTGATGCCCACCCGCATAGCATAGGCTGCTCCCCGTCTAAGGTCTAGTTGTGAGGACAAAGTAAAAAGACCTTAAAACCATATACATGTATACCATATATTTGCATTTGGGTATTTATTGCAGGTCATGTCATCATTACAACATTCAGCCATGCCATCACTTTTTGTTAGCATTTTACTAAAATCATGCAGCCCTAGTGAATGTGGTGTGTGTGTGTGTGTGTGTGTGTGTGTGTGTGTGTGTGTGTGTGTGTGTGTGTGTGTGTGTGTGTGTGCATGTGTGTGTGAGAGAGAAAAGGGGACATATATGTGTCAATGATAAAACACATAGTGTGAGGATCAGGCTAGGTTTATTTGGCACTAGGGAAATGTATGCATTGGAAGAAGTGTGTGTGTGTGTGTGTGTGTGTGTGTGTAAGAGATGCTGGTGTGAAATGAAAAATCACATGTGCAATCATTATTACTGCTACCAGTGCTACCAATTAACAAGACAAGCCTGCAACAGGACACATGCCTAAACATACACACAAACACAAACGCAAACATACATTCACACACACACACACACACACACACACACACACACACACACACACACACACACACACACACACACACACACACACACACACACACACACACACATACACACACACATACACACACAGTAGTGTGTGGGGGAGATGGAGCTGCTTTAGTTGGTGCTGTAATCATTCTTGACTTCAGTATATGGGCAGTGAATAAATGGCAGATGGTGACAGATAATAGTTTTACACACGCTAAGTACACACACACACAAACACACAACACAGCACAGATGCACACCCAGAAAAACACACACACAAAATCGCACATACAAACAAATACCCACACAAACAGCTATCCACATACACAGAGTCACACACACACACAAAAACAACACACACACACCACTGGACTCATTCCCGCACCCTTAAACAGCTACTTCCTCACACATCCTCACGCATATAGGCACACACACACACACACACACACTTAGATACACATATATATTCTCAGACATTCCCTCTTGATATCCCTCACACAAGCACTTACCTGCTTACTCATACACAAACAGATGTTTACACACACAGACAGCACAGATGCAGTTTAATATGATCTCTCTCTCCTCTCCCCTCCTCCTCTCCTCCTCTCCCCTCCTCCTCTCCCCCCCTCCTCTCCCTCTTCTCTTCTGCTCCCTCCTTTTCCCTCCATCTGACTTCCATGCTGTCTCTCAATCACACACAATCACTCTCTTTATCACTGGCTTATTTCTCTCTTTCTCTCTCTCTTTCTCTCTCTCTTTCTCTCTCTCTTTCTCTCTCTCTCCCATTCTCTCCTTCTGTTACTCTGCTGTTCTCCTTCAGTATGATTCTCACTCACTTGCTCAATGGCAGACAAGTCACCCTTAACACACACACACACACACACACACACACACACACACACACACACACACACAGTCTGCCTGTATATTGTCTGATCAGGTGAGCTCAGCAGGTGATAAATAAACTTTCCAGATGCCTCGTGTCACTGCACACACACACACACACACACACACACACACACACACACACACACGTGATCCAGCACTTGTACACACAGGCATGCTAACATCTACACACACACTCACTGGCCCACGCACAGATGTGAATGCACAGACACATGCACGAACAAGTAAACACACATACAGACAACTCAAACAATGTGTGATGACACAAGCATACACACACACACACATGCACACACCAGTAAATTCATACTGTGAGGTTTTTGCTGAGTTGTGTGATAAAAATGAAAAGCACTTCAAACTGCACATGAAGTCTCTCTCTCTCCCTCCCTCCCTCCCTCCCTCCCTCTTTCTCTCTCTCTCTCTCTCTCTCTCTCTCTCTCACACACACACACACACACACAGCCACAAAACACACTGACACACTGAAAACTGTGTTGCAATGTAATATCCTGTGATATAGCAAGCCACTGGGACTTCAGATGACCCAAAGCTCATGACCATGGCTCAATAACTCACACACACACACACACACACACACACCCCAACACACAAAACAACACATAAATATTCTCTCTCTCATACACACACAAGCACACGCACAAACAAACAAACACACACATGGACACACTCACCCAGGAACATAAAAATCTGCAACAAACACCATGTCCACTGTTCTCAGCAGAGGTCCTGGGTTGTGAAACCTATGTAGCTGAACGCCAGATCCTGACCCGAAAAACACCAGACCGCACAGGCACCACAGCTCTATGAAGGCTTATGACACCCTTACGCAGGGTGAACGCATGTTTGTGTGAGAGTGTGTGCTGCCCTGTGGAGTGGCCCTGCTCATAAATCCACGGGAGGCCCATTTGTACTCTTTATGAGGCTATGGTGAGTGGTGTCTGAAAGCAATCGGAGCGTTAAGCCGCTGAGTTTGTTTTGGCCAAAAAAGTCTAAAAGTTGCTCAGCTGGTGCCTGTCTGACGGCTGTACGCATGCTGTATAACGCCTGTAGGGATGCTGAGTAAAAGCTATATGTATATCCTTTATGCATGGGGGATGTATGTGTACAAGTTATGGGCCAGTGAGAGATTGGGTGGCTGTAGAGGGACTGTGCAGAAACTGTACACATATGTAGAGTCGTGCAGGTCCTCCTCACAGGTGTTAGTGAAAGCTATAGTAACGCAAGTCTCTCGGGACCACTACACGTTCCCTATGAGAGACGCGTGAGCAATGTAGCCTACGACTGTACAGTTTGCATATTGGGGCATCTACGTCTGTGTCTGTAGTGAAACAAATTTAGTCAGTCTGAGTGTGATTTGGAGGCTGTATGAACGAAATGTGAGTTTTACTTAAGTGCTAGGTATAACTGATTAGTGAGGCTTTACTAATGGCCAATGAATGGTCATCGGCATAAGGCCGCTTCCGTGAACCGTGTAGAAGAGTTGGCGCTTGCTGCATGCCTGTTGACGGAAGACTATAGATGCAGGTTGTGGTGCTACTGCACATGTTGTGTTTGCATGACGTCCAACAGGGAGCTGCGCGAATCCATATTGGCCGTTGTGTGACTGGTAATCAAAGGTTGTGTGAGTGAGCGCCATATGAGTCCTGTATGTGCGACGCATGGCCGTTGTAAGAATGCTACATGACAGCTGCACGAGCACTGTGTGAGGTCTGTCTGAGTGCAGTTTGAGGTCTGGTGGTTGAGGGCAGCCTGAAGGCAAGTGGGGCGGGAGGAAGGGACTTACCTGTGGTCGGCCGTGGGGGTACATGGTCCCCGTTGAGAAGGGTGGTCCTCACCCCTAGTGCTCTTGTCGCTGGCCGCCGCTTCAAGGCCCCAAGGAGAGCCGAGCCTCCCCTGCAATCCCTCAAAACACGGCCCGCTTCTCCTCCTCCTCACTCCCCTCTCTCTCTCCTTGTCGCTCTGTCTCTCCTGTGCTCCCTCCTCTCTCTCCCTGAAACAGATTTTGCAGCGAGAGTGTCACCTCCCTCTTCCCGAACTTCAGTGCGCCTCTCTCCGCTTTACTATCCCTTCTTCTCGGGAATGGCGGGAGCTCTAATAGTCCAGAAATCACAGATTCCCTCTTCGTTCTCTGACGCGCGCCTGGAGTAAAACGGCACTCAGCGCTCCGCGTCTGTGTGCAGATCCCTCTCGTTCTCGCTCTCTCTTTTTACCGCGCGCTCGCTCTCTCGTCTCTCCTCCATCACTGCTCCGCCTCGTTCCGCGAGCCCCCCCTCCCCCGCCTCGCCAGCCAGGAAAACATAAACACGGCCAGCCGTCTACCCCCTCCCCACCCCCCTCTCTCACACATCCAGGAACAGAAACACTCTCTTCTCGCTTCCCTCTCTCTGTTTTCTCTCGTCCTCTCTCTTTGAAACACTGCCAAAAAAAGCCAAGCGGGGAGCTGTAGAAAATGTAAAGATATAGGAAAAGAGAGCAAGTGATAGAGAGGGGGGAAGAGAGGAAAGAGGGAGGAGAGAAAAAAGAACAGCAGGTCAGTAGCTGATCCACTGGGCTTTTCAGCAGCAAACCCCAGCCTGTATTATCCTGTGCCTCTCGGCTGCACATGAACTTGGCAGCAAGCTAAAGCTGCTTTTAAGGTGGCGCCGCGGGGTTGCTCTGGCTCACAGACGGATACGCTCCAGAGCACATGAAAGGGGGGAGACGCTCACACTCAAAACTGAACGCATATTTCCTTCGAGTTGTCTTAAATGTTGAGGCTGGTGTTGAGAGAGTAGAGGGCAAAATAATGTGATGATCTCTGCTGAAAATGAAATTGTGTGGCGGGAATTGTTCCCGACGACCTTAATTTTTCTGTACGGGTTGAGGTATTCAGATGTTCTTTGTGATTGGTCAGAAATAGAACAACGAAACACCAATAAGAGTACGATGGACCCCACGTTGGGTCATGACAAAATTTACACTCTGGACCAATCACGGTTGCAGAGGAGAGCGCCTGGAACTTCGGGTATTGTAGTTTGTCCCTTTCTCATCCTGTCCAGAGCGTGGGTAATGTCTGTGTTACCCTGGCCTTGCATGCTTGGATCAAGTACACTGCTGCATGTCAAAACATTTTGCTGTAGTAGATCTACTCGTCTCCAATTTTATGTACGCCTCCATCAAACAGAAAACGAGAAGGGAGAAGGACACTCATCCCATTTGCATATGCATATTAATGCATTCAAAGAGTATTTTTTTTCTTATTACAATTTACAATTCATCACAGCCACAATGTACAATTATGCATTCATTGTGTGAGTGCTGCAGTCCCTGTATGCTCATCGGCTGCACACTAAAAATCCTTAGTTCAGCCCAACAGTACCCCCCAACACACACACACACACACACACACACACACACACACACACACACACACACACACACACACACACACACACACACACACACACACACAGCCAAGTGCTGATGTGGAGAGGGGGGCTGTATGTCTGCGACAGCTCTGTGCAATCTGTCCAGCTCTCCCTGAATCAGTTAACCCACCATGACATCATGCCATCATGCCAGGTCATCAGCCTCGTAATGATTAGAGTGGGTGGTGTGTGTGTGTGTGTGTGTGTGTGTGTGTGTGTGTGTATGTGTTGAGTGGGTTGATGACATCATCCACTCATTCATCTATGTACAAAGTATGTGTGTGTGTGTGCACTCCATGTGTATGTTTGAGCGTGTGTGCATGCATGAGAATATGTATGTGTGTGCGCACGTGCCTGTGTGTGTGTGTGTGTGTGTGTGTGTGTGTGTTGTGTTGTGTGTGTGTGTGAAAGGACAGTCAGGGCTATCCATAGAGACATGCCCCCAGGAAAAGACCCCCCCAATGTGCTACCCCAGCCCTGCACCCCAGACCTGCACCCCAGCCACCCAGCCCGGAAATATCAATATCTACTGCTGCTGACGCCCGGATTAGGAAAATGTGAAAAATTTGGTCATTTGCAGATATGACGC